>CACRSC010000007.1:90603-242698 GCA_902651635.1 Mastigamoeba balamuthi
TTTTTGAAAATAAGGAAAAGATAAGCCCCGTTTGTTTTTCAAATGACGTTATTCTCCGTGTCAGTGGAGGGAAGAGCCCGTTCCGCAGCGTACGCTCCGAAGTCATCCATAGGTAGACCGTGCGCGAGCGGTCCGAGAGCTCGCCCTCGAGCAGCTCGGCGGTGAGGTCGGGGAACATGAACTTGGCGCGGCGCATCTCGGCCATGCTGGGTATCTCGGTGCCGACAAACGTCAGGTCGCGCCAGTCGATCTCGCACATAGCCGCGACCAGCTCCTCCTCGCGCGCCTTCTCGTTCTCGCGCTTCTTGGCCTTCTGCTCCTCGGTCATGGGCTTGGCGGCAGGGGCCTTCTTGGGCTTTTTCGCAGCCTTCTTCGCCTTGGGCTCCTCCTTCTCCTGGGGCTTCGCCTCCTCCTTGGGGGCGGGCTCGGCGGGCGCCGCCTTGGGCTCGGCGGGGGCCGCCTCTGCGGCAGGCGCGGCGGCGGCAGGCGCCTCCTTCTTCTGCTCGGTCGTCGACATTGTGGGGATCGCGGTTGGGTACAAAGCGAAAGAGCCGCGTGTGCTTTGCCGAGTGTTTTTTGGTGTGTGGGCGACGAGGGAAAATCTGCTGAACTTCAGGGCGCGCGGTAGATTCACCGCCAGATCAGATCGCCGGTGTCCAAAACTGAACGGGCCCGATAGCGGTCGCCGAAGCCTCATCGTGTGTCGTCGAGTGGGGGTGGATCGGGAGCTCTCCGCACACGTTCCGCGAACGCTTGACCGGCTGAGATGAGGAATCTTGACGCAAGATATCGCACGGGATAGTTGTTTGCGCGCCTGAATTGATGCTGAGCGTCCGCGAGGAGCAGTTCGACGAGCACCAAGTGAGCGAGGACGTGTGGGGGCCGATGCAGGAGTTCCTCTCGCCCCTGCCCCTCCCCGCGCGCGTGCTGCGCCCTGGGCCCTCTCCGGCACCGGCGCCGGCCCCGAAGTCCTCGCCGCCGCCCGGGGCGTGCGCAGTCGATGAGCGCCAGGGCGACCTGCTGTCGTCGGACTGCGACGTCATCATCCACTGCTGCAACTGCTTCCACACGATGGGCGCGGGCATCGCGAGGTCGATCCGCGGCCGCTTCCCGGAGGCCTACGACGCGTTCGTCCGAATCAACTGTGCCCCCGCAATCAACTCTGTAACCCGGCCCTTTCGAAAGGGCAACAGCGACAGGCAGACTCCCCGCGGAGACGCGCGCAAGCTCGGGCACTACTCTGCCGCGCTGTGCGGGGGCCCGGGGGGCGTCACGGTCGTCAATCTCTACGGCCAGTTCGACTGGGGGAGACCGACATTCCGCAGGCTCTGCTACGCTGCTCTCAGGATCGGCCTCGCGCGCTTGCTCGAGGCGCTCGGCCGGCAGGGAGTGCTGCACAGGGCCGTGATCGGGACGTACTGGCTCGGCTGCTCGAACGCCGGTGGCGACAAGGAAGTGGTCCGGAGGATCCTGCAGGGCGTGTTCGCGAGCGCCGGGGCCTCGGTCCGAGTGTACTCGCCGCCCGCCCTCGTCGTGACGCCTGTCCGGGGGTCCGTGCTCGCGGGGGGAAGCCCGGGGCAGACGAGCACGGCAGAAGCTGGTGGGAGCAGGTCGCTCCGGATCCAGAGGAAGGGGTCCATCGGAGACGCTGAGCCCGAAGAGAAGAAGAGCCCCGTGCCCCGAGGCGCTGGGCCGGTGCCTGCACGCCGGAAAGATGGCGATTCTGGGTCTCGAGGCAGGATGCCCCTGAGGTGCGCGAGCCAACACTTTTACAGCGCGTTCTGATGTCGTTACCCACTCCAGCATCGCTGTTGTCTACAAAAGACCCAGGCCAGAGACCTCGCAGGCCGGAGAGGACTGCCAAAACTCGCATAAGTGAATAAAAACCCAATAAAACAGACGTCTTCGGATTCGTTTGAAAGTGTGCGGATGTTGACGATTCAGAGGAGGGGAAGCCAATTCCGCGTCGTGGTGTCATTAAGTAGCCGTTGTTTCTTCAGTATCTGAGATATTTTCCCTGTGTCATCTGATGACGCCATCTGGCAAACCAGAGAGCCAGTGAAGTCTCAGCAATGAAGCGCGCGCGTGCTCAGTCCAAGGCCAAGGCGAAGAAGGCGGCCCCCAAGCCCGTCGAGGACCGCGAGGAGGAGGCGCCGGTCGCCGCCGAGGAGCAGCCCCAGGAGCCGTCGCCGCCCGCCCAGCAGGAGGAGAAGGCGGAGGAGGCGCAGGCGCAGGCTGGCGAGCAGCCCGAGGAGCAGGGCGAGGAGCAGGGCGCCGACGACAAGGACATCGACGCCAGCGCAGCGCCGGCGGCGGCCGCGGAGGAGCCGCCGTGCAAGCGCCGCAAGGGCAAGGACGGCGAGGCGGCGGCGGCCAAGGACAAGGCGGCGGCGGCGCCCGAGGAACCGAGGCGCAACCTGACGGACAGGTCGTTCGAGTCGCTCGAGATCGCCGAGCAGACCAAGCGGGCGATTGTCGACATGGGGTTCACGCACATGACGCCGATCCAGGAGAAGTCGCTGCCGCCGCTGCTCGAGGGCAAGGACATCCTGGGCAAGGCCGCGACGGGCAGCGGCAAGACGCTGGCGTTCCTCGTCCCGGCGATCGAGCTGCTGCACACGCTCAAGTTCGCGCCGAGGAACGGGACCGGCGTCGTGATCCTGTCGCCCACGCGCGAGCTGGCGCTGCAGCTCTACCAGAACGTGTCGGACCTGATGAAGTACCACAGCCAGTCGCACGGCGTCATCATGGGCGGCGCCAACAGGAAGGCCGAGGAGATCAAGCTGTGCAAGGGCGTCAACCTGATCGTCGCCACGCCCGGCCGCCTGCTCGACCACCTGCAGAACACGAGGGGCTTTGTCTACAAGAACCTCAAGTGCCTCATCATCGACGAGGCCGACCGCATCCTCGCCCAAGGATTCGTCCGTGGCCCTCTCCCGCTGCGCCCTCCGTGTGCTCACGCACCTGCCCCCTTCCACAGGAGGAGGAAATGCACATGATCCTGAAGCTTCTCCCCAAGAGTAAGTTCCAATTGTTCTGTTCACGTTTCATACTGACTGACGTGTCGCGCAGCTCGCCAGACCATGCTGTTCAGCGCGACCATGACCGAGAAGGTCTCGGACATCGCGAAGCTGTCGCTGACCCAGCCAGTCTTCGTCGACGTCGACGAGAAGCGCCAGATGGCCACCGTCGACACGCTCGAGCAGGGCTACGTCGTCGTCGAGAGCGACCAGCGCTTCCTGCTGCTCTTCACGTTCCTCAAGAAGAACCTCAACAAGAAGGTCATCGTCTTCTTCAGCTCGTGCAACAGCGTCAAGTTCCACGCCGAGCTCCTCAACTACATCGACATCCCCGTCATGGACCTCCACGTGCGCTGCGCCCCAGCCAGCCGAAGCGTATCTGACAATCTGTGCAGGGTCAGCAGAAGCAGCAGAAGCGCACCTCGACCTTCTTCGAGTTCTGCAAGGCCGAGAAGGGCATCCTGATCACCACCGATGTTGCTGCCCGTGGCCTGGACATCCCCGCCGTCGACTGGATCATCCAGTACGATCCTCCGGACAAGCCCGAGGACTACATCCACCGTGTCGGCCGTACGGCGCGTATGGGCACCCGCGGTCGCGCGCTGGTGTTCCTGCTGCCGACGGAGCTGAGCTTCCTGTCGTACCTCAAGGCCTCGCGCGTGCCGCTCAACCAGTACGAGTTCTCGACGACCAAGATCGCCAACGTGCAGTCGCAGCTCGAGCGCCTCGTCGAGAAGAACTACTACCTGCACAAGAGCGGCCGCGAGGCGTACCGCTCGTACCTGCAGGCCTACGCGTCGCACGCCGAGAAGGACATCTTCAACGTGAAGAAGCTCGACCTCCAGAAGGTCGCCAGGTCCTTTGGCTTCACAGTCCCCCCGCAGGTCAACCTGGGTGAGTATCTACAGCGCGCTCTCTGCTGTCGCTTTTTGTTTTGTGTCCGTGCCTGACACTTTTTGTCTCAGCGGTCAACAGCATCGGAACGAGAATGCACAAGAGGGGCGGCGGGAGCGGGTTCGGTGTCGCCAAGGGCGCGATGGACGAGAAGACCAAGAAGTTTGCGATCGCCCGTGGGCTGTTCAGCGCCGCCAACCCTCGTGGACGCCGAGCGCCGTCGGACAACCGCCAGTTCTCCCACTGAGCTTCCCTCTCAGTCGGTCAATGCAACTTCCGGTTCCTCAAATCTCTTAAATTCTGGATTCGATTTTCGGACATGAAAATCGCTCGCGAGCAAGACGACGACCGGGCGTGACAGGGCCATTTGGGCAATTTCCGGAAAGAAAACCAAGAATCTCTACGTCAGTTCTGCGAAACAAACCTTTTGTTTGTGTGGGCCCACACCAACAGGCACACAGCGATGAGCCAATTCAGCAGCTCCCCAAGCAACGCCGCCCCCGCGCAGGCACAGGCGCCCGCCCCCGTCGCCTACCCGTACCCGCCGCAGCCGGCGCAGCAGCCCCAGCCCGCGGCAGCCCCCGTGGCCTACCCGTACACGTACACGGCGCCGCCCGCGTACGGGGCCGCCATCACCTGCCCGCCCGTGCCGACCGCCCAGCCGCCCACGTACTGCACGCAGTACGGGGCCATACCCGTGGCCTATCCTCCGCCGCCGCCGCCGCAGACCTACATCACCATGTGCGGAAGCAGAACCACCGGAAATACCACCGCATTTGCCCACCCACTAACCCAATTCGATTCGATTCAATTCAATTCGTATCCCGGTACCGGCCTGTTCTGTTTCGTGTGGAGCAGAAGCAACACGAGCGCCAACGTGCCGCTGCTGGTGCGCGAGGAGGAGATCAACCCCATCCCCATGCTCCTCTGGGTGTCCGGGTGGTGCACGGGCCTCATGTGGCTCCTCGGATCGTTTTACATGTGCTCGAGCAGCCGATACAGTCGCAGGGTGCGCTGGCCGGGCTCCCACACGTTCCCCCGGTTTTCCCAGGTGCCCAACTGACACTTTTCCGCGCTGGGGGCCAGTGGGGGAGGAGGAACTTTGCGTGCTTCTTGGGGCTTGTCCTGCTGACCCTGGCGTTCTGGGTCGCGATCAACAACGTCAGCGCCGACTGAGAGCTGCCGATCCCTGCCCTCAAGCACAACGCTCCTCCGTGAGGCAAACAAAGAGCGAGAGTGCACCATCACCCTGGCAACGCGGGCTTGCGGATTTTTGTGGATTTTCCTGTGACCGCGTGGTGCGCCACGTGGCTGCCTGCCGCAAAAATATGGGGAAAATGGGGGGGGGGGGCTGATATTTTCTGAGGGGTGACTTGGCCTGCCTGAACTCTGACTTGTATCCTTAACTTCCACAACCCACGCACTCCGCGGTGCACCACACACCCCTTTTTTCTGTCGCGAATGGCCGAGAACAGCGCGTGGATCAACAAGGCCCGCAACGCCGCCCGTGTCAGCTGGTTCCAGCGCCTCACAAACGTGCTTTGCCCCCCCCCCCCCTCCCGCCTGCCCATTTCCCTCCTCTTCCCTGCGGTGTCAATGCGTGTGCAATGTCGACCGCATTGCGCTGACGCCACCGAATCACGTAGGCTGTGAGGCCGCAGTCGCCCTCCCCGTCCTCGTCCGGCATCCACACCCCCCTGCTCGGCTCCCCGGAGCCCGTGCAGTGCAAGTGCGCGCCCGCACACCCCCTCGCAATCCCCCCCGCGCACATCCGCACAGCTCATCCCCTTTTTTGGCTTTTCGCGATTGACGCGGGCATTTCTGCGGCGACACCCCGCAGACCGATGAAGTCCTCGATGCCGTGCCTCTCGCTCGCGGACCTCACGCCCGCCGAGGCCGCGCAGGTGCGCACGCAAATCCGCGCGGAAATCTACACGCTCTCGCAGAGCTGGTAAATACCTGTTTTACCCCTCGCCCCCTCTCCATTGTTTTTATCCCGATCGCGGTGTGTTGTTTGTGCACCTCACGTGCACGCCCCGCAACCCACCAGCGACCCCGAGGACGAGGTCAAGGAGAGACTTATGGCGCTCATGAGCGATCTGCGCACCGTCACGGCGATTTGCGACCGCTAGGGGAGCGAGGGGGAAAACACCAACTGCGCGCCACAGCGGCGGCTGGCCCGAGTCCCGGACTGTTGAACTTGCCTTCATGCCAGTGCTCGCCAAGCCCACCAGCACATGCGTTATGAATAGACGCGTTCTCGTCTCACGAACACGACTCTAAACCCCCCCCCCCCTTGCTCGCCATTTGTTCTCCGTAACACAACAAAGCACCTGCGCGACTCAAAGAGATTCCGCGGACGAGTAACGCAATCCCGCGGACCGCACAGAATCCACGAACACGAGAATGTCGTGAACGTGCAACTGGCTTGGACCCACCAGGAGCCAAACGAGAGCGCAAAAACCAGACCGAACTGCGAGCACAGTAGACAGGGGGTCCCACCACGGTTCTGAGTGTCGAGGAAGGACTCGTCACTGCGGAATGCCTGTCTCAATTCAGTTCAGGAGTCCTTCGGCTGCGGCGACTTGGACGGCTGCTCTGCATCGCACTTGCCGGTCTCCTGCTGCTGCTGCTGCTCGGCGAGCACCCGAGTGAGCTCCTCCACAAGGACCTCGCCGTGGCACCTGAGCGGCTTGCACCAGCACCCGAGGTTCTTCCCGCGGAGCTCCGGGAGCGCAGCCATGAGCTCGGCGTTGGACCTCAGGTACGTCCTGTACTTCTCGACCGCGTCCCTGCGCCCGGCCTCGCCCCCGGTCACGCGGTACGGGTTGCCCCACTTGGAGTCGTACGTGTCCGCCACCCGGTGCACCTTGCGGCCGATGTACACGTTGCGCTCCGTGTCCGCGAGCCACGAGCGGAGCGTGGGGTACCCGCTCTTGCGCAGCTCCGCGACCTTGACATTGACCACGCGCGCGGGCGGCGCCTGAGGCCGTGGCGCGGCGCTCCTGCCCGCTCCTGCGCCCGCGCCGCTCGCCTTGAAGAGCTTGTCGATGGTGGGCGAGGTCCTCGCACGCTTGGCGGGCTTCGGCTCCATTTGCCGCTTGCGCCTCTGTTGATCGGCTTGATAGATTTTAGGGGGCACAAAATCAACGCATTGCGGTATCTCGCTCGAAAAAGAACTGCGTTGATCAGTTGTTTCCCTCCGACATAGAACCACCCGCGGCAGCGACTATCAGGGCTGTCACCATGGTCACCGTGGCCAGGGCCACCGCCGAGACAGCGGAGTTGTATCTGCTGTGGTCCACGTTTGGAGGCGGCACGATCAGCCCAGCGTCGGCAGATACCGCGTTGTACGCTCTGCACACGAGGCCCACGACATCGTCGTCGGTCCAGTTCTCCAGAGGCAGCCTCTGCACAAAGCTCACGAACCCGTAGAAGTCCAGGCCCTGCACTCGAGCAAGTCAGCGCAGCTGCGGGTCACACGGGTGACGCGTACCTGTATCTTTGCGCAGTACGTTGCGATCAACGAGGCACAGACGTAGAGATGCAGGTGCGAGAAGCCCGGCCCAACAGCGAAGTACATGTCCCACAGTCTCATCGCTTGCGAGATCCGGAACTCTCGCACGAGAAGGCAGATCTTGAAACGAACGGTAAAGTTAGACTCACATTGAGGCAGGCCAAAAGCACTTACAACCCATCTGAAGGCAAAATCAGACACTCTGCAGTCAATCGATATGATGTAGTCGTAGAGCCTCTCTGCAAGTCAAATAGTGAGGCACGTGGGTGCAACGAGGCAGACAAGACTCACTCTCGACGACGCCGACGATGCGAGAGACCTCTTCGAGCTTGCGGTCGATGCTCTGCTGGAAGTCCCCGCCGCAGGCGTTCTGCGCGACCTCCTTCAGCATCAGCGAGAGGCACCAGTACATGTCCGCCTCGAGCTCCATCAGCGTGTCGCCATCGAGCATCTCGCAGTGGAACCTCGCCAACTTGTTGAGGTCGCCTGATGGCAAAGGTCTCAGCACAAGAGCCCGTATAGACACGGAGGAGAACCGTTGATGGCAATGTGGCTGGACACGAGGGCGACGAGGATCACGAGAGCGAGGTCCATCAAGCCCTGGTAGTACGACACAGACGGGTTCTCCTTCGACCAGATGAACATCGCTCTTCCCAGCAGCTTCTGAGCGGCAGGCGACTGGCTGAAGAGCAGGAACCCCGGGATGCCGGACCTGGGCAGATCCACACGTATCTGCGCAGTTCCCACGACGTCTCAGATGCGCCGTCCCAGAAGCAGGAGCCACCGCGGACCTCGTGGTAGAGAATGCGGTCGTCCTTCTCCCACGCGTCGAGGTGCTCGCACTTGTCGTCGTACACGCGGGCCATCTCGCAGTAGAGAGACCTCTTGCGCTCGAGCTCGCTCTGCCAGAGCTCCCTCTGCACGGGGAGGTACCCCTTCGCGTCCCCCCCAAGCCAGTGCGGTCAGCCGGCCATCAAGGAAACACCCCCCACACCCTCGCTCCTCACCAGCAGCACACGCCACACGTCGGACCGCATCGTGCTGGGCACCCCTTTCCACGCCATCCTCCTCAGCTCGGCTGCATAGCAGATGAGGCGGTGTCAGTGCGCGAGAGGGGAGCAGTGGGCAGGGCGCTGGGCAGCGTTGGGCAGCGTGGGCAGGGGCACCGAGGTCGATGGGGGAGCACGAGAGGACCGCGCGGTAGCGCTCGCACAGCGCGCTCTGCACGGCGCTCGCGGACTCGGACTCCACCACGACGGGCGCGGCTGTCGTGGGCTCGTCGAGCATCACCCAGTCGTCCTGCAGCTTGGGCTGCGCGGTGCTGGGACGGGGGACAGTGAGCAGTGAACGGGGTGGGCGGCCAGCAGGGAAGAAAGTGCTCACGTTTCGACCACGCGGTCCGAGACGCTGTTGTCCGCCGCGACGCGCGCCATGTCGAAGACGGCGTCGCACTTGGAAATGAGGGCGAGCTTCTCCTCGTCGCACAGCAGCGGTTTCGCGGCATCTGCACTCTGCTGCTCCATCGGCCCACTCAGGAACACAATTTTTCTCTCCACGAAATATCCTTGATTCGCGGCGACGTTGGGCTCCGATACCGAAATCGGAGTCCACCAGCCAAAAGGGCTCGCGATCGACGACCGACGATCACTGGGCCGGGATGCCCGCCAGGCTCGGTCTTGCCTCACATTTCGGTGGGGGTGGTGGTTTTTCCCCCTCGATCGTGCAGATTTGAAGGGGTTGTGAATCTCTCTGGCAAACGACAAGGAAGCGAAATGGACGACGTCCCACGTGACGCAGAGAGCACCGGCGGAATCACGTCGAGGGCGCCCTGGATCACCTTCGATGTCTTCCCCTTCGACACGAGGCTCCCGCACGTCGCCCTCAACTGTGCGGGCGCTGGCGGCCATCGTCGTCTCCCCCCTCTTTCCTATCTCAGTTCCCCACACCCCTCCCCCCGGCGCGGGGGGCTCCCAATGGCATCACTACCACCCTGCGCCAGTCGAGGACATGGGGGACGAGGGCGTGACGCCGGTCGTCGACGCTGTCATCCAGCTCAGGACAATCACGTCGCTCGAGCTCCGCAGTAAGTGCTGCTATACTTGCAGCAGTCCCAATCTCAGGCCGGGGATACACGGCACAAAAACCCCGCAGATGACGGCATCGGGAGCCGCGGAGCTGCAGAGATAGCGCGCATGATCAGGCACAGCAGGGCTCTCACCTCCCTCTCGCTGAGCTGTCGGCACCGCGTCCCCCCTCCCCTCCCGTCCCCCCCCCAGCGGTGGCCGGGCTGGGGCTGACCCGAAGGCACGAATGCAGCGAACAACGTCGGGGACGAGGGCGCAGAGGTCATAGCGCGCTCGCTCGAGCACAACGACACCCTCACGTGGCTGGACCTCAGCTGTGCGCCCGCACATGCGCGCGTACCCCCTGCCGAGGCCGAACGACCCACACCCCGCGTGCGCAGGCAACAACATCGGGTCGCAGGGAGCGCAGTGCCTTGGACGCGCTCTGCGGAGCAACCGCTCGCTCGTATCGCTCGTGCTCGGAGGTCCGCGTTCCCCTCTCGGCAGGAGCGCTGGCTGACATCCCAGTGCGGCGCCAGGCAACTGCATAGGGGACGAGGGCGCTGCTGGGCTGGCCATGGGAATCGCTGAGAACCCGACGCTGTGCGAGCTGTTTCTGCAATGTGAGCACCACATCCCTTCGCCTATAGCTCAGCTCCACGCACGTACGCACGCAAGGCAACGAGATCGGGAACGACGGGGTCCAGAAGATCGCCGAGGCTCTCAAGAGGAACACCTCCATCACCAAGCTGATGCTCAACAGTGAGTGCCCCATTCAGCCGGGGCGCCTCCACCTCTCACTTGGCCCCTGACCAGCAAACGGGTTTGGTGCCGGCGGAGCCGAGTCCCTGAGCGAAGCTCTGCTCGTCAACAGCTCCATCCTGCATCTGGACATCAGCCGTGCGCACGCCCCCAAGGCCTCTCAGCGCACTCAGGCGGGCGAGCACAGACAACTGGATCTGCTCCAGCGGCCAGGCGGTCCTCCACGCGGCTCTGGTCCGCAGAGAGAGGAACGAGAGGACCAAGAGGCTGCTGATGGCCCTGGGCCGAGCCTGCGAAGCAAGCCCCGTGTCGCTCGCCGACTCCTTCTTCCTGAGGCGTGCAATGCAGCTCTCCATCCCACCCAAGTGCGTTCTGCTGATGTAAGTGGACAGTATCCCAAAATAAGGAACCAGAGCCTCCCCCGAATCCGCCGGAGATAATAAAGATACCGACATCGAAATCAGCGAACCGATATCTCTCTCAGTTTGCGTCAGTACTCTCTCATTAAGGCATGGATGCCGTGCCACCCAAGCCCAGCAGGAAGGCAGACCGCGCCGCCCGGGCCTTCGACCCGAGCGCCTACCACCAGCGGCCCGTGGCGCTGCGCGTATCGTACCTCGGGTGGAACTACCGCGGGTTCTGCGAGCAGTCGGACAGCCCCAACACCGTCGAGGCCGCGCTCTTCGACGCCCTGGCCCGCACGAAGCTCCTCCTGGTCGACAGGCCCGCGTCGGGCTACTCGCGGTGCGGCAGAACCGACGCCGGGGTCAGCGCCGTCTCGCAGGTCGTCGCCCTGCGGCTGCGGTGGTCCAAGAGGGACCCCGGCCGCCCGGACGAGCTCCCCGACGAGCCCCAGGTCGACTACTGCTCGTCGCTGAACAGGGCGCTGCCGCAGGACATCCGCGTGCTCGCCTGGGCGCCCGTCGCCGACGACTTTGACGCTCGTCGCGAGTGCGTGTGGCGGCAGTACAAGTACTTCCTGGCCAGCGGCCCCCCGAGGCCGCCGCCGCTGTTCCTCAGCTCGCCCGCGCCCCCGCTGAGCGTGGCAGCAGCCGCCCCGCAGTGCGGGAGGCGCGGGCTGGCGCTGGACGTGGAGCGCATGCGCAGGGCGTGCGAGTACTTTGTGGGGCCGCACGACTACAGGAACTTCTGCCACGTGGACCCGATCGAGGTCCCTTGGTGCCCCAGCGCCCCCCTGGGGCCGCGCACGCGCTCACGGCAGGCCCTGCTCTCCCCCGGCACAGCTTTCACCGCGTGGTGCACGAGTGCGCCGTGGAGGAGACGGAGCTCGGAGGCCTCGTGGTGACCATACGGGCGGCGTCGTTCCTGTACCACCAGGTCCGCTGCATGGTCGCCGTGCTGCTGCGGGTCGGCGAGGGCCTCGAGCCCCCCGAGGTGGTGCGCGACATGCTCGACATCTCGCGCTGCCCCGGCAAGCCCAACTACCCGCTCGCCTCGGAGCTGCCTCTTGTGCTCTGCGACTGCGGCTACGAGCCCCACAGGCTCGCATTCCGATACCCGCCGCACGTGCTCGACGCCGCGTACTCGGCGCTGTGGTCTGAGTTGCAGACTTCGTTTGCTCGCAGCTCGATGCTGCAGTTCATGGCTGGCACAGTTCAATCACTCTCGCGCCCGCTTGCCTGCGAGGGCCTCCGAGAGGCCGCGAGGTCCAAGTGGGAGGACGCGCCGTACACGAGCCTGCTGGAGGACGGGACCAGGTTCGCAGCGCCCATCGACGTGCAGGTTTCGGAGCTCGGCGCTGCCAGGAAGACAAAAATGGAGAAGAAGAAGGCAGAGCGCGAGGTGTTCATGGCAACTATCGCGGCAAGAGAGGGAGCGAAGCCAGACGCCGAGACGGCATCGCTCGATGCTATGAACAACCAGCAATAAACGGTGTTTTGTCATTGCGAGAGCGGTTCCCAATATGTCACTCGGACGACGCGAAATTAGCGAGGATGCGGGGGGCTGCCAGGTCTTCGGGGTGATCAATCACGTACTCCTTGAGCCTCTCGAGCGTGCATTGGCCACGTGAGAGCAGATCCCCGACCTCGGCGAAGTTCTCGTAGATGCTCCTGTTCTCGGGGCTGAGCTCCGAGGTCAATCCCAGGAACTCATGCACAGTTATAGGCAAGGTGAACCCTCTGATCGGTACGCAGCCAAGACAACGGAATGCGTACCTAGACATCGGTTAAATGAATTCGCAGAAACACCACAACGCACTGATCGGAGCACGCCTTCTTAATTGTGTCGGTTACGCAGAAGCGAGTTCCCATCTCTTTGTTGAGGGACTCAAGCCGCGAGGCCAGGTTCACCGAGTTACCTAACGGGTGTCAGTTCGGCGGATATCATCTGAGCCTACCGAGAACGGTGTAGTTGAGCCGATTTGAGGATCCCACGTTTCCAGCAAAGACAGGACCCGAGTGCCAACCCACTCGGATGTCCATATCGATGTCGTACACCTTGTTGAATCTTTTGTTCATCGTGAGCATTGACTTGTGGATATCCCACACTGCTTTGCATGATCTACCCTCTGCGTTCTCAACGGGCATAGGACAACCCCAAATGGCCATAATGCTGTCCCCGATGTACTTGTCAATGATTGCGCCGTTTTGCTCTAGTATTGTCGTCATGTCTGTCACGTGTGGTACAGTGAGAAATCGGTTGCAAACGACAGTGCTTACCATCGAACATCTCCTCGAGAATACCGATTACAGTGTCTGCTCCATACTTGTCCATAGTGGCAGTAAAGTTAACGACGTCGAGGAACTGTACAATGAGGTTAATGGCAGTACAATCCTGGAATGTGCTGACCAGAATGGTAGCATTCATGTATTTGACACCCACAGCAGGTCGCATTTTGTTCCTGACCAGATTCTCAACAACCACAATTGGCACATACTTAGAGCTGTTGGGGCGGTGAGTTCTCTGTAACACAAATGGTGTGTACAAGGCAGAGAGAGTTTTAGACATCTTCTCAGCTTCTTTCTCCAGCTGTGAAAGTCTGAGCGCAATGATGCAGAAAAAGGGTGACATACGCTGTACACTTCTGTGATGGTACTTCTTCTGGGTGTGGAGAAGGCACTTGTACTAAGAGAGTTCAGGTGCATCATTGAAACCTGGTGCATCTGCCTTGTGACCTCGGCTAGGGGCCTCACAATCCTCAGCCCGATTAATGTCGCAAGCCCAACTGCAGTAATTGACATAGCCACGGTTGCAGTTATGACCACGATTATCGTAACCGAGGTTTTCTTCTTCGCGTGCTCGTTTTCCTTCGTCACCTTTTCCAGAAAGTAGGATTTTGGTGTTGCCAGCACGATCCACCACGACAGGTCTCCGTTGCGAACAGCAGCCACAGTGTCTACGAACGTATCGTCCTTCCACACGAAATTGCTCTCGCACATGGTTCCTTTACATTGCTCCATCCACGCCGAAGTCAGTTCGCGGACCGTGACGTTGGGGCTTGTGGCTGCTTTGAATGGCACTCCTGTTGCCTTATTCATGGTAGCAATCCCCTTTGTAGCCGCTACAAGTTCCTGTTTGTCGCTGACCAGGAATGCGAATCCTCCGGTCATGTTCATCGTGCTGAAGAAGAAGGATTCGATCTGGCTTGTGGACACAGCAACCATTATCATTGAAGTTATACTCTCACGATTCTTGAGCAGTAATGTGTAGGACAGCAGGTTTCCCT
Source organism: Mastigamoeba balamuthi (assembly GCA_902651635.1). NCBI lineage: Eukaryota > Evosea > Mastigamoebida > Mastigamoebidae > Mastigamoeba > Mastigamoeba balamuthi. The sequence goes on from CACRSC010000007.1 coordinate 104,548, forward strand.
CATTCGGGACAATACATATATACGGCCCAGTCCACGCAACGCCGTTGACGTTGTTATGAAGTCCACGAACCCACCAGGACCGAACAGTATAGTTATAGTTGGGCGCTATACGACTAAGACTCTTCGTCAGGACAGTTTGGTTTGCGTAGCGCCAGTGGTGCACATCCATAGACTCATCCGAATTGAGGATATTTGCTTCGGGGTTCGCCTCACTGACAATTGATCTGACCTGCCCGAACATATACATCCCTCGAGGGTTGGTCCACGCCACCAACTAAAAATAGCCGATGAGTATTGAATGAAAAGGACTGCTGGTCCGAGAGTTATTCTGGGCTTACGATGCTGTAAAATAGTGGAAAGTGGACCCTGACCGGCGCGAAGAGAAGGCTCAGGAAATCGATGTACGGAGCGACGCTGCGGTTGAGCATCTCCTCCGGGATCTGAAGGCTGAGGATCCCGGCAGCGGTGACTGGCTGCATGAGCTGGGCGGAAATATTGGTGATGGCCCTGGCGACCATGTTGGAGCGCGACATCTGGGCCTGCTCCTCGATCGACGAGAGGGCCGAGCGCACGAGGTCGTCGCTCGTCGCAGCCCACAGCACGGCGACGGGCGTGATGGAGAGGACGAGGACGACCGCGGTGATGGTTCCGATTGCGCACGGAATTGCCCTCTGCAGAGAGATCCTCCTGCGCTTGGTCCAGCCTTCCCTCCTGTCGGATCCGTCGCGGACTTCGGACGTGCATGAGCCCTGACCGCTGCACTCGCTCACGCTCCGAACAGTGTGGCTGCCTGTCTTCATTTGAGAAACGAAACGAAGTGAATCCCAACTATCGGTCTTACTACAAAGGACAGAATCTCGTGTCTCCAAATGTGGGGGCCGAATATGGCACTTCTCTACTTCTCTTTCGCTATGGCTCATTCGGATTGCCTGTATTCCCGGTACGGTTTCGCCGCCCGCTTACACTGCAGCATTCGCCAGCTGACTCGTCACGCGATTTCACATCTCTCTAAGGTCATCGGGAAAACACTGCGCCGCCGAGTGTTAAAACAAGTTCATCGGGGTACTGCAATTAAAAGGACCTTCACGCATTGCCACCATTACTAGAATCAGCAGAATGAAATCAGAATCCGGTCTCGTAGTGCTATTGTTGCTTATTGACAAGCAGACACTGTGGCAGAGGCCACACTCAGAGCTGGGCGGCAACGGCGAGGACCGCGGCCACGCCGGCGGCGACGGCCGAGGCAGACCCGGGCTGGAAGTTGTCCGACGACTTGGCGGGGTGCTTCGAGCTCGAGTGGCCGGGCTTCACGGAGCTGGTCGTGTGGGCCGAGCTCGCATCCCCGGGCTTGGGGACGCCGGGGGTGGTCGAGCCGATGGGGCCGAACTTGATGTTGGAGAAGGTGACCTGCGCGTTGGGGGACTGCGACTCAACGTCGTCGGGCTTGCCAGAGGTCGTCGGGCACGAGCCGCGGGCCACACCGGCCTTGGAGGCGTCGGCGTTGGCGGGCATGTTCGAGTCGAGCCACAGCATGCTGACGTCGTGGTCGTCCCAGAGCGACAGGACCAGGACCATGCCGCGCCTGAGCATCTCGCCGTGGGCCTTCATGCCACCCTTGGCCTTGAAGTCGTTGGTGTCGCCGAAGATCGACTTCTGGGCGTCGCACATCTTGTCCGACAGCGAGTTGTACTGAGTCAGGCCGCTGATGGTGCTGAAGCTGTTGGGGATGACCTTGCCGTTCTGCTTGTAGAACCTGCGGATCTCCACGAGGTCGCCGTTGTCGGTGTTGTCGCTGGTGACAAACTGGGTGACGACGGTGAAGGGCTTGGTGGTGTCGACGGTCTTGCCCTCGCCGAAGAAATTCTTGTCGCCCATGCGGTACGAGTTGAAGTCGCAGCCGTCCTTGTCGCAGACACCCTTGAAGCGGTTGCCCGACGCCGTATCGCCGCAGGTCGTGGGGTCCTCGCAGCGCTTCTGGCCCTGGAAGTTGCAGTTGTGGGGAGTCACGGCGGCCGACATCTTGTTCGCCTCCCAGATGTCCATCTCACCGCAGCACGAGCCCCACTTGCCGGTGCCCGCGTTCTTGTCGGAGCTGCTGGGCTGCCAGTTGACGATGTTGGCCGCGCCGTTGATGAACTTGATGTCGTGCGGGCACTGCGCGTCGCAGTAGCCGGTGCCGTACTTGGCGCCCGCGTTGTTGCTGCCGACACCCATGCCACCGTTCTCGGCCATCTCCGAGAAGTAGAGCGCGCCGTTGAGGCCGCAGGGCAGCTGCGACACATCGACGTCGAAGGCGAACTCCCTGTTGATGAGCTTGAACATGCGGTACTTGTCGTCCGAGGCCATCATGAACATGCGCGACCCGATGTTGGTCGAGTACGGCCCGTGGGTCACGAAGCGCAGAGTCAGCGCGCTGCCGCTCGACGTGACACCGTACGTGCCCTGGTAGTCGCAGCCGTCGAGGGCGCACTGCTGCGCGCAGGTCTCGGGCGACGGGCAGAAGCCGGTGTTCCACTGCAATTTTTTTGCGTTCATACGTTAGAAGCCGTTGAGGACCGCAATGCCGCGGAATATTCGAGGGAAGCTCGACTCACGGTGTTGCCGGTGTAGCAGTTGGAGCCGTCCTTGTGCAGCCAGCGCCAGTTGGCGTCCATCGTGACGGCGCGGTTGACCGTCTGGCAGCCGCTCGCCGTGCAGTCGTAGGTGTCGATCTTCGGCTTGTTCTCAGCGGTCCTGGTAGCCGCCTGCTGGGCAACGGTCAGCCCGCAGAGGGCCGCCGCGAGCACGAGGGTCGAGTACTTCATGTGTTTGTTCCGCAGAACCGATGAGAATGTGATGACGGTGCCTCACAGATTTTGGAGGTCGTACACCCGCGGTACAAAGACGTTGGTGACGAGGGCTGCACTTAAAGTGTATCACTGCCATTTAGCGTGATGTTTAGATGTTTATTTGAACACGCGAACTCGTGGAAATCAACTGCGGGTACACAGAATGGCCACTCAAATAGCACTGTGCTCAGTACGCTGCCGCTCTCACCCCGCAGCGCCGCGGTCCTCGAAAGGCGAGGGGCTCCTGGGGACCAGCTTTTCCCCAGTGCTCGCTGCGAGACCACAGGGTGTTCATAAGACAGAGTGTCTGCAGGGCGTGGTGCAGTTGCACCCGTTTTGGGGGTTGTCCGTTACCCTGACCCCATGCAGAGTGCGGCACATCTTTTGAGCACGCAGAGCCAGCAGCGCCTCGTGCGACACTCGCCTCACAGCGGCAGCCCCGCGGAAGCGTGCAGCGGCGAATGTCCGTGCCTAAGGGTGCCGTCCTCGCGCGGCGCTGTGGACTTCCGTGGATCCGGAGCCGTTGTGGATTGCCTTGATCGAAGCCTAAAGGAACTCGGCGACTCTAGAGACAACGTGGGATCCCTGCGAGTAAGACCAGAAGCAGGACAGCCCTTCGCATAACCACACACGCGCGCCGGGCTTGCTGGTCGCCACGCTGGCGACTTCGGTCCCAGAAAGGCTCTGTGATAAGCGCACCCGGGTAATCCCCTTATCCGGCGGTTAGTTCACGACTGCCTTGCTGGACAAGCACCCCCCTGCCCCCGTGCAGCAGCGCGCGGGCACATGGGAGGGTCCACCCCAATGCGATGCGTCCGAGATAAAGAGATACTACTGCGCACCGGCGGCGTCTCTTTCGCCATCCCAGCAAACACACACCACAGTCCCCAGTCCGATGCAGCCGCTGGGCGTCCGTTGTTTCGCACCCGTCGCCTTCTTCGCCGTCCTCTGCGTGGCTCCCGCGCTGGTCTCGCTCTCCCTCACGCGCTCTGCGCTGCGGGACATCGAGCACGCCGTCCACGAGGCCCAGGGCCCTGGGGACAGGCACACGCGGGATGTCCAGCCAGCATTTCAGGCCAACCGCCAGCAGGCAACCCCCGCTCTGCTGCCGCCCTCGAGTTTTTCGGTTCCGCACCTGCTCCCGCGCTTCTACCAGGAAGACAGAGGTCCGCCCCCTGGCGCCTCGCCCCCCCGCCGGCACCGGCGGGTTTTCCGGCGCGCTGGGCGAAAAACAGCTCGCCGCCCGCCGCAGTATTCGGTGATTCGCTTTTTTGGTACTTTGTTTTGTGTGCGTTTTTTGTTGTTTTCTCCCAAGCTCGTGGATCATCCCTTTGTTGCGAACAAATGGACAAATGGGTTGCCAGGAACGTGCTGGGCGTTCGGGACGATGGGGGTCATCGAGCAGTCGTACCGTGCCAACGGGGTGGCCAAGGGCTTCCTGGACCCCGAGTCGTACGTGCGCTTCAGCGTGCAGGCCTACATGATCCAGATGGTCTACGCGTGCCAGCAGCGCCCCGACATCTGCGACGTCGTCGGCGACGGCGTTCTGAAGAACATGACAGATGGCGGCGAGGTCTGGTGGCTCTACAGGTACCTGCCTGTCTTTGCCTCTTTTTGTGTTGATGATCAATTGATCATCAAGAGATAATCATCTGATTTTGGTACAGCATGGGCTCGCTGTCGGACAAGCTTCTGCCTCTTGCAGTGTGCCCGTACTCGGACCATGCGCACCAGATGGAGTGCCCCGGGATGGAGGAGGCGCTGAAGTCGAACCCCCTCAGGTTCCACGTTCGGTCGCTCCGGACGGCGTACTCCGTCTCGCAGATCAAGCAGCAGCTGCTCACTTCCAACAGCCCGCCGTCGCTTTCGACCGTCATCTGGCTCAACGTGCTGTACTTCCCGTGCAATGATCCTGTCTGGTCGCAGCAGCCCGGCTGCAGCGCCGATCAGCGCGTCCGCTGCCCGACCGACCGCCCGTACGGCTCTGTGTGGTGCGCGAGGCAAGAGTCTACCGCCAACAGTACGGGTTTCCGCCGGTTTCATCAACGCATCTGAGCGGTTCGCGTCAGGCCCCGAGGGGGAGTTCTACGACCACGGCAACATGATCAGCGACGGAGGGCACGCGATGCCGATCGTCGGGTACAACGATGACTACGTCACGAGGCAGGGGCTCAAGGGCGGTTTCATCCTGCAGAACTCGTGGCACGACCTCACCTACGGCCAGAACCCCTTCAGCGGGCGCGGGCCCCGCGGGTCGCACTCTGTGGCCTACTGGATGCAGCAGATCAGCGCCTGGCAGGAGAAGGCCCTGTGCCCGAACCCCCTCAACCCCGACAACTGGCTGTCGTGCGTCAACCAGATGCCCAGCCACGGGGCCCGGGCGAGGAACGAGCACGGCGACTACAACCTCGAGCGCACGTGTCTCAACGACAGGTTCATGGAGTACCTGATCTCGAACACGCTGCAGCCGCACGAGTTCGTGTGCCTCGACGCCGGCACGTGCAGCACGGACCCCAAGTACCGCTGGTTCCTCATCGACAGCGAGCGGTCTGTCGAGCAGGACCTCATGAAGATCTCCATGCTGCGCTACGACCCGGCCACCAAGGAGCAGCGGGTCGTGACCACGCCTCTCGTGAACCCGCTGCTGATCCCCTACATGTGGGCCCGTGCGTATTTTATGCCCGTTCTTTGCGATTTTCATCTGAACTGACGGGGGGGGGTCCGGTTCTTACAGCGATTAAGGCGCAGCAGGAGAGGCTCAAGAACGACGAGGACTTCTGCGGGTACTATTTCATACCGTACCAGACGTTCGACAGGATGTTCAGCATGTTCCCCCAGACGACCAACTCGTTCCTCTTCGACATCGAGTGGGACGACTCGTCGTACCTCTCCAACGCCGGCCGTTTCCCGCAGTACGACTACTCGCTGGTCAAGATGTCCACCGGGACGCAGAAGCAGCTCAACTTCGGACCCACCCCTTCGCCATTCGTCCACTAGAGAAGGCTGGACAGCTCGGCAAACACTGTCGCTTGCTCCACCTCCCGTTCTCGAACGGATTTACACAGTAATGCTTGCTTGCCGTTGGCTTTCAGTGGGGTGAGGGCTCCTAAAATGGCGGGTGATGGAAACCCGGCATTTTATCTCAAATAGGGCTTGCCTTTGTTGACCTGAGGCACTCCAGATCAGTGTTGGTAACGAGAGGAACTTATCGATAGTATCGTCTATCGTTAACGATACTGAAGGATAGGAATTCCGTCTATCGATAAGCATTTTTCTTAAGTACAGAGGGACTGGGCCTGCCTTCTAGGATGCACGGGGCCTGTTAGTCGTGGCGAGCGGTCCCGCGCAGGTGCCTGAGCGAGAAAAAGGCCAAGTAAGATGGCCGCAGATTTGTGTATCTCCCGGGGTCGGTGCCGCAGTGGACCGTGTGGCGCCTGAGCAAGTATGTGCGAGGTCGCCCATGCCTGGATACGACCGACGGCGCACGTGCATTGCTGACAGCTCTAACGGCCCCAGACTTGCTGTGGTGGCCCGAAGCTCGCAGGTTGCCGAATCGGGTATTGAATACAGATAATCTGATTTTTCGCCTGCAACACGATGCACCTTTGTGGATTGCTGACAACCCCTTTGTTGGTGCACTCGAGTGAAATTGTGGGTACCACGCCATGACTCCGCGGCCTTCGTACACGTGCGGCGGGTCCGCTTTGCAGAAGCACTGCTGATGACGTCTTCGCTGTGGGGTCCCCCTGGAAAAATATCAGAGCCACAACTCCATCACCGGCGTTGCCTGTTCTGCCGCCCATGCCCGTCATCCCGTCGAAGCTCCGGGGCCTCTTCTCCACGGGGCTCAGCTCCAAGAAGTCCACGCCCGCGCTCCTCGTCGTGGGCGCCATCATCGTCGGCCTCGCCTGCGCGTTCCGTGGCTTCGTGCGCCCCCGCACGAACGGACATGTCAGCAGTCTTCGTGCCCTGACCCTGCGCCCCCCACTGCCACAGGACTCCCCCGTCCGCAACCCGATGCTCTACGGGGCGCCCAACGTGTACGACGCTGGGTACAAGCTGAGCCGCATGGGCCTCGCCCGTGCATGCGCGTTCTTCTCGTTCATCGAGCACTTCCTCGGTGGGTTGCCTGCGCCTGCCTCCCCCGCTGCAGCCCTGCAGCCCTGCAGCTCTTCAGTTTCCACCCCCCTCAGTAAAAACTCTACTTTTGTCATCTTGGGTCTCCACGAAGCCGCCCACACCCGGTGTGGGACTGTGGTAGTGTGGGGTCGCTGTGCTGACGCCCTGCCCTCGCCTCACAGGGAGCGCCATCATGGGCATTGTGTCGCTGGTGATGCTGGGCGGGTACAAGCGCATGTGGCCTCTGTTCCGTCAGTTTAACTGGAAGGTGCGCAGTGGCTCCGTCGCTGCTGCCGCTGCTGCCTGGGGGGTGGGTGCCAACGCGATGTCTCGCGCAGGACTGGCTGTCGCTGCTGTACGTCTCGGTGGGCGGGTCTGCGCTGGGGCTGTACTTCTTCCTGCTCGCCATGACGCTTGGCAAGCCCGTCGTCGCCATCCTCTTCCAGCAGCTGCAGCCGCTCATCACCATCGGTGCCGCCGCCCTGTTCCTGCGCGAGCGGCCCACGCTCTGGTTCTTCATCCCCACCGTCATCGCCGTCCTCGGCGTCCTGCTCATCGCCGTCCCCGACTTCATTGTGAGCTGTTGCCCTCACAGTCTGCGCCTGTGCCGCCCGTGAGGTCCTCACTCGGCTGCCTTTGCACCCCAGGACGCTGCCAAGGGCGGCGGGTGGATCAAGCCCGCGTCGGGCGGGTCCGCGGTGCTGTCCGACGTGTTCTCGCTGATCTCGGCTGTGCTGTGGGGCGCGTCGACGGTGTTTGGGAGATCCCTGACGCAGAAAGTCCGCTTCTGGGACCTCGTCTTCCTCCGTGCGCCCTCGCTCGGACACTCTGCCCCGCACGGCCGGCACTCCTGACGCCCTGAGGGGGCTCCCCTCACGCCCAGGTTACTTCGGAGGGTTCCTGTTCCTCGTCGTGTTTGCTGCGTGCAACCTGACGTTCAAGGACGAGTACTTCCACTACCTGTTCCACGGCCACGCGAGGGTCTTCGGCTACCTCGACGCGGCCACGCAGAAGGGCATGCGCGCCTACTGGAACTGGCACACGACCGGCTGCGTCTTCTTCGGCACGCTCATCACGGGCGGCGTCATCCCCCTGACCATGTACTACTTCGGCCTGCGCCTCGGCCCCGCTGCTGTCGCAGGCCTCTGCGAGCTCACGTTCCCCGCCGTCGCCATCTTCGTCAACTGGTACTGGCTCAACTACGCCCTCACCGGCTACCAGATCGTGCGTTGCCCTCGCTGCCCCACTCCCCACGCGGTCGGCTCACGACGGATCGCGCCTGCAGGGAGGGGCTGTGTGCGTGATGGTCAGCGTCCTCATCGTGACGCTGCTCAGCATGGCCAACAAGGCGACCAAGGGCAACGACGAGATACCGCTGACAGAGAACTGCGAGCAGGGCGCGGCAGACGGCACGAGCACGTTCACGACGCCCGACGGCGAGGAGGGCTCGGTTACCGTTGTCACTGTCGACGGCCAGCGCAACAATTCAGACACGTCCGAAACGCCGTCTGGGCCGGCACCGACTCCGAATCTGAGCTCGTCCACGACGAGCATGTAGGCCTTAACCCTGCAGCGTTTGCCACACCACACGGACACCAACCACTTGCTCGCAACACGGTAGTTTAACAAACACAGCAAGCCACCATCTTTTCTGCCTTGTCAATTGCCTTGCAATTTGTATTTCTTTATCCCTGGCTGTGTCACGTGACACGCAGATACCGGGGGGATTCTCTGGGTGAAATCTCGCGATGACGTCAGGATGGTATCTGAGAACCCAGAAGGGATGGCGGAGCCCGAAGATGCAGGCGCGTCTCCGGGCCCGGAGGACTACGGCCCGCTGCCGGTGGACGACGCGTCGCTCGACCGCCTGTGCGCGGACATCGCCCTCATCTGCGCGACGCCCGCGCGCCCGCGCCTGCAGCCCGCGCTGAGCCGCGCTGTGCACTCTGCGCGGGCCCTCGTCGACTGGGCCGAGCACGGCAAGGTCCTGCGCCGCGCCGAGCGCCGCGCGGAGGCCAGGGCGAGGGGCCAGGCCAAGCGCGGGCCGACGCTGATCGGATCCGGGCTGCAGGCCGAGCGGGACAAGCACACGGCCCGCATGACGGCCGGCAGGGAGTGGAAGCCCGGCATGGCGCTGCCGCCGCCGCCGCTCGGCGAGATCGCGGACGACGGGGCCGAGTACGACGGCGAGGACTCGAGGGAGGCGCCCACGGAGGACGACGCCAGGCGCTGCGGGCCCGAACTGCTGTCTCTTCCCGCCCCGGGGGCGCAGGCAACGCGCCCGGGGCCGGAGGACGCCCAGCGCTCGCCCCAAGACGCGGCGGCGATCGACGCCGAAACCGACGGTGCCGCGGGCGCGGCTGCGCGGGCGTGCGCGGCCGAGCCCGCCTGCGCCGCGGCAGCGAAGGAACCGGAGGCGGCGTGCCCCGAGGCGCGGCAGCGGGCGCCGTCGCGGTCGCCCGACACGGCGGGCGGGCAGTGCGACACGAAGCTGCCGACGGTGACGTGCTACGTCTGCCGCCAGGGCACGCACGAGGCGCACCCGTTCTACCCGCGCATGTGCCACGCCTGCGGCGAGCGCAACCTGGAGCAGCGCAACCGGACGTTCGACCTGCGGGGCCGCGTGGCGCTGGTGACGGGGTCGCGCGTCAAGGTGGGCTACCAGGTGGCGCTCAAGCTGCTGCGCGCGGGCTGCACCGTCGTCGCCACGACGCGGTTCCCGCGCGACGCCGCGCGGAGGTTCATGGCCGAGCCCGACGCCGCGGCGTGGAAGGACCGGCTGTCGGTCGAGCCGCTGGACCTGCGGCAGCTGCTGGCCATCGAGACGACGTGCGCGAGGCTGCGGCAGCGGCTGGGGCGCCTCGACATGGTCATCAACAACGCGGCGCAGACGATACGCAGGCCGCCCGCGCTCTACGTGCCGCTCGTCAAGGCCGAGGCGACGCCGCTGCCGCCCGAGTGGGAGCGCATCGTCACGATCGCGCCCGGGGGCTGCACGGCGGCGCTGCCCGCTGCGACGGCGGCCCCGCAGGCGACGCTGACGGACGTGCCCGCGGCGATGTCGGTGCCCGGGGCCGAGGAGGTCGAGCGGGCCGTCGCCAACGGCGCTGCGGTGTGCATGTCGGCCAAGATGGCGCTGGCGCCGCTGATACCGGGCGACTGCGACAGCCTGCCCGAGGCGGGGCTGACCGAGTACGGCGACCCGCGGGACCCGAGGCGCAAGCACTCGTGGAACATGCGGATCGGGGACATACCGATCATCGAGGCGCTCGAGACGACGGTCGTCAACAGCCTCTCGCCGCTGGCGCTGGTGCAGGGCATGCTGCCGCTGCTGCGCGAGACGGCCGAGCGGGAGAAGGTGCCGACGTTCGTGATCAACGTCTCGGCCATGGAGGGCGCGTTCCACCGCAGGGTCAAGACGCCCAACCACGTGCACACGAACATGGCCAAGGCGTCGCTCAACATGATGGTGCGCACGTGCGCCAAGGACCTGTCGAGACAGGGCGTGCTGCTCAACGCGGTCGACACGGGCTGGATCGACGACATGAGCGGCAAGGACGTCTTCATCCCCCCGATCGACTGCGTCGACGGCGCCGCCCGCGTCCTCGAGCCCGTGTGGCTCGGCCTCGAGGGAAAGCCCATCTGGGGCCAGTTCCGCAAGGACTACATCAGCTACCCGTGGTGAGATCAGATCGACCGACGGCTTTACACAATACGAACAAAGAGCCCCTGAGGGCCAAGATATCCAGATGACGCCGCACAATAAATTGATCTTCCGGCTGACTCTTTAACACCTGAACACAGCGCGCATGGAGGACTCTGGCAACCCTGAGTCGCGCATTTGTGCCCAGTGCGGGCGGGTGGAAGGAGAGGTGTATTGTGCGGCTGACGAGGTGTTCCTGTGCGCATTGTGCGACACCACGCTGCACACGGGGCCCATTCTCTCTGCTCACAAACGTGTCCCCGTCGACCAATTCGTGCGCACTTCAATCGTGCGCTCATTCGTCAACACACCGCCGCAGCTTCGCTCGCTCAGGACGCCCGAACCACCGCTCGATCAAGCACTCGCAACCTGGTAATCTCTCTTTCAACATTCACTGCTCTTTCCCCCGAGTACTACAGCTGATCTCTGTCCTCCAAACAGCAAGGACGCCTCCCCCGAACTCATCGTCGCAGCACTCAACGGCAACACCGAGGTCTGCCTGCGCTTCTGTTGCTCCGGGTCCAACGGCGCGTCGTCGAGCCAGCGGCTGTCTGCTCTGCTGGCCGCGTCGGTTGCACGTCCAGAAATCAAGCTGTGCCGTGAGGGCGAGCAAGTGGATGCTGCCTCTGCTCCGTCGCACGCGGTCTACTACAAAGAGGTGGTGCCCGCGGGGAAGAAGACCGTCGGTGTATTCGTCGTGCGGGTGCCACCACTGCCTCGCGGGGCGCTGGCTCTTCCTGCAGCCCGCGACAACTCGCGGTGCCCTCTGAAGCGGGCGGGGAGGCACATAGAAAGGGCAGACCTCTTCCAATGGTCCGACTCGCTCTCTGCGTATGATCCGGGCGAAATGCACTGCCTCTGCCCGGACGTTGTGGTCTGCGGGGACGCCACGACCGTTGTTGCGGGTACGCGCTCGATTGACGTCAGGCTTCCGGAGGCGCTTTGGCACGGCTTCACGGTCCGCGAAACACCGTCTGTCGAGAACAAGCACTCGGACCTCTTTCTGCGCCCTTCACTCAAGGCTATTGCCGACCTCGTGGAGAAGAACATCGAGCCACTCCTCAACAGCACGTCGAACCGCCAGTCTGTGATGTGGGTGGGCGTACCGGACAGCACAGGAGAGATCGTCGGCTTTTTCTCGCCGTATGTCGGGACTGTGACGGCCGTGGATAAGGCGGCAGGCGCGGACCCGGCCGGCACTTGCGCTGCTGTCTGCAACGAACTGGTGGGCATGCTGCAAGGATACTTCCATAAGTTCTACCCGCCCCTGCCACGCGGCTCTGTGTCTGTTGCGTTCCATCGCGTGCGAACGAAACTCGACAGCGTCACTGCCAAAGATCTCCGTGGCGGCCCTTTGTTGTTGTGCGAGATCCCGCGCATCGCGACTGCGAGACCGCACAAGGGAAAGGGGGCTCGCGCGGCTCACAAGACATCACCGAATCATTGGAGCCCGCTGTCGTGCGCCTTCTGGTCCTGCTGCACGGAGATGCTCTCGTCTGGGAGGTGGGCGACTCGTGGATAGTGGCCGCGGATCGTTCCATTCTGCCTCGTGCGCTCAACGCGGTATCGCAACTGGGAGCCGCCCAAGTCAAGGCCGACGCAAGTGTTCCTGTGCCCCAGTGTCCGGCTACCACTCGCTACGTTGTCTCGGTCACGTTCACCTCGCCACCAGCACCTCCAGTCTACTGCTACGGCAGCAGGAGCATCGTGGATGCCATTGACGCCAAGCGCAGCTGCGCTACGAGCCTCGACGTCCTCGCGTGCTCTCTCCGTCTCCGAGGGCAGATGCTGCGAGCAGAAACTCGTTCTGCGCTGGTAGCTGGACCGTTTATCAGAATAGTACTCGGCGGTCCGGGATTCAAGGAGGCCTTCGAGCGCGTATCGGGCGTCGGCGCTATCGAGTTCGACCACATCCTCGGGCAGGAGAGTGGGCCCCTCAACCTGCAGAACGAGCTGTCCTGGGTTCCGCACCAATGGAGGCTGCTCGTCGTCTCGTCGTCGTCTCTCGATGATGCGTCTGCGATCATCCGCAGTGACGCCATACTTGACCCGACTGTTCACTGGCTCGTCGTGGTGGCCATCGCTGGCCTCGCGGATGCCTCTGACGCCTTCGAAAGGAGCCGCCGTTTTGAGAGCAGCATCGCTCTCGCTTCTCATGCCTCTGTGAGGGACATCTGCCTGCTCGACATCCCACCGTTGGGGCTTCAGGGCTATCGGTTCGCTGAGGAGGGTGCCTGCTGTTTCTCGGTGATTCCGCCACTCGGAGCAGGGCTTCAGGGCAGCACCGACGAGATTAAGGCGTGGCTTCTCGCCCCGGTGGCCTCGGTGCATACCACAGCGTACCCACCGGATGCGGCGTTCTCGAGCGACCCACCAGTTCCGATCCTCGCTGCGCAAGCGCGAGCTGTGCGCGAGGTCCTCAGGAAGTTGGCCAGCAGCTCCTCCGACCCGACGTCAGTCGTCACGGTGCTCAAGACATCTCAGGGGTGCGGAGCAACGACGCTTCTCGGGCACATCAGGAACCAGGTCGGAGCAGGAATTGTCGTGCTGCGTCTACTATCCAAGGCCCAGACCGGGAACTTCTGGAAATCGCTACTTTTCGAGCTCAACAGACAGGACAAGACGCGGGCTGTCGTGCTGCTGGACGACGCTGATCCAGCGATCGCGCCTGGCCTGCGCAACCTCTGCCCTACTCCCGAGCTGCGGAGAGTAGGGGCTCGGGTTTGCTTCGTCCAGGTGCTCGGCATCTCGCCCGAGAAGTTGCGCTCGGACGGTACGTGCGGTGGATTTCCACTACAGCCGTTCCTCGAGCGTGACGACGTCGCTCCGCTCTGCGATTTCCTGGTGTCGCTGTTCCCAGATGCTGTGGACGCGCTGGGCAGGTGCAGGGACCAGGCCCTGGCGGTAGATGGGGCGCTGTACGACAGGCACATCTTCGTCTTCCTGATCACGGCCAGCAAAGGAGAGTACAAGCGTGCAGATGCCCTTGTCGCAGAGGCTCTCGGCTCCCTGGACCAGTCGTCCGAGGCGTTTTCTCTTCTGCGCCTCTCTTCGTTCCTGTCGTCGTTCACGAGACCAGACGCAGCTTGGCTGGAGGCAAAGGCCTTCTTCCGCGGCTTCACGTACTCCACTGCCCCGTCGTGGTGGAGGGACCTGCACGGATTTATCCAGTACTCTGCCAAGAAGGATAGCTTCCGCGTGGTGCATCCACTGTTTGCGCGTCTGGCCTTGCAGCAGATATTCTCCTTCAGCTGGACACAGGAGGGCCTCACAGACACGCTCTCCTCTGTGTGGAGAAAGGAGATCGGGCCTGCGATATATAACAACTTCCCCCCAGCCGCAGCAGCAGAGTGGTACCGCAAGCTACTTGCGCATCCGAAGGGCACCTCTTTCTCGGCCTTCATCGCGGTGTTCGTATCACTGGGCCCGAGGGAGATGCGCATCATCGAGGAGTTGACACACTTCTACGTCGGCAGGACCAAGGTGCAGGCGATCGATCCCTCGCACAGCGGCGTTCTTCTGTCTCGAGTGGCAAAGCGCTGGGGACTCACAGACAAAGCCGTCGAGTACGCCGAAATCGCCGTGGCCGCTACAGACCAACATGACGAGATCCTGACGCAGAACAACTACTACAAGTGTCTCGGGGCGCACTCCATTGCAATGCACAGTCCAGAGCTCGCCCGGAAGGCATTGACAAGATATTCTCACCACCACCTCCTGTCGCAAGCCGGAAAACTCGTTGCCGAAGTCCCCTCGTTGCAGAAGGAGTTCAGCCAGTTCATGCCCAGCCCGCACAAGAGCCACCAAAAAGAGCGCTCTTGGGAGTGGTGGCATACCGAGTCAAATCTTTGACATGCTACCGCTCTTGATTACAGCCAAAGGGTTTGCTTTTACTTTCACTCGGAATGGATACGGAGGAGAGCACAGAGCTACGCCATTAACTCGGCGAACTTGTGTACTGGAGATTGCAGATTACCATCTCGTGGGGCCCTGCTGGAAGTGATCATGCCGGGACCACCGTCGTGATGTACCGAGCACAAACTTGCTGTTGGCCTGCCTTGCTATAAACTCAATCTCTAAGCATGGCATAGTCTTCCAGTTAAGTGTGATAATGTGGCTATCTGCACTTGCGTCTACAGTGTTACAGAAGACTAGGAGATTCTGGGTGACATAAGAAGTTTAAACTCCCTTTTAGCTCAGTGGGTAAAGCATTATTACATTTAGTGGAGGTTCAGGGTTCGTAGAACCGCAAGGCCCTCGAAGTAGAATACTCAGTTCCCCATTGTCAGCCAGGAAGCACGTCGTGAGGTCTATCTGCTTGGAGATTCCCTCGTCTGGCAGTGCTCAGGGACCTGTAGCCCAGAGGTACTGGATTATAGGCCCCGTAAGTCCATCACACTACCTCGTAGCCCCTCGATGTTGGCAGGTTGCGTCATGTGCACCACCAGGGTATCCACCTTAGCATGCTGCACCAACAGGCCCTCGGGCTGGATCACGTGGCCCAGGAAGCCCGCTGTACTCATGAAGAAATAGCACTTTAGTCGTAGTTTCATGTTCACCTTCTGGAACCACATGAGAACCTCCTCAAGCAGCTGGAGGTGGCTCTTTGCATCTCAGCTGAACAGAATAAGGTCGTTAATGAACACGAGGGCTCTCTTCCAAGTCAGTCCTCGCAGCAACAAGTCCATTAACCTTTGGAACGTGGCTGGGGTGTTTTTGAGTCCAAAGCTGAGCACATTATACTCATTTATATGCATATTATGAGTTATTTACACTAACATACCTCCGTTTCATAAAAAATGGTCAAGGACGAGCCTTTGTTTTATGACGTCAATGTGTGTGATTCATGAAAAGTAGTTGTTACTGCCATTGTTTTGAATGATCTGAGAGCAGTTATTTCGCAAATCCCGGAATAGCAATGGCAACTTCTCTGTTTCTGGCCACTCCTGCCAGGCCTCTGCCACAGCTTCCACGATTTGCAGCTCTGAAACTCGTTCTCCAGACAAATCAGCCCTATCTTTCACTCTATTCACAGCCGTTTGAAGGGCACGCTCTTGCACAGACGTCCCATGGCTTTTGTTTGTGGTACAGCCAGGATCTATTTTTATCTTTAACCCTCTCTGACCGCGAAATTACTTTTAATCAGACCCATTCTGACGTCATTAGACATGTGCACCAGGGTCCAGGAATCATATTTACCAACATGACCAGGGCCGTTCGTCAAAAGACCATTTGCCTCAAGCTCTCTCACAGAGACAACAGGAGAGAGGAACAGAAAGCAGGGTTTTGGGATGAGGAGTATGTGACTCTGATAGCAACCGTGTGTGCAACTGGAACACAACTGATTCCTGGATTGATTTTTCCTCTAGCAAACCTTCCCTCATCGGCATACTCATTCCTGGAATTCTTCACGTTCAGTGAAGGAATGGATGAACAAGAAGATCCTTGCTTGTTGGGCAAAGAATGTGGTATCTCCTAAGGCAGAGAGAAGGCGCACCATTATGCAAAGATCAAATGCTTCCATTCACATCAAGCAATTAGCAGCATGTAGCAAAGGCCGAAGTAGCAGCATGTAGTGAATGGTAGAACTACACACCTATTCAGACCTCTGCTACACGCTGCTATACAGGCCTTTGCTATGTGCCACTATGCATGGATCTGCTATGCTGCATAGTGAAGGATGTGTAGCAGCACGTTGTTTTATCATCTGCTACATGCTGCTATGCACCCTTCACTATACACCACTATGCATGGATCTGCTATGCTGCATAGCAAAGGGTGTATAGTAGCAGTGTGTAGTTCTACCATCTGCTACATGCCACGACACTAGCTGCCACTACATGCTGCTATACAGAGGGTTGTAGTGGCACTCTTCACTACATGCTATTACACAGGGGTTGCTGGTCCCTCTGCATTATCATACATTAAATGCAATTAAATCAAGCAATCATTGTTTTTTTGGTTGAAGAAACTTATTCAGGGAGGGAGTAGCTTCCTGTCTGACTCTCCCATCAGAATGAAGGAATATTCAGTGAGTGGCATGGAACTCTGCAGCTGCAGGAGCAGATGCAGGAGCAGGAGCAGCTGTAGCAGCTGCTGCAGAAGCAGCAGCCCCAGTCTCAGCAGCAGGCGTGATCATGTTCATCTGGTTGATGTCTTTGAGAACAGCCTGTGAGCTGGTATGGGTCGTGCTGCATCTGAGCCTCTTGGCCCTAGTCATGCCTGGGGACTCTGAACGGGCTGAGCTCATCCTGCTCTGCCTATATATTGTTAGACACCAAAATTAAAGGAGAGGGGGCACTCACAATTCATTGGAGCAGTAGTTTCACTAGACAGTCTAAATGTGCTCACAGATCCTTGTGAACCATGGGGTTCTCTGCAAAGAACGTGATGAACTTAGGGGGCCAGACTGCCTGAATGATCTTGTCAAAGTGCATCTGGATGTTTGACCTGATAATTGTTACTGTTAATACAACAATTATAAAGAAAAAATGCACTTCCACTCAGGGTGGTCCTTGTACAGTGGGGTGTAGCTGAACTTTGTTCACTGCTCTATCTGCATGACAATGGGCCTAGCCATTATCGCAGACAGAGCACTGACTAAAGAGCTTCTCTTGGAAGGGAGGTTGCACAGTCCAGGGACTGTGCAACAAGTAGTGTTAAACATATGATAAAAAAGGTACATGCAGGGAATGCTGATCATGATCTTCTTCCCGAGAGTCAGGTCCCTTACCTGCCTGCTGGAGTTCATGTTCTGCTGCAGCACGTTCAACCTATTTTGTTTGAAATACAAATGTTAGTTAGAGTGATTTAAACAGAAAATTAAGAGAGAAGGGGCCCACTGGTCTCTCAGTCACGGAAACTGGTGGTGTTGAGCATCTGCAGGCCCTTGATGCCTGCTCTGATGTCTTCAAATGTGCAGGGCTGGGCTGCCTCCTCCTCTGATAGCACGTGATTGAAGGAGGCCAGTAGCTCACGTGCCCTGCCCATCATGTTCGTGATGTGCTGCTGCTCCTCTGCCTCTGCATGTTCCTCTGCTGCTACTGCATCATCATGCGCCCTGGTGCCCACCCCCTGGTACTCGTTATCACTGATCTGCTGCTTCTCATCACTGGAGGGATCGGGCTTGCTGCCTGACTCAGTACTAGGAGCAGCACTTCCAAGGTGTGAGGGGAAAGTGTTAGAGGAAAAAGAGTCATAGAGTACCATGTACCTCTCATGGAAGACATTGCCTTGGGTTCAAGGACAGGAGGTGGCAGGATGATGGTGATGATAGGCACTGTGCAGCTCTTGGTCCTCTGTGCCTTGTCCTTCTTCTTGCTCTCTGCCTCATGAGAGCTGGTGCTCTGGGCTTGGGGCAGCTCGTTTAGGAGAAGAACGGGATGCCCGGACCCGATCGAGGAGCAGCACAGGGAGTAAACGGATCGGCTCAAAAGGAAGAAAATTGCCAATTTAGGGTGAGACTATCTGTGCGTCTGGAAGAGTTGCACGCTTTTCTAGGGGGTGAGCCTGGGCGTGACAGTTCGAGCGATCCCTGAGCACCCTGCGCGGCTGCCACAGCTTTCACGGCAGCTCGGGGTTGTGCAGGACTGTGTGGCCGTGGTGAACGTGTACGGCGCTGCCCCTCCCGGCAGCCGCCTCGTGCACTGCCGCGTCCGCCAGCATTATGTCACACGCCCTGTTCCGCGTCTGAGCTCCTTGCGGCGTAATGGACGGCATCGTCCTTGTCCACGAGAGCATCCATACTGGTGGACACGTCGCGCGCACCGCGCAGCCAGAGAGCTAAATTTGGCTGCTGCGATGTCATTTTCACAAATGATGTAGTCCATTATTTCTACCCGGATGTGGCATTTCTTTCGGGTATTCCATCGCCAGACCGAAGTGCAATGCACTCTGCTTTGGCTGGCCAGAGAAAACGTCAGCAGTATTAGCTGATCAAGACACGTGCAGTGAACATGGAGAGCCCGGTCAGCCATCGCACGGGAGGAAGCACCAGGAGGGAACGGAGGAGCAAGGACCTCGTCGGGAAGAACATGATATCGCTGCAGAGAGCCGTTCCTGTCGCAGTAGGCGCAATCACAGCTGCGGTGATCCTGCTATCGATCGCCCCCATCGTGTCGCTATGGGCGATCACTACGGACGACCTCTCGGACACCGCCGGCCAGTCTATATCAGGACAGGCGCAGGCGTTCCGAGACGTTGTCGTGGCGCGGGCCGTGGCCAACATCTCCGTTCAGCTCGCCGAGCCGAGCAGGCTGGCGGGCCTACTCCGCATGATGATTCCACCCAAGATACTCCTGGGCGACACTTACGACTTCCTTGGGGACCTGCATGCCATTTTTGTCCCTCTACGTGTCAACTTTCCGCTCGTATGGGGTTCAGTGCGTTCATAGAGTCGCCTTTACACTACTTTCCTAAGCAGCTCTCCCAAAATAGAACGTCGCCTACACCAACTCGAAAGGGATGCACCAGTTCGGCCAGATTTCGTCTATCATACCAGGCCATGATCCCGAGTACTGCTACGTAGACTCGGAGCGCGGTATGTATTTCTCGCTGAACAAGTACATCAACAACACCATCCCCACCAACATCACGGACCGCATTGTTCCCAACTATAACATTACTGCGAGGCCCTGGTGGATCCGTGCGGTCAGCGCTAACGTCGGAGGTATCGCATGGACTGGGCCGTACCTCTGCGCAACGAAGGACGAAGGAAACCTCATGACCTACACGCAGCTGATGACACACCCAGACCCCAGGTTCACAGCAATGGCCATGATCTCACTCTCTATACGCCAGATCGAGGCCTACTTCGCCAATCTGAAGCACTCAGCGAATGGCTGGGCGTTCATGGTTAACGACATGAAGGAGCTGGTGGCTGCCTCGGCTGGATTGCATACAATGAACATGACGATCGGCCTCCCGTTTAGGACTTTCAACAGCCCTAACAGTTCGCTGAGGTATGTTGCCAGCAGCTGGATCGACCACTGCGGCTCAGTTATGTGCGAGACACACTTCATTTTGGATGGAGATATCTTTGTTGATGCAGTTCCGGCTGTGAGCAATGGAGAGCTGTCGTGGTGGATCGTACTAGTGACGCCTGTGTCGGACTTTATAGGGGAAATGCAGAAGGAGAATGATAATGCAAAAAGCAGGACCCGGGTCACTGTTGCTGCTGTGGTTTCTGCCACTGCTGCGATGGCTCTAGTTGCAGTTCTCTTTGCGGCTTATATGGGTCACAGAATTGTTCGTCCTCTGGCTCTGGTCACAGCACAGATGCATCAAGTATCTCTGATGAATCTAGATGCGGTGAACAAACAGGTGTTTGACACACCAAGGAGAAGTGCAATCAAGGAGGTTTATTTCGTAAGTTTCGGCTTACAACATCCTCCTATTAACTTGGTGCTGCACACCCATTACAGCTTGAGAAGGAGGCAGCAAAAATGACTGATACTCTCTCGGCATTGTCAGTACTGATTTGTGTTTCAGTAAAGACTAACTCGGTCTTTCGCAGTGCCAAATATGTCCCTCTGGCTGTTGTGAAGAACCTTGTCCGGAATAAGCTAAGACCATCAGTTGGAGTTAAGGGAATGCCAGCAACTATATTGGTATGCATGTTGTATTAGTGGCTCAACTTCCTAACACAATCTGCAGTTCCTTGATGTTATCAATTTCACTGCAACAATGGATCAGTACGGACCTGATGTGATAATTGGTGTACTGGAGGAGTCATTTAACTGTATGAAATTTACTTACATGCAATCACTGAATTTTGTCTCATCTCAATCAGGTATGTCAACGATCCTTGAGGATAATGAGGCAATTATCGATAAGTACATTGGAGTTAGTATAATGGCACTGTGGGGCTGTCCAGAGCCTGTTAATGATGCTGAACACAAGTCATGCAAAGCAGTCGCGGAGATAATCAGCTCTCTTGAGACATTGAATTCCAGATTTAAGAAATCGGTCGGTTTCACAATCGGAATTCGCATTGGATGGCACTCTGGTACCGTCTTTGCTGGAAATGTTGGGTGTTCTACTCGTCTAAACTACACTGTTTTGGGTATCTCATAGTCTGTTCAGACTTGAATCTAACATCTTATAGGCAATCCCGTTAATCTGGCCTCGCGGCTCGAGTCATTGAACAAGGAATTCGGAACTCACTACTGTGTCACGGATTCCATCCGCAACAAGTGTTCTGACAAGTACGAGATTTGATTGAGATCGATTCATACATTTTCTGTTCGGAATTTCAGGTATGCATTCCGATGCCTGGGATGCGTTCCAATTCGTGGATTTACCTGTGCTGTAACGGTTCACGAATTCATGGGGGAGAACTGCCACCTCAGTTCTGAGTGCCAGAGCATTGTGAACAACTTCCAAGAAATCGATGAGAAGCTGTGCGAAGGGAACTGTTCGGTTGAGGAACTGCAGAGGTACGTTGAGGAGCACCCTGAAGACACGGCAGCCCCATTCATTCTGCGCAACAAAATCGCCATGGTCAGCCTTGCATGAGAACACACAACATGCCACAACAGCATTCACTCGCTGTCAATTCCCGAACACGACTGTTGGTAACCGTCGAGCAATGCCCGAGCTTTGTTCTCTCTTGAGTTGTGAGCATGTGCTCCGGTTTTTCAAGGACATACGTACTCCGGGATGGCCACTCCGAGCAGTGCACAGAGCTTCTCCATGAACTCGTCGGTGCGTGCAAAGAGGCGAACTGCCGAGAGCGAGTCGTACTTCGTGCGCTGGAGATTACAGATAACCATTTCGCGGGGCTCGGGGGGGAGCGAGCACGCCGGGGTCACCATCATCGACGTGCCGAGCACCAGCGACAACTTGCACTTGGCCTGCCTTGCTGCAGACTCGATCTCTGTGCGCGGCAGGTTCTCCCCAAAGTGCACGATCGAGTCGAACAGCGGCTTCCCACACTTGTCACAGTCCCTGCCGGTAGAGTGCTTGTCGGCGGTCCTGAGTGGCCGAGTGAGGACGGGGGAAGCCAATGCATGCACGCAACTTGTGAGGCCCGGCGATAGATGTGGTGTCGAAGAAGCGCATGTGACGGGCGCCACACGCGCGGCAGACTTCGAGGAATGCGTTCCCGTGGAGCTCCGCGAGGTGCTCAGGACCCAGTCCGCTGCGAACGTGCAGGCCGTCGACGTTGGTGCTCGTGACGAACTTGATCAGGCCCTCCCTCACGAGGCCCGCGATGGCCATGTGGGCCCGCGTGGGCTTGGCCTCCTCGAACGAGATGTCCATCGTGACCCTCTCGCCGCGGTCGCGTGCAGTCCAGACGCCCTTCGGCCCCCTGTAGTCCTGCGGGCCACGCGATCAGTGGTGGCGTCCCCCGGCAGATGAGCCCGAGCACTAACAGGGATGGAGGCGCTCGTGGAGATGCCAGCGCCCGTGTAGACGACGGTGTCGCCCGCGGCGTCGCGCACCATCCTCGCCACGATCAGCATCTTGCTCTCGAACTCCTGCGGGCTGTCGTGGTGCTCCTCAATGTCCTCGGGCCTCGCGTGCCCCAGCATCCGGGACCTCCTCGGCACGGCCACGGGCTCCTCGTCGTCGTCGGGCGCCGCGACAGAGCTGTCGCCCTCGGCCCTGCGAGCGGCGAACTCGCTGACGACCTGCCCCCTGGCCGCCTGCGTGATGATGTGCTCGTCCGACGACCGCACGCGGAACACAGGGCCCCCGGGCGGCTGCAGCGTCACCCTCTGGCAGGCGGTCGTGTGCAGCGCCTCCCACCCGCTCCTCATGGCCAGCGCGACCTCGGTGCAGCCGGCGAGGTACACGTTGCCCGGGGCGCTGCTGAAGACGACCTCTGTCTGCTGGCACCTCTCCATCGACGTCTCTGGGGGCGCTGCCGAGGTCTCCACGTGCACGGCGCACCCGCGCAGCGACCGCATCGCCAGCGCGCCCAGGCCGCTGCCCCGGACGTGCACGACGCACCCCGTGCACTCGCTGATGGCCAGCAGGTCCCCGGCGTCGGACCCCTCGACCTCGAGCTCCGCGTCCCTCTTCCCCTCGATCGCGTTCTTCTTCAGCGACTCGAGCGCTGCCACAGCGGCTGGGGGCGCAGCAGCAGCAGGAGCAGGAGCAGGAGCAGGGGCAGCGGCAGCGGGAGCGCGAGCGGGAGCGGGTGGGGCCGGGGAGCGGAACTTGACGGTCTGGACGGCGGTGATGAAGGGGCGGAGGGCGGGGTGGTCGACGTAGTCCTCGCAGAGGTAGCACCACGCAGAGCAGTCGGCGAAGCTCACCGCCACCGGGTGGCCCGTTGCCGCCCCGTGGCGCGAAGCGTGGCCGTGGACGTAGCGGCTGCAGCGCGTCTCGTTGCAGCTGAGGCACAGCCAGTTCTCCGACGCGTCGCCGCAGTCGGAGCAGCTGTTGGGGTCTGCGGGTACGGAAGCCAGCGACAGCCAGCGACGCCCGGGGTGTGAGCGGGGCGGCAGTGGAGGAAGAGGGCAGGGCGCACAGGAGATCTGGGGGATTTCGGTGTCCTCGAGGAAGCGCAGGTGAGGGCAGTCCCTCTTGGGTTCCACGGAGAAGCCCGCCATTGTGCTGTGCTCTTTGCTCGACACGCTTTTCTACGAACTAAATCTCCCCTGATTTGCTTGCGTGGCTGGGCTCAATTGCGTTATGAGCGTTCGCAGAACGACCCCGTTCGTACAACTTGATTTCTGAGTATCGTCCTTCTCCAGCTCCATAAATAGATCTGTGTGACACACCGCTACGATGGGATGAGAACGGTGAAGCAGTGCTTAACTGCTTTGCCCTTGGGCACACCTTCAATGTATTACAAATCACCTTGTCTTCGAGGGCATCCAGAATGACAAACAAGATTAGGTCATTATCAAAGAAAACTAAATCCAAACAGTAGTCTATTGTGCGGAAAAACCGAATTCGGATAATTGAAGAGTTTCTGCCATAGGATTTGAAGAAAAAGAAAGACAAGATTTTGGTATGTGCAAAAGTTGGACTTCTATTATTTAAAATGGTATTTTTATTGAATTAGAACAGTTTTTATTCCTGTTTGCATATTCTGAATCAAATTATATATTAAATCATAATGATAAATAACATTAATAACCTATTTCCAGTTTTCCAGATCTCTATGACCATTTCCTCTTCACAACTTATTTAATTTTATATAAGTAGACAGAATCAGTGAATTGTGATTTTATATCAGAAAATGTACATACAGTTAGTTCATATCAATTTTCAGTGTTGACTCAAAAGACTTCTTACTACTAATGATGTCATACTGATATAAAGTCTGTAGAAAAGCTTGTAAATCAGACACTTCTAATCTTTTTGGATTCCTAGCCCATCACAATTGATTAGATCAAGCTGTTCCTGCACATAAATGTTATGTCCTAGACTGGATCAACCATGTGAATATAATGCTCTCACCTTCTCAAATAACTTTACAAAGCAGTTAAATCCAAATTAGGTTATAAACAAGTTTACTAATGTAACTCAGAGCTGGCTCGAGACCATTCAAGTGTTATAAGTTGACAAGATAATTAAGAGAAAGAGTATGAAGAAGAAGACACTGTTCTTCATGTCAGAAGGTTCTGGCATTTCTTAAGAACAACCCGTATGATGCCAAGGAGCTTTGCCGTATGACTGACCAAGTAGTATACAAGACATGGACTTTCCGGTTTCAATAAAAGCTCCCCAGCGGGGAATTGAACCCCGATCAGCCATGTGACAGACGGCTATACTAAACCGTTATACTACTGAGGATTGCACAAAAATTAAGTACTGCACGTGACGGCTGAATAGAAACGATGGACCGATTAGGTACGCTAACTTGTGCTGCAGTGAACCGAAGCTGCCTCGGGGTCAAAATGGGCTAGTACCAAATAGCTGGTCGTGTTAACTCTTACTGCTGTAAGACGGGTGGGCGGAGGAGTTGGGACCGAGTCGCTGCCACTGCCACTGCGGTCGCCTCCGGCACGCCAATCCCTCAGCGCTGCTGCGGATGAAACCCCGTCGGTGCCGGGAAGTGGCCCGGCCCGGACACCGGGGGAGCCGGCGGCCTCTGCTGCCCGTGCGCTTGGTGCTGCTGCCCAGACGCCGGGTACGGCGCGTGGTGCCCAGGCGCCGCGCCTCCCGAGTGCTGCTGGCGGTGCCCGTACTCGCCGCCCGGCTGCGAGTAAATGCCCTGTGCGTTGCCCATCATGTCCTTCTGGCGCTTCTGCGCGGGCTGCACTCCCGCCTGCATGGGCGCTGGCCTCGCCTGCGACGAGTGCCCTGCCTGCGGCTGCGGCGCGTGCCCCGCCTGCTGCTGCTGCTGCTGCAGTGCCTGGCGGCGCTTCTTCTGCACCCACTCGTGGCAGGCCTGCTGGTACTTGGGCAGGTCCTTGGGGTCCGCCGGGCGCGGATCCGTCCAGAACCACTCGCAGTCAAGAGCCTTCTCCGCCGTGAGTCGGTTTGCCGGGTTCAGTGTCAGCAGCCTGTCCAGCAGGTCCAGCGCGTGCCTGTCGAGGCTGCGGGGGGCTCGTCAGAAGGGGGGAGGGGAGCGAGAGGCTGTCGCACTCCCTGTAGATCTCGCGGAGCTTGCGCTTGAAGTTCTTGCCCTTGATGGTGGGGTAGAGCTTCAGGCGGATGACGTCGGGCCAGTCGTCCTCTGTGGGCGACCCGCAGACGCGCAGGATGAGGTCGAGCTCGTCGGGCTCAGTCTTGCCGGGGAACGGCGACCTGCGGGTCAGGAGCTCCGCGAGGATGCAGCCGACGCTCCACATGTCGACGGCCTGCGTGTAGAGCGTCGAGCCCAGCAGCAGCTCCGGCGGCCGGTACCACAGCGTGATGACGCGGTTCGTCATCTGCTCGCGGTCGTCGATGGGCCGCGCGAGGCCAAAGTCGCCCAGCTTGAGCACGCCGTCGTTGCTGATCAGCAGGTTCGAGGCCTTGATGTCGCGGTGCACGATGCGCATCTTGTGGCAGTGGTTGAGGCCCTCGAGCAGCTGCCGCATGTAGCACTTGACCTGCGCAGGGCTGAACCACTGCCGCGTGACCTCGGTCGAGTCCATCAGGCCGCTCAGGTCGTGGTCCATGTACTCAAAGACCATGTAGATGCTCTTGGACGTCTTCTCCTTGGCCTGCTCGGCGTTCTCCTTCTTGATTCCTGGGAGCCCGTATCGCAGGGAGATTCAAGCGCCGCGGTCAGATCCCCGGGGAATATCTGGGGGCGGAATCCAGGAATCGGAGAAAGTCAGCACCCTGAGTCACGATCTCCTTGAGCTTGACGATATTCTTGTGGTCGAGCTCGCGCAGGATCTTGATCTCTCGGATGGCCGTGATCGGGAACTGCGCCCAGAGTGGCGTGGCGTGGCGCGTTGGGGGGTGAGTGCGGGAGACGAGAACGGGAATCGGGGAACCAGCGGGAAATGCGGTGGAGAAAAGCGAGATTCACCCCTTCTCGCTCGGTGTCCATGCGGATCTTCTTCAGCGCGACGAATTCGGTCGGGTCCGTCTTGGACACCGCCTTGTACACGAACCTGCGCGGGGACGACGTGGGAATGTCGTTAGATATGGGCGCGAGATATTTGGTACAAATGCTGTAAATGCGCGCCCGTAGGTGCCCTCGCCTATCTGGTCCAGCTTGTTGTAGACGTCGACGGTGCGCGAGCCCCACTCGCGCTGGGAGGGCTCGGGGGTGGCGCGCGGGGTGTCCACGGCGGGGGGTGCGGATGAGGGCGCTCCTGTCGCCGTCGCAGTGACCGCCGCCGCCGCCGCGCCGGGTGCCTCCATCTTCAATAGAGAAGATTTTATTCTGATGTCACCATGAACGTGGCGAATCTCCCTGTCGTTTGAATCCGCCCCGGGGGATATGATCTATTTTTGGAGCGCCTCTATCACACCCTCAAATACGCCCGACGATGGACCCGAAGGTAACGCGCGCCCCCGCTATCCCTGAATCTCTGACCCACCCGCGCGAATCGCCTTTGTCGTTGCAGAACTCGTTGTTCAGAACACTGCACCCGGACTTCGAGTCGCACGGAGTCAAGCGACCACGGCCAGTGGCCCCGCCCCCGCCGCCAGAGAATGTGCCGCTGGGGCCGGGGCACTCGGCCGCTTCGCAGATGGTGATCGACGGAGTCCTCTCGCCTGGCGTGCGCGGGGCTCCGGCGGTGGAGATGCTCGAGACTCCAGCGACCCGCCTGTACATGCACTCGACCATGCCGCAGGCCACGCACGCGGCCTCGCCCATGCGCCTTGGCAAGGGCTACACAACCACAAAGGTGCGTAGTGCCTGCACCACGCCACGCATCATTTCGGGAGTCATGCCTCCGATGTGCCAACGACGTTTGCGACTGGCAGCCCCCGAAGAAGAAGCGCGAGGAGGACTCCAAGGCAGCAACGATGGCTGCCCCTGCGTCAATCGGCCCCCCGATGGCGGCTATGACAGAGCTGCGCGACACCGCTGCCGTCGTCTCGCTGCCGCCCCTCTCGATGACGGTGTCCCGCACCGGGAGCACAGGCAACCTTGGGGCTGTGCCCTCCACAGCGGGCGGCGTCCCGATGGAGGTTCCCGGTGCCCAGGTGCTGCAGCTGTCCCCCGCGGTCGTCTCTGCGCTTGAGAGTGCTCCCCGCAGGCCCTCTTCGGGGTCGCGTGTCCAGACGCCGCCTGGCGGCAAGCTGGGCCCGATAGAGAAGGAGGTGCCCGAGGCCAAGCGTGCACGCAAGGCCAAGGACGTGGTGGGCACTGCAGGCAATGTATCGGGGGCGCAGACCTCGGGAGCGCCTGCACCGGCGCAAATGCAGCAATCGAGGCTGTCAGGGCTCGTGGACGGCGACCCCAGCGACCCCTTCACGTTCATCCGGGCGGTTAAGGCCAAGCAGGTGCAGGAGACCTCGTTCGTGTACATGACGTACCGCGACAACAGCTCGTACAACCCGTACGCGCTTGCGGTGGTCCCGTACAGCGGCGTGAACCCGCAGGACTACTTCACTATGTCTCCGTCGGGCGTCACGCACTTCTGTGGAGGCGCGGCCGAGTTCACGCAGCTCGACCAGTGGGAGCACGAATGCCTGCTGTACTCGAGCCTCATGCAGATCCCCATGTTCAAGATGTTCAAGATGTGGAAGTCCTACACGACGTGGCGCCGCAACCACCGCGCCAACGCCATGGCCGTCGCCGCCAAGTCTCTGGGCGAGAGGTCATTCCTCCTGCACGCCAAGATCAGGCCCGCTCTGCTCCGTGTGCGCGAGCTGGCACTCAGCCTCGAGCGCCTCCGCCTGTCGAAGACAAAAGACGAGATGACCTTCTCGATGGACGAGTTCAGGCACGCGCAGCAGGACGAGCAGGTAGCGTTCATGGACAAGGTCAACAAGACTTACCGCGAGCTGCGCGACGTCATCCTGAACGCCTGCGACGACACGCTGCGCACGACGGGAGTGGAGTCGCAGGAGCTCGACCTCACCGGGATGGGCGAGAGCACCCAGACGCTTCACTACGCCGAGCTGGCAAAGCGCCGCACAGAGTGCCAGCGCCTGACGTCGTTCATCCGTCTCGCCGACTACCTGCTCGCCACAGCCATGCAGAACGTCGTCATATCGACCGTGAAGGACCTGCTGGGAAAGCTGACGACGCTGCAGACCAAGTACCCGGAGCCCCTGATACTACACAGGGCGTCGTCGCAGACAGACGCTCTTCTCATGGAGATCTCGGACGAGAACAAGAAGAAGATGGCGCCCATGTTCAGGATCGATGTCGAGCTCTGCACGAACGAGCTCGGCTTCCTGCCGAACGAGGACAACTTCCTGACGACCCTCGACAGCATCATCTTCGGGTTCAACGACACGGTGACGTCGGTGCAGAAGCTCGTCATGAACGAGGACTTCAAGACGTACACGCAGACGATCCTCGAGGAGCAGTTTGAGCACTACGGCCCGCTGCCCAATGGGCTCTTCTCGTCGTCTATCATCAACGAGGATAAGATGTACCAGTCCACGCTGCTGGCGATCCGCGAGGTTGTCTCTGAGGCGTTCACTGCCGCCCGCAAGTTCACGGTCATCTTCCACCCGCTCCTGGAGATCTTCATCGTCAACGAGCAGACGGACGTTTTCAAGCAGCCCGAGGAGGAGCTCACGCTCGACTTCTTCCGGATGGCGATAAAGAAGTACGAGGACCAGGAGAAGGCGATCGGGCAGATGCAGACCATGACCCAGGTCGGGCTTCTGCTCGTCGACAGCCAGAAGCTGAAGGACACGTTCCTGCCATCGCCGCAGCGCTGCCTCGCGGACATCCACCGGTGCATCCCGCAGCTGGCCCACAAGAAGAACGTTTCCTTGCTCGAGCAGATCAACATGGCGATCCGCGCTCTCACGGTGGATCCGCGCACAGTGGAGCAGTTCGTGGACCACCTCAACTCGCTCCAGGACGCCAACTCCCGTCAGGAGGAGTTCGCGATGAAGTTCAAGTTGTCGATGGACTTCAACGTGATGATGAGCGAGTATAAGGTCAAGATCCCCGAGGAGGAATACGCCATGTTCCAGACCATCTCCCCTGCGTACTCGCAGCTCAAGGACGCCACCTCTTCCGCCGAGATGAACAAAGACTCGAGTGCGCCCCTCTTGGGAGAGAAAAGAAAAGTCCACTCCTCACTCGCCTATCACAGAGGTGGATAAGTTTATCCAGGAGCTCGACAAGAACATCTCGAAGCTCAAGACGTCCATCCTCGAGGTCAGGTACCACGCGCAGCACACGATGATATCGTCGCTGGACTCGACGCCGGACGAGGTCATCGAGTACATCAACAAGCAGATGTCGCGCATCGAGAAGCTCCAACAGCAGGCGCAGAGCTACTCCAAGTATCAGGAGATCTTCAAGGTGCCGATCACCAAGTACGAGGAGCTCGAGGAGACAGCAGAGGACTTGAACCTGAAGCGCCTGCTCTGGACATCAATGCTCGAGTGGAACGAAGCGGTTGACTCGTGGAACGAGAAGCCGTTCGAGGAGATCAACGCCGAGGAAGTCAGCACGCGGGTCACAAGCTTCCAGAAGACCGTGCTGAAGGTGGAGCGTGGCCTCGGCAGCACCATCGTCGTTCACAAGCTTAAGTCGAATGTCAACGAGTTCAAGAACATTCTGCCTCTCGTCATGGACCTCAGGAACTCTGCACTCAAGCCCAGGCACTGGGAGCGCATCCAGGACGCCATCCAGACCCGCGTCATCCGAGACAAGAACTTCACTCTCGGGAACCTCCTCGCCCTCAAGGTCATCGACTACAAGGAGCAGATCGCGAACATCTCACTCGAAGCCACGAAGGAGGCGCTCCTCGAGCAGATGCTCCAGAAGGTCGAGAACCTGTGGGCTGGAACCGAGTTCACCATCATGCCGCACAAGGAGTCCTTCATCATCGGAACGGTATCAATTGTCCTCCTTTTCCAGTTCTGACCACCATTTGTGTCCGAGCGCAGATTGATGATCTCATCACTCAACTGATGGACACGAGAATCACTATCGCCACCATCCACGCGTCGCGGTTTGTCGGACCAATTAAGCACGAAGTCGAGACGTGGGACAAGCAACTGCAGCTGGTCGCCGACACGCTCGACGAGTGGATGAAGTGTCAGAGGAACTGGATGTATCTCGAGAGCATCTTCAGCGCATCGGACATGCAGCGCTCGCTTAACGCCGAGTACAAGGTTTTCCTGACGGTGGACAAGTCGTGGAAGGATGTCATGAGGACGACGAAAGAGGACCCCAACGTCATCCGAGCCACCACCGTCCCCGGTCTGCTGAAGATATACAGGCAGTCGAACCTCGCCATGGCCAAGATACACAAGGCCCTGGAGGAATACCTGGAGCAGAAGCGTCTGCTCTTCCCCCGCTTCTACTTCCTCTCGAACAGCGAGCTTCTCGAAATTCTCTCTCAGTCGAGGAACGTCAACGCCGTGCAGCAGAACATCCGCAAGTGCTTCGATAGTGAGTATTCGTTTTGTATCGCACTCCCTTACCGTTAAGGCAGACATCTTCCGCCTGGAGTTCACGCCCGAGGCCAAGAGCGTGGACATCGTTGCCATGATATCCGCGGAGGGCGAGAGAGTGATGCTGGCCTCCCCTACCTCGGCAGCGCTGAAGGCTCGTGGCGCCGTCGAGGTGTGGCTGGGCTCGGTCGAGGCGGCGATGAAGTTCACCCTCGCCAAGATCCTGAAGGGAGCCGTTGCAGAGTACAACAAGATGGAGCGCGAGCAGTGGGTTCTGGAGTACCCTGCGCAGATCGTGCTCGCCGTCTCGCAGGTCTATTGGTGCCGCGAGGTCACCCGGTGCCTCAACATGCCGGACCCCGTTGCCGCGCTGAACAAGTTCCACGCGAGGCAGATCAAGCAGCTCAACAAGCTGGTCGAGCTCGTCCGCGGTAAGCTGACGGAGCTCCAGCGCGGAATGCTGGCAAGCCTCATCACGATCGATGTGCACGCCCGAGACATCACGACGGCTTTGATCGAGGACAAGGTCGACAGCCCGACGAACTTCTCGTGGCTGAAGGTCCTGCGGTACTACTTCCGGGACGTCGAGGGCTGCGAAGTGCAGATGAGCAATGCCACTTTCCAGTACGCGTACGAGTACCTCGGTTGCACACCCCGTCTGGTCGCCACGCCTCTCACGGACCGCTGCTGTATGCACCGCACTTAGGAAAGCGTCTCACCTCTTTTCAAAACAGATCTGACGCTGACGAGTGCTCTGCTGCTGAAGTTCGGTGGTGCTCCGGCTGGTCCTGCCGGAACGGGCAAGACAGAGACAGTCAAGGATCTCGCAAAGGCGCTCGCAAAGCACTGCGTTGTGTTCAACTGCAGCGACGCCTTGGAGATCACAACGTTGTCGATGATCTTCAGCGGGCAGGCGCAGGCAGGGACGTGGTGCTGCCTCGACGAGTTCAACCGTATCAACGTCGAGGTTCTGTCCGTCGTGGCGCAGCAGCTGCAGCTCATCCAGAAGGCCATGCGTGCCGAGGCTGCCAAGTTCGTGTTCAACGGGACGGAGATCAAGCTGAACCCGACCTGCGGTTTCTTCGTCACGATGAACCCGACATACTCGGGCCGTACGGAGCTGCCCGACAACCTCAAGTCGCTGTTCCGCCCGGTGGCAATGATGATCCCGGACTACGCACTGATCGCCGAAATCATGCTGTTTTCCGAAGGATTCACCGCAGCCAAGGAGCTCAGCCAGAAGCTCGTGCAGCTGTACAAGCTGTCCAGCGAGCAGCTCTCGCAGCAGACCCACTACGACTTTGGTATGCGTGCGATCAAGTCCGTTCTGGTCCGCGCCGGCTCCCTCAAGCGCGCGTCCCCGGATGTGCCCGAAGACCATACGCTGATCAAGGCCCTGCGCGATAGCAGTACGTTTGATCGAGAAGCTACTTGAATCCTCACGAATACCACAGATTTGCCGAAGTTCACGACAAACGACATTCCACTGTTCGAGGGAATTCTGAGCGACCTGTTCCCGGGAGTTGTCCTGGAGGAGACCGACTATGGCAAGCTGGAGGAGGGCATCAAGGCAGATCTCGTCGCAAACGGCCTGCAGCCCGTTGACATCATGGTCAAGAAGGTCATCCAGTTCTACGACACGATCTTGGTCCGTCACGGCATCATGGTCATCGGGCAGACGGGCAGCGGGAAGACAACGTGCTACCAGACGATGGCGCGAACCATGACGTCTCTGGCCAAGGTCATCCCCGTGAACGGGAAGTTCTACGACCGGACGCAATACGAGATACTGAACCCCAAGTGCGTCTCGCGTGACGAGCTGTTCGGAGTCGTCAACCAGATCACGAAAGAGTGGCACGATGGCCTCGTCGGGTGCATCGTGCGTGCCTGCGTACGCGACTCGGAGGCCGACAACCTAAAGTTCATCGTGTTCGACGGCCCTGTCGACTCGCTGTGGATCGAGAACCTCAACACGGTGCTGGACGACAACAAGATGCTGTGCCTGAGCAACGGAGAGCGTATCAAGCTCGGCCCGTCCATCCGAATGGTTTTCGAAGTCGACGATCTCTCGCAGGCCTCCCCGGCCACGGTCA
Source organism: Mastigamoeba balamuthi (assembly GCA_902651635.1). Lineage (NCBI taxonomy): Eukaryota > Evosea > Mastigamoebida > Mastigamoebidae > Mastigamoeba > Mastigamoeba balamuthi. Next base: position 137,235 of record CACRSC010000007.1, read on the forward strand.
GCCGCTGTGGAATGGTCTTCATGCAGCCCTCGGAGCTCGGCTGGCGCCCGATCGTCAAGTCGTGGCTCGGCCGCTTGGGTAAGGCCAAGGGTGTCACGTTCGGGGAGAACTTCATGGAGCACCTGTGGAAGCTGTTCGACGATTTCGTGGACCCGGGGATCAATTTCGTACGGAAGAACTGCAAGGAGCAGATCCCGTCGACAGACCTCAACCTGGCGACCTCGCTGGCGAACCTCTTCTTCGCCATGTTCACCAAGGAGAAGGGGGTGAAGTTCGACGAGCCTGAGGACGAGCTTCAGCACACGGCGGACCTCGTGTTCGTCTTCTCGTACGTGTGGTCCATCGGAGGAAACATCGACAGTACATTCTACGACGCGTTCGACGCGTTCGTTCGCGACCAGTTCGAGAAGCTGCTGCCGCTGCCGGGAACGAAGCTGCTCTACGACTACTTCATCGACGTCGGAGAGCGCACGTTCAAGCTATGGTCAGACAGCGTGCCCAAGTTCGTCTACAAGAAGGAGACGCCGTTCTTCCAGATGATCGTGCCCACGTCGGACACGTTCCGCTTCAACTACCTGCTCGACACACTGATCTGTGCCGGCTTCCCCGTGCTGCTGACTGGAGAGACCGGTGTGGGCAAGAGTGTCGTCGTGCAGGAGATGCTTGCGAGGCTGCAGGAGCGCCACCCCAAGGAGCCCCAGGCACCGCCGGTGAACAAGGGAGGGACCATGTCCAAGGAGGACCTCATCGCAGGGCAGGGCGTCTCGTACACGCCCTTCACGGTCACGTTCACGGCGCGCACCTCGAGCGCCGGAGTGCAGACGATCATCGAGGACAAGCTCGAGCAGAAGCGGCCCAACGTTCTCGGCGCGGGGCTCGGCAAGCAGATCGTCCTCTTCATCGACGACACGAACATGCCGAGGCTCGATGACTGGGGCCACCAGGCGACCATCGAGCTCCTACGGCAGTGGATCGACTACGGCGGCTTCTACGACCGCAAGTCTCTGACGTGGACGACCGTTCAGGACGTCACGATGATCGGCGCCTGCGGGCCTCCGGGCGGTGGCAGGAACGCGATGTCGGCGCGCTTCGTGCGGCACTTTAGCCTGCTGTCGCTGCCGCCGCCGAACGAGGTCACGCTCAAGCACATCTTCGTGTCGATCACGTCCAACTTCCTGCTCGACTTCGTGCCCGAGATCCGCGCGCTCGACAAGCCTATAGTGAACGCGAGTGTCGAGATGTACATGCGCGTGTGCAAGGAGCTGCTGCCGATCCCGTCGAAGTCGCACTACACCTTCAACCTGCGCGACCTCTCCAAGGTCTTCCAGGGCATCCTGCAGGTGCGCCCCACCGTCGTCGAGCCGCCGGCTATCATGCGCCTCTGGATGCACGAGTGTATGCGCACGTTCCACGACAGGCTGGTCTGCGCAGAGGACAGGCTGTTCTTCACCAAGCTGCTCATCGAGCTGCTGCAGCGGCACTTCGAGGTGCAGCTGGACCACGACGCCATCTTCTGCGACTCGGATCACCCGCTGATGTTCGGCGACTTCCTCAAGATGGGCGTCAGCGCCTCCGACCGCATGTACGAGGAGATAACCGACATCAAGAAGGTCTCGCGGCTGCTCGAGACCTACCTCGACACGTACAACATGGAAGCCAATGCCCGCGAGATGAACCTCGTGTTCTTCCCGGAGGCCGTCGAGCACCTCGCCCGCATCGCGCGCATACTGCGGGCGCCGCGCGGCAACGCGCTGCTGATCGGGGTCAGCGGAGTCGGCAAGCGCAGCCTGACGCGTCTGGGCGCGAGCATGTGCGAGTACAAGGTGGTCGAGCTCGAGATCTCCAAGTCGTACGGTGTGACCGAGTTCCACGACGACCTCAAGAAGTTCTACCACGTCAGCGGCATTCAGGGCAAACCCCTGGTGTTCCTGCTCAACGAGCAGCAGATCGTCATGGAGGACTTCCTCGAGGACGTCAACAACATGCTCAACAGTGGCGAGGTCCCCGGGCTCTACGACCCCGACGAGTACGAAAAGGTCATCTCCGAGGCCGGAGTGCCGGCACGCAAGGCCGGGGTCGCCGACAACCGCGACGCCATCTACAACTACTTCATCGAGCGCTCGCGGCAGAACTTGCACATCGTGCTGTGCATGAGCCCCGTCGGCGACAAGCTGCGCACGCGCTGCCGCATGTTCCCCTCGCTCGTCAACTGCTGCACGATCGACTGGTTCGAGGAGTGGCCCCGCGAGTCGCTGCTGACCGTCGCCCGCCACTTCCTCAACGCGGGCATCACTGCCGCAGACGGCACGCCCGCGGGCAACACGACCGGCAGCACCGAGCTCGACGAGAAGATCGCGCAGCTGTGCATCGAGGTCCACCTCTCGGCTACCGAGTCGGCGCACAAGTACCAGCAGGAGCTGTCGCGCAAGTACTACCTGACGCCGGCGTCGTTCTTGACGCTGATCAACCAGTTCAAGGCGATCCTCAACGTGCGGCGCGAGAAGATCGAGGTGCACCTCAACACGCTGCGCACCGGGCTGTCGAAGCTCGAGTCTGCCAACAAGAACGTCGACCTCATGAAGGCCGACCTGAGCGCTCTGCAGCCGCTGCTGACGCGCAAGGCCCTGGCCACCGAGCAGCTGCTTAAGCTCGTCAGGACCGACCAGGAGAGCGCAGACGCCCTGAAGCGCGTCGTACAGGAGGAGGAGCTTGTCCTCAAGGAGCACGCCACCAAGTGCGAGGCGCTGGCGTTCGAGGCCAAGGCGGAGCTCGACAAGGCGCAGCCCGAGCTCGACGCGGCCATGAAGTCGCTCAACACGCTCAACCCGAGGGACATCTTCGAGATCCGCACCATGGCCAAGCCGCCTGAGCTGGTGTGCACGACGATGGAGGCCGTGCTGATCCTACTGGGGACCAAGGGCGACATCAACTGGGCGGCGGCGAAGCTCGTGCTGCAGGACAGCGGGTTCCTGGGCCGCCTGTTCAAGTTCAACCGCGAGGAGATCCCTGAGGATGTTATCAAGCGCCTGAAGAAGTACATCGACAACCCTCTCTTCGTGCCCGCGGCAGTCGCCAAGCACTGCGTCGCCGCCATGTCGCTGTGCATGTGGGTCCGCGCCATCTACCGGTTCTCGCAGGTGTTCAAGGAGGTCGAGCCCAAGCGCCAGAAGCTGCAGGAGGCCGAGCACTCGCTGACCGACGCCCGCGCGCTGCTGAGCGAGAAGCAGGCCAAGCTCGCGCAGGTCGAGGCACAGCTCGAGGAGCTGCGCAAGAAGTACGAGGACAGCCTGTCGGAGAAGACCAAGCTGGCCAACGAGATACAGGTCACCAGCACGCGCATCAAGCGCGCCTCGCAGCTGACGACGGGCCTCGCCGACGAGCGCGGGCTGTGGACCGAGAAGCTCGCGGCCCTCGACGGGCAGATGCTGAATCTCGTCGGCGACGCGTTCCTGTCGGTGGCGTGCGTCTGCTACCTGGGCCCGTTCACGTACGAGTACCGCCAGGACCTCGTGCGGACGTGGGTGAAGCGCTGCCAGGAGTTCAAGGTGCAGACGAGCGCCGAGTACTCGGTGATCAACAGCATGGCGACGCCGGTGCAGATCCGTGACTGGACCGTGTGGGGCCTGCCGTTTGACCAGCACTCGATCGAGAACGGCATCTTCGCGACGCAGGGCGCCAAGTGGCCGCTGCTGATCGACCCGCAGGGACAGGCCAACACGTGGATCAAGAACATGGAGAAGGAGAAGGGCCTCAAGGTCGTGCGGCCGACGGACCCCAACTACATGCGCGCCATCGAGAACGCCATCCGCCTGGGCTCGCCCATCCTGCTCGAGGAGGTCGGCGAGGACATCGACCCGCTGCTCGAGCCCGTGCTGATGAAGCAGATCACGCGCAACGGCGCCCGCATGGTCATCCGCATCGGCAACGTCGACGTCGACTACGACAACAACTTCCGGCTCTACCTCACGACCAAGCTCTCCAACCCGCACTACCTGCCGTCGGTCTTCATCAGCACCAGCATCATCAACGCCACGGTGACGCCCAAGGGGCTCGAGGACCAGCTGCTGGCGCTGGTCGTCGTACGCGAGCAGCCCGAGATGGAGACCAAGCGCCTCGGGCTCATCACGCAGCTCGCGGCCGACAAGAAGGCCGTGCAGGACCTCGAGGACCGCATCCTGCGGCTGCTCAACCAGACCGATGAGAAGACGATGCTCGACGACGAGATCCTCATCGACACGCTGCGCGACTCCAAGGTCACGTCGAACCAGATCAAGACGCGTGTGCGCGAGGCAGAGGGCACCGAGGCCAAGATCAACGCCATGCGCGAGTCCTACAGGCCCATCGCCATCCGCGGCTCGGCGCTCTACTTCGTCCTCGCCGACCTGAGCTCCATCGACCGCATGTACCAGTTCAGCCTCACCTACTTCTCCTCCCTCTTCGAGAACTGCATCCTCACCAGGTACCCGCGAGCGCTCAGCACCGCTTCTTTTGCGCTTCTGACTCGGTGTCGTCTTCCCCCGCCACAGCCCGCCGTCGGACAGGCTGGAGCAGAGGATCAGCACGCTGCTCAAGAACATCACGAAGGCGGTGTACAACAACGTCGGGCGCGGGCTGTTTGAGCAGCACAAGCTCATCTTCTCGGCGCTGATGGCCGTGCAGATCAGCCGCGTGCAGAACAAGACCGTCTCCGACGTCGAGTGGAACCTCTTCATGCGCGGGCCCACGGACCTCGGCGGCGGCGGCGGAGGTGAGAAGGAGGGCGCTTCGAGCGTGCCGGGCCAGGTGGCCGACTTCCTCAGCGAGACCGCGTGGAAGAGCCTCAAGGCGCTCGAGATGATCCAGGCGTTCGAGGGCCTGACGGCCAGCGTCACCGAGAACGCCGACGCGTGGAAGAAGTACAGCGAGGCGGCGGACATACACAAGCAGCCGCCGCCCAACCCGTGGCACCTGAAGCTGTCGACGTTCCAGAAGCTGATGCTCATCAAGATCCTGCGCGAGGAGCGGCTCGTGCCCGCGCTGACGGACTTTGTCGAAAGCTCGCTCGGGCGCGAGTTCGTGGACCCCATCTCGGTCGACCTGAGCCTCGTCTTCCACGACATCAACAAGGTCACCCCGCTCGTCTTCATCCTCTCGCAGGGCGCGGACCCCACGTTGTGCGTACCGCGTTCCCCTTGGGCTCTTTTCGAAATGCAACTATGTGACTCCCTTGTGCCCCTCCGACACGGACAGCCTGCTGAGGCAGTACGCCGAAGAGACCGGGAGGTCCGACAAGCTGCAGATCCTGTCGCTGGGCCAGGGCCAGGGAGAGGTCGCGGCAGAGGCGATCAACCAGGCTCGCAAGACGGGAGCGTGGATCTGGCTGCAGAACTGTCACCTTGTGCGCTGCCCGCAGCACACACCCGCACAACAGTCGCTGACAGGGCAGGGCCCGCCGCTCACCCGGTCGCAGGCCGCGTCGTGGATGCCGGAGCTGGAGAAGATCGTGATGAACCTGCGGCTGACAGAGGCCGAGGTCAACAACGACTTCCGGCTGATCCTGAGCTCGATGCCGAGCCTGACGTTCCCCGTCTCGGTGCTGCAGAACTCGCTCAAGATCACCAACGAGCCGCCCAAGGGCCTCAAGGCCAACCTGCTGCGCAGCCTATCGCTGGCCGTGCCGCAGGCGACGTGGGACATCCCCATGGGCGAGAAGGAGCGCGCGTGGCACAAGCTGCTCTTCGGCATCCTCTTCCTGCACGGCATCATCCAGGAGCGCAAGAAGTACGGCGCCATCGGCTGGAACATCAAGTACGAGTTCAACGACAGCGACCTGCAGTTCAGCAAGCAGGTGCTGCACATGTTCCTCACCGAGCAGAACAAGGTCCCCTGGGCCGCGCTGCAGTACATGATCGGCGAGATCAGCTACGGCGGCCGCGTCACCGACGACTGGGACAGGCGCTGCCTGCAGGCCGTTCTCGCGCGCTGCGTGGGCCCCGCGCTGCTCGACGACGGCTACTCGTTCAGCGAGTCGGGCACGTACGTGGCGCCCGACGCCGCCGCTGCTCTGCGCGATGTGCGGAAGATGGTCGAGGGGTTCCCGATCGACGACAGCCCCGAGGTCTTCGGGCTGCACAACGGCGCCGACAAGACGTACCAGCGGCAGGAGGCGTCGCGCGTGATGTCGACTATACTGCAGACGCAGCCGAGGGTCGTGATCAGCTCCTCGGGCAAGACCAACGACGACGTGGTGCTGCAGCTCGCCGAGGAGCTGTTCAAGGGCACGCCGACGCAGCTCAAGCCCGACGACGCGCACCACAGCCTGTTCATCAAGGACGACAAGGGCCGGGTCAACTCGCTGACGACGGTGCTGCTGCAGGAGGTCGACCGCTTCAACAGGCTGCTAGCCACGGTGGCGGGGTCGCTGACCAAGCTGCAGCAGGCGATCAAGGGTCTCGCGGTCATGAGCGAGCAGCTCGAGCGCATGTACGGGTCGCTGCTCGACAACGTCGTGCCGGCCATGTGGGAGCAGGTCGCCTACCCCTCGGTCAAGCCGCTGAACGCGTGGTTCAAGGACCTGCAGCTGCGCGTGCAGTTCATCGGCTCGTGGCTGACCAACGGACAGCCCAACGTGTTCTGGTTCTCGGGGCTCTTCTTCCCGCAGGGCTTCGTCACGGGCATGCTCCAGAACCACGCGCGCAAGTACAACGTGCCCATCAACACGCTCGCCATCAACACCATCGTCGTCGACACGGGCACGCCGGGGCCCAACGGCATGTCCAAGCCGCCCGAGGACGGCATGTACATCTACGGGCTGTTCATCGACGGCGCCGAGTGGGACTTCGAGAACCACAGGCTCATGGACTCGACCCGCGGCGACGCGCCTGTGCAGTTCCCGATCATCCACATGCAGCCGTACCAGCAGGGCCAGGAGCAGCAGGCGTCCGAGCACGTGTACACGTGCCCGATCTACAAGACGTCCATCAGGGCCGGCGTGCTCTCGACGACGGGCCACTCGACAAACTTCGTGCTCCCCGCCAAGATCCCTGCCGACAAGCCTCCCCAGCACTGGATCCTCCGCGGCGCAGCGCTCCTGTGCAGCCTCGACCACTGAGAACGCCCGCTGTACTGACAACAAGTGGGAGTTGTATTGCAATCAAGTGGCCCTCTGTGTTCCCGGCACAGGAGGCACGAGACAAGGAAGTTGAGGCGATCCCCACCCAGAGTCGACAGATCATCTCTTGAGGGCACGACGGAACTCGTCCTCGACCAGGCGGCGCACCTTGGCGAGCACGGGCTCGTCCTTGGCGTTGAACACGACGCGGTCGAGCGACTCGGAGGCGCCGCCGTAGGGCGTCATCGCGACGGCGTCGTAGTGGTTGCCCGTGAACAGCATGCAGCAGAACCTCGAGTAGTGCTCCGACATGCCGTACCTGTCCTCCCTCTGCGTCTGCAGGTCGAACACGTGTATCTCTATGTTGTACAGGAACGACAGGATTGAGAGTTCGATGGCGCCTCCCCAGAACGACGTGTCGCGTATCCTCGTCACGTACTCTGCGTTGGGCATCCCGAGATAGTCCGCGGTGAACCTGCGCGGAAATAGAAACAGCTGAGCTGGCTCGCGCGTCGAACACTCAACTGCGGGCGGCAGATCGATTCCCGCCGCGGGCCGTTTTGTTTGTACGCACTTCTGCGGGTAGGCGGCGACCACCTCGGCTATCTTCCTCCTGAACTCGGGGCCCTTGGCCCTGGACCGCTCCTCGAGGACGTAGGCCGCCGCGTGGAAGAGGCACGAGTTGTCGCCGGGCACGGCCCTGCGCGCGGGCGTCCACCTGGCGTCGCACGTCTGCACGTACGCGTCCCTCAGCGTGCCGCGCCGGACGCCCTCCTCGGCCCCGCGCTGCTTCACGATCAGCGTGTCCCCGTTGCGCACCCCCACCGACGCCAGCGTGTCCCCGTCCTCCGCCACCAGCTCCGCCGGCGGGAACCCGCTCAGCACTGTTGGGGGGGCGTTGCCAGTGCGTGTGCGTCCGTCATGTTGCGTGTGGATTTCGGGGCTGAGAAAATCGAAAGAGACGACGCGAAAGCGACGATTGGATTGCCCGGCGCTGCGGGGGGAGGGGAGGAAACGGGGGGACCGCACGGGACTGGCGGTCGGCGGGGATGCCGCAGCGCTCCTCGAGGGCGAACCGGAAGACGGCGAAGGTGGTGGCGTCGTCGACCTCGAGCACGAAGGGCTCCTTGGCGCTCCTGACGCGCAGCTTCATGTCGGGCGCGAGGGGGGCACGTGGGCTCAGTGCCGGAGATTCGCGGATCTTCGTCGAGCTACACGAAGAGGGGGAGGGCTGAACAACGGTTGGCGGGTCCGGGCGCCGAAATCGTGGCCCGCATCGATTCCGTGAGAGGGGGTCGAAGAGTAACGGGTCCGGTGTTGGCCACGCGACTGACGGGGGGCAAAAACGCCGAGGGTAGATGCGGGGAGGGACCGCTTGGTACAGGGCGGTTGTTGTCGTTATTCGAAAAGATCAGGCGTGCTGTCTCACTATCGCCCCCTACAGAAAGAGGTCCACTGCTAGTACTGCGGAGTAAGTGCAGTGCACATATCTCACTTTTCCACTGCTCCTTCTCCGTGCGGAGGAGCAAACGGCCCGAGATATTTGTTCACTAGATTCTTGTTATTGCACTGACGTCACTAACCGCCTCTGCACCTGGAATGCACCACGCAACGCCCTCACTATTAAATTGTGTAGCACACCCACAGAGCCTGTGCGCGTTCCTGTGATGAAGGCCTTCCTCGCTCTGCTCCTCCTCGCTGCCGCCGTGCACGCGGCGTCGGTCAAGTATGTCGGCAACGTCAGCGCGAGCAGCTGGCACAAGGACCTCGACTTCCGCGCGGTCAACAAGCTGATGTACGACAACGGCCACACGCACATCGCGCTCTTCTACTCGGTCGACGCCGAGGCCGCCCACTCCAAGCGCATCGACGTCGCCGGCGGCAGCAGCGCCATCTTCGCCCGTGCGCCCTGCCCACCCGCGCCCTCCGCGATCGATCGCCGCGCTGTATCCCCCCTGCTGGAGCTCTCAGCTCAGCTCCACCGCCGTTTTTTAAGCCCCACGGTGCACGCTTGCCCCTTTGGTGGACTTGTGCACTTTATTTCCTGCGCCCTTTCCTGGGATGCTCATTTGTGCACAACGGATCAGTTGGCGGTGTGACCGACTACTACAGCAAGGCCGCGTACCCCTCGGGCTGGTATGGCTTCTGGAACGTCAGCTTCGACGTCAATGTGTACGCGATCCTGCGCCCCCACCCGGCAGATTTCCATTTTCTCAACGGTGGGCCGAAACTGACTTGGATGACTCGGCTCCCGCGCTTTACAATAATGCAGCCGCCTGAACCCCTTCTCGATCGATAACATCGACGTCTCGGGGACCGCTGGCTTCATGGGCACGGCGTTCGTCGACCTGATCGAGTACGACTCGAACGGCAAGGAGGTCAAGACGACGTCGCTGTCGAGCCTCTCGTGGTCCAAGAGCAACACCGGCGGCCTGAGGCCGGGCGACCTGCACTTCATCGAGCTGACGGGCACCAAGGGCGACCTCAAGGTCACCGTCCTCTTCGCCCAGGCCTCCAAGGCCGGCGTCATCGAGTACGCCAACACGGTGGTGGCGCCCAAGGTCCTTGAGTCGGTCGTCGAGATCGACAACTACCCGTACCAGTCGAGCAGCAACAGGCTCGGCCTCAAGGTCCTCGGTGCCTCGGGCGCCATCGACGCCGACGTCCACGCCCTCGTCGCCCAGGGCCACACCAGGACCTTCGTCGACCTCAAGACCTCGGCGCGCATCAACGGCGCCAACACCGACGCCCCCGTCGACGTGAGCGCGTGGGCCGAGGTCACGGCGACCAACAGCGCCATCCAGATCCCCGGCACCAACTTCGAGGCCCTCATCAAGAAGGCCACGGGCCAGGCCGGCTTCGCCGCCAAGATCGCCACGGTCAAGTTCCCCGCCGGCGCCAAGAACATCATCTACGACCCGTCGCTGGGCAGCGGCACCCGCCTGTTCACCCTCACGACTGAGGCGCTGCCCTCGGCCGCGTCGAGCTCGGCCAAGCAGCCCACGACCTCGTCGAAGAAGCCCACCCCCACGCCGTACAACGCTGGGGCGGCCGTCTCCGTCGGGATCGCCACCACCGCCGTCGCCATGATGATGGCCCTCTGAAGCCTGTCCCCCTGCATAGGTCTTTGAAATCTCCCTGTGGGGCTAATGGCGAGGAAATATCACACTGTTGTGATGTGATAACTTGTTCACTACAATAAATTCCTCACTCTTTATTGGTCCTTTGCCCCCCGAAATACTCAGCAAAAACACCTAGATACAGATGTGTGTGCTTATTAACGCTGCAGGTCGCGGCAGTGGGTCAAGGAGTGTGTGTCAGCGAAGTGGGGGCATCTGAAGGACACCGTTGCGTTGAATGAAGTTAACAAGAAAACCCCGGTAAATAATGCCGGTTCCGCTGGTATTTTTTTTACAATGTAATGCAATAGCCAAATAGATGTATGGATGAGCGCACTCATCACCGCCAGAGCGAAACAGACGATGTGTTATGCAAATTCCCTTTGCCAACAAAGTCCACAGCACCGGGCGGAGAAAATAGACATAACCTTTGGTTGCTGCCGAACCTTAAGGGTGTGTGGTACCACTCAAATTGGGACGCAGTCATACGGCACCAACGTGGAGATGCGGCTGGTGTTGTTTTGTCGAATTCAAAGCAGCGCGCGAAGCCCCCGCTCTCATTGCTCGGGCGGCGGGCTCAGGGGGGCGCCCGGCGCCGGCGTGGGCTCGGAGCCCTGAAACAGGTCGTGGTCGAGAATCTCCGCACGGCAGACGCTCTGCACGTCGTCGACGGTGAACGTGTACTTGCTGTACTTGCCATCGTACGACACCACTGCGCGGCAGAGGAAGGAGGGCGGGTGTCAGCCACGGCGCGAGGGCAGCGACCAGCGAGCGGACCGATGACCGAGTTGGAAGACGAGCCGAAGAAGACGATGTTCTTCTCCTGGCTTGTGCTGAACCTCACGATGCTCCTCGGGGCGCTTTTGGGCGGGCGAGTGTCCGTAAGGAAACCGATGAAAATACAAATTCAATTGAATCCACTCGCGGGAAAAACTAGTCGACGACACACGGGGGGCGTAAGGCGAGCAGAACGCACTTGCTGATCCTGTTGAGCTCTGTCAGCAGGAACACGTGGCAGGTGCCCTTGTTCGAGGCGGCGACGATGAACTTGTTGTCGGAGCTGACGTTGACGCAGTGGATGTCGGCCTGCTTGGTGCCGCGCCTGAACTCCTTGACGAGCTGCCCCGTCGCCGACTCGAAGACGCGCACGAGCGTGCCCTTGGCCGACGCCGTCACCACGTACGAGCCGTCGACCGTGATCGCCATCGTCCGCAGCGCCGTCTGGTGCGCCGCAAACGCCACGTTGCTCGTCGTGCTGTTGGCCACGTCGACCTTCTCCAGGTGCACTCCTCCCACCTGCACGTCGGGGGGACGGGCCACGCAACCCACAGAGGAGAGGAGAGGAGAGGAGGAGGAGAGGAGAGAAAGAGTGAAGAGGTGGAAAGGAGGGAAGAGAAGAGGTGGTGAGGAGGAAGAGGGATGAGCATCGGGGGCGCGTCGTCAGCCGAGCGGTCGTCTGGGGGGACACGACAGGGCATCTGGGGGGGGCTCCGCAAGCGACACCCAGACAAGCGCAAAGGGCGGCGGCACCTTGTTCCCGGGGAACCCAAGGATGATGTCGCTGCCTCCTCCGTTGAGCACGCAGAGCCCTGTGCAGGGGAGGGGAGGGGGGCAGGGGGCAGGGGGCAGGGGGGCGCCGGTGTCAGTGCCAGTTCAGAGAAATTCAAAGGATCGATCGGGCAGGGAGGGCAGCGCGCAGCACCCTGGGGGTTGGGCAGCGTGTACAGGCTTGCGATCGACCGCAGGTCGTTGAACAGGTAGACGTGCACCTCCGTGTCGAGCACCACGGCGATGCTGCGGGGTTGAGAGCGAGCAGCGTCAGGGGGGTGTGGGGGCTGTGGCGCAGTGCGCGGGGGGCAGCGCTGAGGGCGGCCGCCGTGGTGGCACAGGAGGGCGGGGTGTGGGGGTGTGGGTGGGCTGGCGGCCGCACATCTCCCGCCGGATCTTGACGCCGCGCACGGGCTGCGTGAACTCCAGCTCCGCGATGCACTTGTTCTGGAAGTCGTCCCAGATCGCCACCTGCGCCCGCCCGCGCCGTGTCAGCGTGCGCCCCGTGCGCCCCCCCCGCCCGTGCGGTCTCGGGCGCTTGTGTTTTCGGAAGAGAAGAGGGGGCAGAGGGAGAGGGGACCTTGTTCTTGGGGAACTTGGGCACAGACCCGCCGCCCACCATCGCCAGGATGTTGCAGCGCATCAGGATCTCAACGATGCCCACGCCCATGCCCCATTCTGCGCGGCGGAAGCGGTCAGAGAGGCGATTCTCCGAGCGTGGCGCGACAAACGCGAAGCCCAGAGGCGAACGAAAACGGACCCCTGTGGAAGCGCTCGCGCAGGGGGTCGCTGGAGAAGACGAAGAAGCCGTGCGTCGTGCCCACGCTGAAGCACGAGTGGTCCTGGTTGAGCGACACGCAGAGGATGGTCTGCGAGCACTTGGGCACTGCCATCTCGGAGAGCTTCTCGGAAAGGGGGGCGACGGAGATAAATGACGCAGCCGCGAATCAACAGGGATCAGCGCGGAAAATATCGGAGCTCCCCGTCTGTCAGACGCAAACCCCCCGGCGGACATGGCATGCGAACCAGAACTGCGGGCGTGCCCGCGTCCATCGATGGGAGGATGCGGCTTTGGGGAGGAGGCTGCCTCGCAGGGATGTGGCCAGGATTGGCTTGGCCTGTGGAGGGGAAGATATTTTCTGGCCCACCCTGGAGGAATCTGGGGGACCCCTGCCCCTCTTTCAACACACAACAAAAAGACACATCACTTGTGTTGCGGTCTGAGGAATGGAGGACCCCACAGTTGAGCAGGCCGAGACCTCGCCCTCGCCTTCCCCGGCCCCTGCCGACCCCTTCCGCGAGTGCGCCGGGTGTCCCTTCCCCCGCGCCCCGTCCCACAACGCTCTCCCCGCTGGCCCTATTTACGTCAAAAGACGTATCAACTCTGAAGCGCTGCTGCGCTGCGGCTCACCCCAACCAACCCGCAGCCCCTTCTCCACCGCCACGACCCCCGCGCTGCGGGTCGAGGGCCTGCGCAAGCTCTGCACGGCGGACGTCGACGAGGACTGCGCCTGCGAGCTCGCCGAGCGCTCGGTGTCGCTGCTGCTGCGCTGCCCCGACGCCAAGACGCGCCAGTCGCTCGAGTGCCTCTGCCGCGCGCTCTGCCGCGCCCACGCCGCGCGCGCCGCCCCCGCGCTCGTCGCCCGCGCCTCGGCCGTCGCGCCCTCGCTCGACCCGCTGTCCTGCGCGGCGCTCCTGCGCCTCTCGTGCGCCGCTGCGGCCCCGCTGGCCGCGTCGTCGTCGCCGCTCGACGACCTCGTGCGCCTGCACTCGCGCCTGGCGGCGACGCTCGCGGACGCCGGGTCGTGCCCGCACGCCTCGCGCGCGAGGGACGCCGCACAGAGGTGCCTCGCGCGCGCCGTCGCCGAGCCCGCGGCCGCGCAGGCCTACGCGCAGGCGGCGGCGGCCCTGGTGGGCGCGGCGCTCGCGGCGGCGCCCGCCGAGGGCGTCTCGGAGCGCGACAGGGCCTCGCTGAGGCCCTTCGTCGGCTTCGCCTCGCCCGCGCTGCTCGCCCACAAGCGCGTGCGTCGCCCTCCCCCCCTGTCGTTTGAATTACGTCATTTGGAGGGGCATCGAGTCACTTGACACGTCTTGGGCCGGGGCGCTAATTTTTCCCCCTCTCTCTCTGGTTTGCCTGCGTGACGTCAGGCCGAGTTCTTTGGCATGTGCGAGAAGCTGCTGCTCGAGGCGGCGCACCCCGTTCCCGAGGCGCACGCCGAGGCCTTCCGGCCGCTCTTGGTCGCCGCCACGCCCGAGGAGTTCGCGGCGTCTGTCGCGGCGCCCCTGAACCGCCTGATCCGCCGAAACATCGAGGCACGGCCAGGCAGCGCAGCAGCGGCAGCTCCTCTGACACGGGCACACGCGATTGCAGGTCGGGATCCCGCTGGCACAGAAGATCGCGTCGTGGATCACGTTTGACCCGATGGCCTGCGTCGACGAGCCCCTGCTCATCGCGCTGACGCAGGGCGCGAGGTCGCAGGACCCCGCGCTGTCCTCTACGTCGCGCGCTGCGATCCTGAGCCTCGTCAAGAACGTCAAGTGCGCTCTCCTCTCCTCCGCTGCCGCGTGCGAGAAGACTGAAGCCTTGGCGCCAGGGAGCTGTCGGGCATCGAGCGTATGGCCGACGTGTTCTGGAAGGTGATGGCGGGCCAGGACGGCCCTCTGGCATACGCCCCCCAGCGCTCGGCGATGCTGCACGCCGTCGGTTGCCTGCGCGCTGCCGCTGAGCGCAACATCCCCCTCGCGCGCCTTGCAGACACGGTCGCCACTCGCCTCGTCGCCCACGAGAAGAAAGAGGGTCAGACAACGCCGTTGTCTGCAGCGGTTTCTCACTTTGTTCGTGCAGCAAACGAGGAGGTTAAGAACGTGTGCCTGTGCGAGCTCGGCAGGTGGCTCGCGCTGTCGGAGGCTCTCCCCAAGGAGGCTGCCGACCTGCTCGTGACGCCGCGCGTGTTCGAGAAGGAGGCGCTGTGCAGCGCCGCCTGCTGCGCGATCGCCGAGGCCGCGTCGACGACCCCGTCGCCCGCGAAGAAGGCGCAGCTCGTCAAGATTGCGCAGTCGCTCGTCAAGACGGTCCAGCAGCAGGGCAACAGGGCTCCCAAGCTCGTGTTCCCAGGCGCCCTCGTTGACGGCCTCCGCGCTCTGCTCGAGATCTCGTCGCTCGACGCCTCCATTGGTACCCTCCCACTTCCCGATGTTTCTTCTCTGGCGGCTCTAACACGGACTGAATCTTCCCTCGCCACCCACAGACAACGCTGCCAACGCCGCGAAGATCTGGGACACCGTCATGGCGCCCACGTCGACGCTGTTCAACCCGGTGGTTGCTTCGCGCTTCTCCGAGAACGAGATGCTGTCGATCCTGGCGCTCGTGTCGTGGGTCGTGTCGCACAAGGACAAGCACTTTGCCAAGCTCAGCCGCCAGTCGCAGTCGCTGTTCTACGGGCTGCTCGCGATTGTGCTCTCCTCGGAGAGCGCCCAGCTCCGGCGCCAGGCCTTCGAGGCCGCCGACGCCCTCGAGCTCGACCCGTCGTTCAGCGAGCTGTACACCGAGGCCCTCGTGCTGAGGGTCACCGAGTGGGGCCTGCGCACGCACACGGACGCGCTCAGGATCGCCTCGAGGCCCGGCGCCTCCCCCGAGATCTTCACGCAGCTGCTCGTGCTGGCGCACCACTCGCTGGCGTTCGGCTCGGACCCGGTGTCGCTGATCCATTCGGTCGTCCTGCGCTCCAACCCGCCGCCCGCCGACGGCAAGAAGCTTCCCAACGCCCGCAAGGCCGTGCTCGACCTGCTCGAGCGCGAGCACCAGCGCGTCGTCTCGGTGGTCCTGTCGCCCAACAACCTGCTCTCGCGCGCCAACACCGAGATCGGTGAGGCGTCGATCCGCGCACTGAGCACCTGCTCGCGCATTGCCGAGCCCGGCTCGAACATCTCTATGTCGCTGTTCACCGGCCTCGCCGGGGCAATGGAGGAGACTGCCAGGAACCTCGCGTCGTCGACGTCGGAGACGGACGTCAAGATCTTCCTGACTCCCGAGGGCACGCTCTACGTCGACCCTGTCGAGGAGGAGGAGAAGCGCAAGGAGGCCGAGGCCGCGGCGCGCAAGGCCACCAGCCAGCGTAAGCGCGGCGAGGGCAAGCTGACGGACGAGCAGTGGGAGCAGAAGGTCCGCAAGGAGCTCGAGGAGAAGAAGCGCGCAGAGTCGGCGCCTTCCGAGGTCGACATCACCAAGGCCAAGATCGCTGAGCAGGACAAGATCCGCGCTCGCGTGCACGAGATGCTGCGCCCCGCGTACAACGCCATGCGGGCGGCGACCGAGGCTGTCAACGTCAACACGCGCGCGGCGCATAGCGCGCTGCCCGCGCTCGTCCCGGTGTCGCTGAGGCTGCTGGGCAACGCCCTCTTCCGCGCGCACGCGTCGAGCCTCGTTGACGCGCTCACGGCCACGGCGCCCGCCCCCGTCTCGCCCCTGCTGGCGCTGCCGGTGTCGGCTGCGCTGCGGGAGATCTACAGCGGCGAGCAGCGCACGACCAAGACCAGCGACGGCGGCATCGACGTGCTGCTGCCGCAGGACACGATCCCCGTGATCACCAAGGCGCTCTTCGACCTCGCCGAGGGCCTCACCGCTCCCATGAGCGCCGCCGCCTTCGCACTGCTCTTCCCCCTCTCCCGCGCCGCTGTCATCCAGGGCCCCGCCCCTGTGCTTCAGAGTACGTTCTGCTTTGCGCTGCCATAGAGTGCCGCCCCTTATGTCGGCCGTGTGCGCGGCGTTTGCAGGGTGCCAGGCCGCGTCGATGAAGCTGCTGAGCTCGCACACGCAGCCCGGCATCGCGTACCCGCGCGGGGAGCTGAGCGCGGTGCTGATCCACGTCATGGAGACGTCGCAGCGTTTCTTCATCCGCGCACGGTCGACGCTGGTGGCGCTGGCCGAGGGCATCACGTCGCTCGACGACGCGCTGATCGTGTGCAGGGGAGTGCTGAGCCCCGAGCACCAGGTCCGCGAGGCGTGCCTCTCGGCGCTGAAGCAGATCCCTATGCTGTCGGCCCAGCCGACGCCGTACCACCCCAACGTGGTGACGGCGCTGTGGATGACGCAGTTCGACACGACTGCGGAGAACTCTGCGCTCGCCAAGGAGATATGGGCGAGCTACGCCCAGCAGATCGGCCCCGACTACTACGACCTGCTCAAGCCGCACATGTGCAGCCGCATGAACATCGTGCGTACGATGGCCTCCGCGGCCATCGCCGAGGCCGCCAACATCCACTCGAGCACCGTCAACGCGACCCTCAACTCCATCATCTCGCTCTACAAGGACTCGGTGCGCCACACAACAGGGGGCCCGATTGAGGGTACAGGCGGTTACTCACAGAGCGCTCTGCCGCGAGCAGATCCCCGTCGTGTCGAAGCTGACCGGCGAGGTCGAGACCGGTCCCGCGACGGAGGCCAAGCACTTTGTGAGGCTGGGATGCGTCGAGTGCATCGGGTTCCTCGGCCCTGCGATGACCAAGGTCGAGCAGGTCCGCGCGGTGTTCGACTTCATGCTGTCGGCCCCGCAGTCGGACGACGACGACATCCGCTCTCTTGGCGTCCACTCTGGAATGTGCCTGATCGAGGCCAAGGGCAGCCAGTACCACGACAAGCTCTTCCCCATGTTCGGTACGCACGAACGAGCCACACGCACACATGAGCGATGAGGCACTCAACGCCGTGAGTAGAGGAGCGCATGAGCAAGACGAAGGACACGGGCGCCATCCGCGAGCGCACCAAGGAGTCCCTGGCCATCTTCATGGGCGCGCTGTGCAAGCACATGGACCCGACGTCGTCCAAGTTCGAGAGGATCGTGGACCAGCTCAGGGTGCAGCTCCGCACGCCGTCGGAGATGGTCCAGCAGGCCATCGGCAACTGCTTCGCCGCTGTCGCGCAGTCGATCCCGCAGCCCATGGTCGAGAACACCATCCGCCTGCTCCTCCAGGCCGTCCTCACCGGTAAAATAACACTCCCACCTTCACCGAAGACGCCATAGCCCGTCGTCTAACCCTGCGGACTGTCTACAGCGAGCTCCACATACCCCGAGAGGAGGGGTGCGGCCTCGGGTCTGGCCGGGATTGTCAAGGGCCTCGGCCTGTCGTCGCTGAAGAAGTTCGAGATCATGAACCAGCTCAGCTCCGCCGTCGAGGACCCGAAGAAGCCTCACTACCGCCACGGTGCTCTCGTTGCTGTGCGTACCGGCCAGCCTGCAGAGGTGTCCACGCGGCCACTAACCGGGCGGTGCCACACTCCCATTGCAGTTTGAGATGCTGAGCTTGAGCCTCGGGAGGCTGTTCGAGCCCTACGTCATCCAGATCCTGCCGAAGCTGCTCTCGTGCTACGGAGACGCTGTCGGGGACGTCCGCGAGGCCGCCGCGGGCGCTGCGAAGGCGATCATGGGCCAGCTGAGCGCGCACGGAGTCAAGCTGGTGCTGCCTGCGCTGCTCGAGGCCACCAACGACCCCTCGTGGAGGACCAAGAAGAAGACCGTCGACCTGCTGGGCTCGATGGCGTTCTGCGCGCCGCAGCAGCTCTCGGCCTGCCTGCCGCAGGTCGTCCCGTGCCTGCTGCGCGTGTTGACGGACACGCACATGGAGGTCCAGGCCGCGGCCCGCGAGGCGCTGCAGAGCATCGGCGGTGTCATCAAGAACCCCGAGATCAACACGATCAGCCAGGTCGTGCTGTCCGCGCTCGACGATCCGGCGCAGTACACCAAGGCCGCGCTGACGGCGCTCGAGGGGACCGACTTTGTCCACTCGATCGACCCGCCGTCGCTGTCGCTGCTGATGCCCATCCTGCAGCGCGGCCTCAAGGAGTCGAGCGGCGAGACCAAGCGCAAGGCCTCGCACATTGTCGGCAACATGTGCTCGCTGGCCGACCCGCGCGACATTGTGCCGTACGTCCAGATGCTCATGCCCGGCCTCAAGAACCTCGTCTGCGACCCGAGCCCCGACGTGCGCTCGGCCACGGCCAAGGCGCTGGGGTCGCTGACGCGCGGCATCGGGCGCGAGCACTTCACGGACCTCATCCCGTGGCTGCTCGAGACTATGCGCTCGGACCAGGGCACCGTCGAGCGTGCGGGTGCCGCGCAGGCGCTCAGCGAGGTCTTCGCGGGCCTCGAGGCCGACGACCTCATCGAGATCCTCGAGAAGCTCGAGCAGAGCGCCGAGGAGACCACCTCTGCCAACGCGCGCGAGGGTATCTTCTCGCTCTTCCGCTTCCTGCCGCAGACGCTCGGCGCCACGTTCATCCCGCGTATCGCCAACGTCATGGACATCGTCATCGAGGGCCTCGCCGACGAGGCCGAGTTCGTCCGCGACTCGGCGATGCGCGCGGGCAACACGATCATCGCGCACTACTGGTCGACTGCGATGCCGTCGATCCTGCCGGCGCTGCGCCAGGGGCTCTTCGACGACAACTGGCGCATCCAGGAGAGCACTGTCGCCCTCATCAACGAGCTCTTCAACCGCGTCCTCGCAACGGACCCCATCAACGCCACCCGCGACTCGACGAAGGGCACGCGAAACCCGACACCCCACCCCACCAAGACACTTTAAGGGGGGCTGCTGCCTCCGCTCCGGTTCTGACTCTGGCCGATGCAGTTGTGTCCAAGGCGCTGGGAGGCGAGGCGTTCCACCTGCTGCTGGCGCCGCTGTTCATGATCCGCTTCGAGACGTCGGCCGGCGTGTCGCAGAGGGCCAACGTCATCTGGAAGAGCGTCGTCACGCACCCGCCCAGGATGCTCAGCGAGATCCTCCCGTCGCTCATGAAGGTCCTCGTCGACTCGCTCAGGTGCGGGAAACCCTCCTCCCTCCCCTCATCCACGGCGTACGCTGACACACTGTGTTCTGCCACGCAGCTCGACGTCGCCGCACAGGCAGCTGATTGCCAGCAGGGCGCTGGGCGACATTGTGGAGCGCCTCGGCGGCAAGATCCTCACGACGATCGTGCCTCTGCTGGAGCGCCGCCTCGACGACCCGGACCCCGTCACGCGCTCTGGTGTCTGCCTCGGCCTCAGCGAGGTCATCCGCGCTGCCGGCGCCGAGCTGCTCGCCGACTTCGTCTCCGACGTTGTCCCCGCGATACGCAGGGCTCTCTGCGACCCGTGCGCTTTTGCTGCTCCCCCCCGCCCGCTATGGCCCTCCGCAACGTCTGACACCGAGCACAACGAACACCACCGCAGTGCGCAGCAGGTGCGCGAGATGGCGGGCACGACGTTTGAGTCGCTGTGCGAGTCGATCGGGAACAAGGCGGTCAGCGAGGTGGTGCCGCAGCTGCTGCGCGACTACCGCCGCCCGGACGGCCACATGAGCACGCGCGCGCTCGAGGGCATCAAGCAGGTCGTCGGCGGCAGCCGCGGGCGTCAGGCCATGGCCGCGCTCATGCCGTCGCTCAACAAGTCCAACACGACGCCGCAGGACGCCCACGCGCTCGTCACGATCGTCTGCTTCGCAGGCCTCAGCGCGCGCCAGCACCTCGGCTCGGTCATCGCCAACCTCATCGAGGCGTCTATGTCGGACAACGCGGCCGCCGCGGAGATCCGCGAGAAGCTGCACGACCTCGCGGCGCAGGTCCCCGACGCGCTGGTCCCCAAGTTCATCGAGGAGCTCACGGGCATCTTCAAGAACCGCAAGGGCGAGGCGCCCGCGCGCGTCGAAGCGCTGGCGACGCTGGCGCACTTCCTCTCGCAGCCGCAGGCGGCGGACCTCGAGAACAGCGACAAGGTCAACGTCGACGAGATCATGGGCACGCTCGTCGAGCTGTTCGACGACGCGTCCGACGCCGTGCAGGCCGCGGCCCTCGGCGCCGTCGACAAGCTCGTGCGCGCCGTCCGCAAGGAGAGCTACGGGCGCTTTGTGGGCCCCATCCGCTCGGTGCTCGCGGCGCACAGCGGGAACCTTGCGCAGCTGCCGTCGGACCGCCCGCGCGTGCTGCCGGCGTTCTGCCAGGCCAACGGCCTCGCGCCGCTGCTGCCCGTGTTCCTCAACTCGCTCATGAACGCGCCCGCGCTCAGCGGGGCGTCGGAGACGGCGGGCCACGAGCTCAGGGAGCAGGCCGCCGCCGGTCTGGGCGACCTCGTCAGGCTGACGAGCTCCGAGGCGCTCAAGCCGTTCTTCATCGCCATCACGGGCCCGTTGATCAGGATCGTCGGAGACAAGTTCCCCTGGCAGGTCAAGGCGGCCATCCTGACGACGCTCGACCTCATCCTCGACAAGGGCGAGGCCAAGATCAAGGCCTTCTTCCCCCAGCTGCAGTCCACCTTCATCAAGTCGCTCAGCGAGCAGACCACCAAGGCACGCAACTGCCCTTCGTCTCTCATTTGGCGTTGTTCTGTGAGCTGACCACACTTTGTGTGCGCGCAGGCGGTGAGGTCGAGGTCCGCCGAGGCGCTCGGGAAGCTCGTGGCGCTCGGGACGAGGGTCGACCCGCTGTTCAACGAGGTGCTCAACGCGCTGCAGGCCGCGTTCTCGGACCAGTCGGCGCAGGAGGCCATCTGCGCCGCGCTGGCCTGCGCGCTGTCCAAGAGCCCCGCCGTCACCGACGCCCGCATCGTCGACCGCATCGGCACGTCTGTCCTCCCGCTCATGTCCTCGATGGAGGAGGGCCTCCGCATGGCCGCTGCCGACGCGTGGGCGCTGCACCTGCGCCTGATCTCTGCCGACGCCCTCGACGGCTACCTGATGACCTGCGGCGCCCTCGACACCCCCGAGTCGGGTGCCGTGTGGCAGCTGGCGCACAGCAGGAGCCGCGCGCTGGGCACCCTCGCGCGGTCGCACCCAGAGACTTTCCAGGCGGCCGCCAAGACGCTGCTGGGCGCGCTGCTCGGCGACCTCGCGAGCGACCAGACGGGCGTGCGCCTCGAGGCCGCGTGGGCGTGCGGCTGCGTGCTCAGCACCGAGCAGCTGTCTGCTGCGTCGGCGCCGCGTCTCGTGCAGCCGCTGACTCAGGCCGTGACGGACCACTCGGCCGATGTCGGTGTCGCTGCCATCGACGCGATACGCTCGTGGGCCGAGAGCTGCCCGGCCGTCGCCAAGGGCGCGGCGCAGAACCTCGTCGTCGTGCTCACCGCCAGGCTCAAGGTGTGCCCGGCGCCAGTCAAGTACGCGGTCGAGCGGGCCCTCAGCGTCCTGCAGGACCTCATTGACTCGCAGTGACGGCGTTGAGTAGCCTCGCGGCTCTTACACACGGAACACGAACACACGGATATGGCAAACGCAAAACGCAATAGTTGATCAAACAAACCCCTATCCAACTTTACCAAGCCAAGCTTGAACGGAATGGCGTGTATTGCGTTGTATTCGCCGGGGCTTTCTGAGGGCGATTTATCCGATTTCGATGTTCTTTTCCGAGTTGTTCTGTCGGATATTGCAGGTTCTCGCCGGGGATATTTGATGTCGAAGATACGCCCAATCCACGGCAGGTCATCAGAACTCAATCCAACTCCACGTACATCCAATAAGCCCCAAATCTACCCCCGGGGGGTTGGCAGCCGTCTCACTCGCACTCGTGTCCACCGCGTGTTTGGGTCCGTGGCTCGGCCGAAACAGGGCAAGAGTACACTGCCGCGTTGCGTGTAATCAAAACTCCTGCACAGCTCAAGGATGCTCTCCAACTCTTCCCGCGCCGCCCTGGGCCCCCAGCGCCGCTGCGCCTCGCCCAGCCCGCGCACCCGCTGCGTCGACGGCAATGCCGCCGCCGTGAACGTGCGTCGAACCCGCTGCCCTGGCCCCCCGGAGCACCCGCGACAGCCCCCTCCCCCTCGCCCCGCTGCTGAGCTCAGTTGCCTGCATCGCGTCATAAATAATTCTCACTCCCCCCCTTCTGCCCCTCGCCGACTGCCCCCGCCGAGCAGGCCGCCTACGCGCTGTCCGACTGCTCGTTCGTGTTCCCGATCACGCCGAGCACGGCGATGGCGCACGCGTCGGAGGAGTGGTCGGCGGCGGGGCGGACCAACGTCTGGGGGCGCCGCGTGCTGGTGCGGCAGATGCAGAGCGAGGCCGGCGTCGCCGGGGCGCTGCACGGGGCCCTGAGGGCCGGCGCCCTCGCGAGCACGTTCACGAGCTCGCAGGGGCTGCTGCTGATGGTGCCCAACCTCTACAAGATCGCCGGCGAGTCGCTGCCGCTCGTCGTGCACCTCGCGGCCCGGGCGCTGTCGGCCCAGACGGTCACGATTTTCCCCGACCACAGCGACGTCTACGCCGTGCGCCAGACGGGCGTCGCGGTGCTCAGCTCGCACAGCGTCCAGGACGTCGCCGACCTCAGCGTCGTCGCCCGTGCGTCGACCCCCCCATTGGTTGCTTTTGGTTTGTTTTCCTGTGGCGGTTCAATTTCCTGGCGGGCGCCCTGTGCGTCAGGGCCAACCATCAAAACGCATCCCCCCGACGGGCTCTGTGTGGCAGCCCTCGGGCCAAACCCCCGCTGAGCGCACGCGGGACTCGCTGCCGTCCGCATGGGTGGGGCTCCCCTCCAACTCGCGCGCGCCTGTCCCGTGCTTGGAGCGAGCTGCGTCGGGGCCCAACGGGGTTTTCCACCAGTCTTCCTGTTCTCCACCATACTTTTCTCGTTTCTGCTCCGGTGCCCCCTCGGTGGATCGTCGCCTGCACAGCTCACCGCAGGCCCAACCGCCCGAGAGAGAAAAGAGCACCACCGCACACACCCGCTGCTCCTGCTTCCCCCTCGCTGACACGAATGCCTGCCGAGCAGACATGGCCGCCGTGAACAGCGGGACGCCGTTTGTGCACTTCTTCGAGGGCATGCAGCTGTCGCACGAGATGGCCAGCGTCGAGCTCCCGGGCCCCGACGAGCTCTCGGCCCTGGCGCCCACAGCGGCCGCCGAGGAGTTCCGGCGCCGCGCGGCCCTGAGCCCCGCGCGCCCGACGGCCACGGGCGTCGTCGTGGGCCGCGACACGTTCTGGCAGCACGCAGAGGCCGACAACGCGCGGCTGCTCAGCGTCCCGCGGGCCGTCAGCGACGCCATGCAGCGCCTCGCCAGCGTCACGGGCCGCAGGGCGCACAGGCCCTTCGAGTACAGCGGCCACGCGCAGCCCGACCGCGTCGCCGTCGTCATGGGCGCCGGCAGCGAGACGGTCGAGCGCGCCGTCGAGCGCCTCTGCGCGCGGGGCGAGAGGGTCGGCGTCCTCAAGGTCCACCTCTTCCGCCCCTGGTCCGACGAGATGTTCCTCGCGGCGCTGCCCGCGGGCCTCCGCGGGGCCCGCGTCGTCGTGCTCGACAGGGCCCGCGACCTCGGGGCCGGCGGCGAGCCGCTGTTCCTCGACGTCGTCGCCACGCTGGCGCGGGCGGGGCACCCGGCGGCCCTGGGCGCCTCGGGCGCGCGGTACGGCGTCGGGGGCTTCGAGTTCAGCGTCGGCATGGCCGAGGCGGTGTTCGCGGAGATGGCCAGGGAGCGCCCCAGGAGGCGGTTCGCCGTGGGGATCGAGGACGACGTGACGGGGCTCTCGCTGCCGCTGGCCAGCAGGTCGCCGTCCGAGGGCGTGCCGCCCGGCGGCGACGGCGTCACGCGCTGCGTCACGTGGGGCATCGGCGGCGACGGCGCCATCGGGGCGAGCAAGAGCGTCGCCAAGATCGCCTCGGAGCAGCCGGGCACGCACTCGCAGGCCGTCTTCGAGTACGGGGCGCACAAGAACGGCGGGCTGACGATGTCGCACGTGCGCTACGGCAGCGCGGCGCCGTCGCAGCACGCGGGCATCGGGCCCGGCGAGGCCGACTACGTCGTGTGCAACGAGCTGCAGCAGGCGGCCCAGCACGACGTCGTCGGGCACTGCAGGGACCGCGGCACGCTCGTCCTCAACACCGCGGCCGCCGACGCCGAGGCCCTGGCGCGCGTGCTGCCGGCCGACGTGCTGCGGAGGATAGCGGCCAAGGAGCTCGCCGTCTACGCGGTTGACGCCAGCAGGGTCGCCAGGGAGGCCGGGATGGGCCCGATCGCCGTCGGGCTGGTCATGCAGGCGGCGCTGGTGCGCATCGCGGGCATCGGGGGGACCGCGGGCATCGAGCGGCTCAAGGAGCTAGTCGCCGCGTCGCACGGGCACAAGAGCGCCGACGCCGCCGAGGTCGCGCGCAAGAACAGGGCGGCCGTCGACGCCACGGAGCCCCGGAGGATCGAGTACCCCGCGCAGGCGTGGTCGTCGCTGCAGGGCGCGGGCTGCCAGGGGCCCCGGGGCGAGCGCAAGAGGGCCTCGGAGGGCGACCCGCAACACATCTCTGACATTGTGCGGCGCATCCAGGCGCTCGATGGCTCCAACATACCCGTGAGCGCGTTCGCCAAGCACTCGCCGTGCGGCACGACGCCCGCGGGCACCGCGGCGTTCGAGAAGAGGGGCATCTCGGAGAACTCGCCCGCGTGGGACCCCTCGCGCTGCATACAGTGCGGCAAGTGCTCGTTCGTGTGCCCGCAGGCCGCGCTGAGGCCGGTCGTCTTCCACGACGGGGCCCCCGGGGTCCCCAGCGGCCTGAAGTCGCTCGCGGCAGCTGGCAACCCGGGGCTGAGCTACCGCATCCAGAACTCGCCGCTGGACTGCACGGGCTGCGGGCTCTGCGCAGAGGCCTGCCCGACAAAGGCTCTGTCGATGAAGAAGTGGTCCGACGCCGAGGCGGCCAACTGGAAGGCGCTGGTGGAGCAGCGCGCCGGCAGGGCGCAGCCCAAGCCCGCCACCAAGTCCAAGGACAAGTCGGTCAAGTCGATCGCCACGTGCAGGCCCGGCGTCGAGTTCGCCGGGTCGTGCGCGGGCTGCCCGCAGCCCGTCTACGCGCGGGCCCTCACGCAGGTCGTCGGCGACCGCCTGGTCGTCGTCAACGGCATCGGCTGCTCGACCGTCTGGGGCGGCACGGCCTACGCCAACCCCTACACCGCCGACCCCGAGACGGGCCGCGGGGCCGCGTGGGCCTGCTCGCTGCTCGAGGACGCCGCCGAGGTCGGCTACGGCGCGTACCTCGGGGCCGCCATCAGGCGCGACGCGCTTCGCGCGGCGGTGCAGAAGGCGGTCGCGGGGCCCGCGAGCGGCGCGCTGCCCGACGGCCCGCTGCGCTCGCTGCTGAGCGAGTGGCTGGACAAGTGGCAGGACCCCGAGGAGACGCTGCGCCTGCAGGGACTCATCGATGCGGCGCTCGACGCGCTGGGCGAGGAGGCCGGGAAGAAGCTGCTGGGCGACACGTGGGAGGCCCGCGACCTGTTCTCCAAGCCCTCGCACTGGATCATCGGCGGCGACGGGTGGGCCTACGACATCGGGTTCGGCGGGCTGGACCACGTGCTCAGCACCGGCGAGCCCGTCAAGGTCCTCGTCCTCGACAACGAGAACTACGCCAACACCGGAGGCCAGCAGTCGCGCGCGACCCCTCCTGGCGCCGTCGCCCGCCTGGCCTCGGGGGGCAAGCGCTCTGCCAAGCGCGACCTGGGGCTGCACGCGGCGCTGTACGGGAACACGTACGTGGCGTCGGTGTGCTTCGGGGCCAACATGGAGCAGACGGTCCGCGCCATCTCCGAGGCCGAGTCGTACCCGGGCCCCGCCATCGTGCTGTGCTACTGCCCGTGCATCGAGCACGGCATCACGGGCGGGATGAGCAACGGGGAGCTGCAGCACATGAAGGAGGCGGTGACCTCGGGGTACTGGCCGCTGTACCGCTTCGACCCGCGGAGGGCCCAGAAGGGGCAGAACCCCCTGCAGTTTGACGGGCCGTACCGCCCCGGGTCGCCTGCGACGCTGGACATGTTCATGAAGAAGGAGGGCCGGTTCGGCGTACTGGAGAGGAGCAACGCGGAGCTCTCGCACAAGTTGCTCGAGGCCAACACAAAGGCCGCGTCGGCCAAGGCCAGGCTGCTTCAGGCGGCAGCGGACAGCCTGCTGTTCAAGGCCGGCAAGACCACAAAGCCGTGAAACATGCCACAAGAGGTGGAATTAGCAATGTGACATATAGTTGGGTCTTTTTGCACGCCTTTGTGCCTACGCAAGATCGGACTAGGGACTCAATTGCTTTGGCCAGTGCGCGGGGATTTCCGCCATCAAAAGAACCGGTTTTAGAGCAACACCGCCGATCCAACATGGTGCCGTGCCACTGCTCCCACATCACTTCCTCACACAACACCCAACAGCCCGTCGTCTGGGTCCGGTGCGGCATTGCGAGGTTCAAGGTCACACTCGCGCCAGAGTCGGATGGGAGCGACTTGACCGACGCGGTCGCCGCGAGCGCGGGTACGTTCTGCAGGGGGCGACCCCTATCAAATCTGATTTCCAGCACCTCCTGTGCTCGCAGCACCGCAAATACTGCAGGACGTGTCATCGTCGTTCTGCCGAAAGGTCGCCGTGCCGCTCGACTCGGTCGAGTTCGAACGTCTGCTCAGCGGGGCTGAGATGGACGCGTGGTGTGCTGCTCTCGCGGCCATAGAGGCGGCCTCGCTCCGGTCGCGGTGGCCCATCGTCTTCTCGGACCTCGAGCGCATCCCGGGGCTGCCGTCATGGCTCGACAGAGACCACCCGCACGAGCGCAGCTGCATTGGGAACCTGGTCGCCACACTCTCAGGGAAGATGTTCACCCGCCCGGACACCGAGTCGAAAATCTTCACTGTTCAAGACTTCCCGTGGTTTCGGAACTGCGAATCGGAGAACGGAGCGTATTGTTCAGTTCAACCACAACGACGTCACTCTGGCAGTCTGGGAGAAGCTCTTTCTCCATGCCAGGGAGCACCGCGACGAGAGGGGGAATCGCTTCCCGCTTGTCCGGCTGGCCTCGGGCGAGACTGATGCCAGTGCCAGCGACTCAAATCAGCAGGACAGGCTCCCCGACGGGGCAATGTACATGGAAGAGGTAGCCGCTGTACACAGGTACGAACACCTGGCCCACATCTCCCTGAAGCAACACCGCCGCTCTCGAACTGGTATATGGAGATCCGCCTCGAAGTCGTAGCACTTGCTGTACAGAGTACTGGCCCCTTGTGGTTCCGTCTGGGAGCTGTGGACACCAACGATCTGCTGCAGCACGTTGTTCTCGTCGACTGCAGCATCGTGGCAACGGACATCCTGCCATGCTCCTCTGAACAACAGCATGTGGGCGCCTTGCAGAGCAGCCTCCGGATCTTCAACATCGGCCCGGTGAAGCTCGGGGTATGGTACCTCAGAGTCTACCCCCTATGCTTCCGCGACACTCCCGCGAATGAGAGGGACTTGGCGGATGCTGTGGGCTCCGTTCTGCAGGCCCTGCAGGTCCTGCACGGACTGGGGATATTCCACTGTGACATTCGCTGGTCAAACGTAATGCGGGCCTGCGTCACGAGGCAGTGGGTGCTGATCGACCTCGAGCTTGCCACCACGTCTGCTGGGGTGTCACTTAAGGGCATCAAGACGAGCCTGCCGGTGCAAGTCAGTGGGGCGCCAGGCCTCGCCTGCAGGACGACGGTTTGCAGAGTCGTTGCTGCAGGCCTCACCATTCGCAAGGCCCGACCTACAAACCGCCGTGGATGACCCGTGGCAGCGCCCTTGCGACTCGAACTAATCTCTAAGTTGTTAAGGCATGCAAACAGTGATTTATATGGCTTCAGACTAGATATCCTTAAGGGAGATCAAGTTGGTGAGATATCATTGCTGCTCACTATTTCAATTGATTGAGTAAATCTTCCACAATCTATTTGAAGCGCTAACAGAATAACTGCCACAGCACGCGAATCGTTGACACGGTCCATGAAGAGCAGCGCAGATAGACAGTGCAAGAGGGCCCGCAGTGGCGCCAACAGCTCGGATGGGGTGGAGGCCAAGCAGAAGCTCCGTCGCCAAGATCCGCCATCACTTACGCCATCGGCGGCAGTGGCTCCCGAGCCTACACCCGCCCAAGCAGCTACAACGGCCTCAGGGCTGCTTCCAGTGTCGGGCATCAGGCTCCGTGCTCTATGTGCGTATGATCAAGTAGTCCCAGCATGCGAGCTCTGCTGAATGCATAGAAAATAAACCGACAAATGGGCGCCAATTCAAGCTTTTTCTGACTTGTTTGGTGCGGTTCATGGTGCAGCAACGTCAGGCGTGTGCGCGCTGTCGCAGTATGTGGGCCGCAGCTTCGTCGGGTTCACGTGTGGCGCTGACAGCGTCATCGAACAACACCACCTGGCCGAGTTGCTGGAGGATCTCAAGGTGCCCTCGGCACAATGCGCGGACTACAAGAAGTGGATGACCGAGACTGCTATCCTCGTCGACGTCGCGGGCAACACCTCCGCTGTCAGAAAACCTATTTCCCGTCTTTGTCTGACATACTGTGGGACAGCCATACTGGGGCCTGATCACGGACGCTGTACCGCCGACCCCGTCCACAGTCCTCGAGGGTGACGTTATCGTCGAGACTCCCCGGAAGGCTCCACGAATAACGCAACGGGTGCCTCAGAAAGAAGCGTCCAGGGGAGACAAGGCCACCAGTATTTCCGAGGCAAACTCTGCACCCAAGGTCGAGCCACCGCAACCTACTCCGGAGGAAGCGTTGAGGGCCCGTCCTGGAGTGTTGAACGTCGATGCCGCGAGCAGCGGCTTCAGGCGTTTTCTGGTCTCGTTCCTCTGGGAGAGGCTGGGAACACCTGATAGTGCCGACAAGCAGCTGTTCAACACGGAGGCTGTCTCTCTCATCTACGCTCAGCTCTCGAGCAGTCTTGCTCACAGTGCTGAGTACCCCTCGGTGTGCTCTTTCACATCGCCTGCACATTCGCACACTAACAGCACTGCGGTGCACATGCAGTGGCTACCCCTAGTCGTATTCCGGTGCAGCGATGGCGGTAACAGTTCTGGGGCTACTGCCTACTTGATGGACGAGTTTTTGGCTTCTGGGATCAGCGTGGGAATGGCGAGGACCATTGCAAAGGAGCTCCTTACAGAGCCTCACGGCTCTATCAACTGTGTCGCCGATCCCACTGAACGGACTGCCGAGGGGAATAGCCTATGGCATCATTCTTCACACATAAGGATCGAGGAGCTCACCTACAGGCTCAAGGAGCTCGAGAACGCGATGAGGAAGACCGCCGAGGTTCTGGCCTCACAACTCGCACCCTGAGGCACAAGGGTGGGTGTTCCCAGCATTTGAGATAAAAAAGGGCACCCTGACTGCTCAACAGTTACTGAACCAAAAACAATGCCCACACTGACTGGCATGTGAGATGGTGGGTCAGCGTGCTTGTTTACTACTTCAGATACCTGTCACTCAGAGATGCTTGATAGCTTCCCTCGAGCTTCTCTTCATGAACTCCTGCTTGATGAAGCGCACACGTATCCTCTTGAGAAGCCAGAAGAAGGGGACGCTGATGAACTCCTGGCAGGCAGCTCTGGTTGTCCTGCGTGAGACGAACCCGCTCTGCGCCAGCTCTGTCCCAACTGCTCTGAACGCATTGTGGGCCTGCCCAATGGCCTGTGGCAGGGGCTGCTGTCGAGTGAGAAAGGGGCGAGACACGGGGAGGCCATACAGTGTTGTCCTTGCGGTTGTCCTGAAGGGCCTTGAATCCCATGTTCGACGTGTTGCGGACGAGCGTGCCCACGCAGGGCGCGTCGCAGAACTCGGACAGGCGGTCGAACCAGTGAAGCGCGTTGCTTGGGGTCGCGTTCTCGGGGTTGGCGCACACCACGAGTGAGACAAACGGCTTGCGGATCGCAGGGTGCGTAGCATGGAACATCAGCCCCGCCTCGCTGACGTAAGGCAGTGATGCATCGCCCACTATTCACGTGTGAGATGCGAAATGCTCTGGCAGGTGAGCGCACGCCCGTAGAAGCGCTCAAAGAAGGCCTTGAGCAGGCTGCTCATTCCGAAGATGTAGACGGGGGTGGCGTAGACCACAACGTCTGCCCGCTCGATGGCAGCGACGACCCTCTCGAAGTCGTCCGCAGCAAAGGCGCACGGCCCGGGCACGGACTCGGCGAACTGGCACTTGTTGCAGCCCAGGCACCTGTTGACCTTGTGCCGAGCCAGGGTGACAACCTCGCACTGGGCACCTGCAGCCCTGGCCCCGTCCTCGATGAGCGACACGAGATGCGCTGTGTACCCGCTGCTGCCACGCAGGCTCGCGTTCAGGATCACTATGCTCCGCGCAGGCCTCGGGGTCGATGCCACGGCACGGGGACGGAGGGCCCAGAGTACCGCAGAGAGGGCGAGCACAGTCAGCCCCAGCAGTAGCAGCATTGGTTCCTCGGACCAGTACTTCAAATGTGTGTTTTGGGGGTATTTCCGGTGCCTTCTTTTTCAGTTGGTGACGAATTGTCCACACGTCATTTGTCGTGGTGATTGTCCGGTGTGCACCTTTCTCACTGCGATGACGGGGTCTCCGACAGGGTTCTGCCGAGCTCGCGGCCGTTCCTGTTGTGCTCCTGGCCTGTCGCCGCCTTCTGTGCCAGCGCCCACGAGTGCATCGCGCCGCACTCCCTGGCGACGGCCTGGGAGTCTGGCCGCGACGCGGGGTCCTGCTCCCAGCAGCGCGCGATGAGACTTCCGGCCATCGGCGGGACACCGTCGCCCTCGGGTAGCTTCAGCCTCTGCCCCTCTGCGATGAACTTGGCGATGTCCCAAACGACCTGCGAGGACGGGACGTATGGGTCAGTGAGTACCGGCGTGCGAGCTCGTTCAGCGCAGCGCACTCTGAAGTCGGCGTAGGCAGGGCTCTGAGAGAAGATCTCCCAAGCGACGACAGAGAAGCTGAACACGTCGGCCTTGATCAAGTACGGCCGGTTTAGGAGCACCTCGGGGGCCATGTCTGCTCGACCCAGAGTGTGGCCGGTAAGATCCGATGAACTAATCCCGAGTTTGATTGCACATTGTGGCGTCCCGATGCCAGTTGTGTAGCTGTGTGTCGACTTGTCAACGCCGAACCTCGACGATCCAAAGTCTACAATGCCCAGAGTTGTCAGCGTTCTTCATACCGCAGTCTCTCGAACCCGTCAGCTTCGCGACGACAGCGGCCATTGGAGAGTCAGAGAAGATGAGTATGTTGTCGGGCTGAAAGAGGCATCAGTAATACTCAGCCAGCGTGGTGACTGCCCCGCACCTTCAAGTCTCTGTGCAAAATGTTGTTCTCGTGAAGAAAGAGGATGCCACTGGACACATCCAACATGATTCTGGTCTTCAGGCTGCGACTTCGTGAGCAGATCGATACGGCACAATCAAATTGAACTCACAGCATCGGAAGCCTCAATTCGAGTAAGCGTGAGAGGGGCCCGCGTGGAGCGTATTCCATCACCAGGGACAGCTGGGGGTGCTCGAGTACGCCGAACAACGTAATTACGTCTGTCAGGGGCCGAGGTTAGCCGGCAAATGGCAGCGCTGGAGCTCTGACTTGGATGGGCGAGGTTCGTCAGTAGTTTGGCCTCGTGGAGGTAATCGGAGTTGGATTCCGGTAGGACTGACGCCATCCTGTAACTCTTAACCGCAACGTCGAGTCCTTTCCACGTCTGTGTTGCATGTGAGCAGGGCAATTGCTCCGGTCACGCACTCCTCTGGTGACAGTCCCCACAGCCCCTTGGCCCAACTGAGGACCAGGGTCAGTCTACGTGGCTTAAAGGCGGCGGAGGTGAAAAACCTGATCTCCCATCTGGACGTCGTCCCAGTCGATGAAGTACGACGGACCGCTCTTGAGCTCCAACGGGAAGGTCGCCTTTGCAGAATGCCCATTGAAGCTTATGCTGGGGGCCAGAGACACCTTCCCCACGTGCGTGCGCCCGCAGTGAGCGATCGTGTTGAGGGAATTGTGCTGTGGGCTGTCCTCTTACGGCGGTGGTGCACTCGAGGACAACTGTCGCTCGGATCTCCTGAGTTCCCTTCGGGGGCAGCTCCCCCGAGTCCGGGGAGAAGTGCAGGGAGAACTTGGGGTTCGGGCCAGACGAGGCCTCGCACAAGAAGGAGACTGGCTCCGCAGAGAGGTTCGTGAGCGCGAGCCTGTCCGAGTACTCGCGTTTGACTTCCAGGAGCTCGAGTTCGTCGAACAACGTGGCCTTGTCGATGTGGACACCATACCTACGCTCGCCTTCAGGGCGCGACTTCAGTGTGGGAATGCGGACCTTCTCTTCTTGGGGAGCGCCCCGAAGGTGACGAACAGCGTCCCTGCGCGATTCCTGAGGCGTCTGCTGACTACGACAGCCGCGATGCAGATCGTAGCGACGACAACAGCCACGGGCAAGGCGATTGCCACAGCGAGGCCTGGGCCAGAGATCCCGCCTCCGTCGATGAGAGAGGCCTGCACCACTGGGCATATGTCCCAACTGTCCCCCACAACTCCACGTAATCCGCGCGTGTCTGCAGGGTGATGTGTCAGCCGACAGATCAAACGCTTCGGAATCGGCGCCGCACCGAGCTCGAACCGGAGTGTCTTGCCGAGAGTTTCGCCCTCGAGTAACGAAAGGAAAGCGGGAACAGAGACATTAGAGTACCTGCAAATCGAGAGCAGGCGAGTGACCTCTGCAGGGGACACACGGCACGAGACGCTCTCCTCTGAAACTCCGCTGTCCCCGGAGCACAGGCAGGCGCACTGCAGCCTCTGCGGTCACCCCTGTGAGCGGGGTGCACGAGGGGCTTGGGTTGACGACTGCGTACCCTGGTGTTGAGAAGGCACGACGGGCTGGCCGTAGAGAACTGTTCCTGGTGCCACCACGCGAAGCTGCGCCCATAGGGACAGCATGCAGAGCTCTCCGAGTACTCGGAACTGCAGTACGCGGTGCTGCTGCCATCCGAGCACGGGCACTTGCTGTTGCTGGCAGAGCAGCTTTCTTCGAGCTGCAGCAGCCGGGTTGCGCAGCCCGTTGAGTCGAGGAAGCCCACCTTGAGTGTCACGTTCATCTCGATCTCGTTCCAGAACGACGAGGCCTTCGCGTGCAGGCGTGTGACCCACTCCGTGGCGTCGTTAGCAGAGACGATCTGCCCACGTGTGAGTGGGCACGCCATCTGCTTGAGCACAAACCTTTTTGAGGTAGCAGACGTCTTTGCAGCTATTGTACAGTGTCTCCGCCGTCTCTGGGTGCAGGTACCTAGGAAGGAGGTCACCGTAGCTCTTGGACACCCGAGACACCCGCGTACGTTGTGTACTGCAGGAAGGACGACATGTAAGTTGCAGGGCTTGCGGTCATGGAGCACGCGATCGAGCAGAAGAACCTCTCGAGGTTCCTGCGACAACACGCGTCCGACGTCACGTTGCCCACAATGTCCACCGTCTGCGCGGCCAACGGTCATCGACCAGCGCAGCCCGTGACAGGAGCTGATAGGCGTGATGGGGGTGTGCGCTCACGTCCTGCCAGGCCTGCCCGCCAGCCGGGCAGCACGAAGTCGCGTTATCGTACATGCAGCACATCCCCAGGCGCATCTTCTGCCCCACGACAGCCTGCGATGCCACCACGACGCCGACACGCAAGGGTCATCGAGGCGGGACCACCGGTGATTGGTGCGAACCGGCGGCTGCGTGCTGAAGGGGCAGCCCGTGGTGGCGGAAACCGGAGTGCAGACTGTTCCGTCGGCCCGGACGCTCGTGAAGCCGTGGCGGCGCTCCATCGCGAGGTCGACGGCGTCCCGCGAGGCAGACGGGGCCCGCGAGCAGGCGCACGAGATAATCGCGCACAAAAGGACGGTGGAACGCAGCACCGTCGCCGCCGGCCTCGGGAGCTCCATTGCGGGGTTGGCTGGTCTCGTCTTCCTTTATTCCCGAACGAGTAAGTGCGATTCGCCTCGCCCTGAACATGATATCAAAGGAACATATTCCTCCTCCGGGCGATTCGCCGTGGTCAAAGTCCCGTCCGACTCCGGAGAGCGGGAGAACCGACCGCGAACTCGGCAGACAAGCAAACGCGCTGAAAAGGGGGAACGAGATGCGGCGGTGGTCCCTACCTACAGGCTGGTGAACTCTTCTCTTCTCTCCTTCAGTTCCCTTTCGTGTGCCACCGTGTTGTATAGCGTGTCGCCAGCGCCGCACAGGAAGGACGGGAGCCACGGCAGTCGCGGTCGGTCTTGCAGGCTGTCGCATGAGACTCCCAGCTCTGCCAAAAGTGGGCAGTTTGAAGCAGTGACAACTGCCTCTAGGCACTCGGCCGACACGCTGGGCGCCACCACGTACAGCCTCCGCAGGCGCCAGAGATGCGGTGCCAGCCCCTCGAGCAGCTTGTCGCCATCCCCGTCCGTCTCGGCCCACAGAGCCTCGAGTGGGCAGCTGTCCACGACGGAGGGAAGCCCCGCGGCGAGCCCGTCCGTCGCCTGCGGAACAAGCAGCAGACTGGCCAGCACCCTCGCGTTGGCTGCGAGGGCTTCCAGGGCAGACGCGTGGATGTCGCACTCCACCAGAGACAACCGACGGAGCTCCGAGGCGAAGGGCAGCCGGAGGACAGGGCCCAGGTCGCCCTGCACCCTCTCCAGCACGAGGACCCGCAGCTGGAACAGGCAGTCGCCCAGTATGGACAGCACCTGCGAGGTGGTGTCCGAGAGCTGCAGCGAGCGCAGGAGGCGCAGCGAGCTGATGGCCCGCACGTACGACGAGTCGAGCTGGCGGCAGCGCGGACACAACTGCAGCCTGCGCAGGCACGGGAAGTTGGCGGCGACCCTCCTGGCGCAGACCGTCGTGGCTGCCCTGTTGAACAGCCTGACCGTGCGGAGGCCGTCCCTGAGCCCCGCGACATCGTAGTGGGGCATCAGGTAGCGGCCCCAGTCGGCGACCTCGAGCTGGAAGCTGCGCAGCCGCGGGCACTGCGACCACACCGACGTGATGTCCGAGTACCGCAAGTCGTGGCCGCCGTCCTCGAGCATGATCGCGACGCTCTCGAGGCCCACGCACGCCCCGGCGACGCTCGCCAGCGCGCTCGAGACGGTCCCTGCGGCCTTCTTGATGCAGAGCGACCGGACGTTCTCCCACGGGCCCTTCCCGCGGAACAGCGCCTCGAGGCTGCTGTTGCTCGCGCTGGCCAGCGTCACCTCCTCGAGCGACCGCGGCAGCTCCAGCTGCTCCATCGTGGCGCCGCCGCTGCCTGGCGGCCCCTCCTCGTACAGCGGCGCCAGCGGCAGCCGGAGCCTGCGCAGGCGGCCCAGCAGCCCCAGCGCCCTGTGCACCCCGCTCGGCAGCGCAGCGCACAGCGCCCCCTTGAGGACCAGCTCCTCCAGGCCCGGGCACGCCTGCGCTACCGCCACCAACGAGTCGTCCTCGAGCAGCTCCGCGGGGGCCACCAGAGCGCGCAGCCTCGGGCCCGCGGAGGCGGCGGCTGCGACCGCGGAGGCGTCGTCGAGCTGCTCGGCGTCGCCGCAGAAGGCGAGGCTCAGGCGGGCGCAGAGGCGGGCGTGCGGGGAACGCGGGAGGCGCTCGGCAGAGGGCGGGTCGTCGAGGAGGAGGCCGGCGTCGGCGCGGCCCCAGAGCGCGGGGTCGCAGCTGAGGCGGCGCAGGCGGCGGCACGCGGAGCTCAGGCGGACGACGGCAGACACGTCGCGCGCCGAGACGAGCCAGAGGAAGACAGAGGTCAGGACGTTGTCCGGCATGTCGCACAGCTGCAGGGCGCCGGCGTCCTCGTCGACGGCAGCGTCGGTTTTGGTTCTCTTCATGCGCACGGCGAGAAACAGGGATTCTGTCCAGTTATCTGGAATCTAGATTTTTTCATAATCTCGGTATCCGAGCCAAACACCGGAACCTAAACATGGAGCGCAGTTATGTACCTCCGCCTCCACTACTACGTCTGACAAGTTGCTTGCTTTCAAGGGAGCACGCGGGTTGGATACCACCAGACGGCCCCGGAGTACGCAGACGCGATCCTGGCCCAGGGCCTGGTTCCGTCCTCGGACGGCTTCATCTGGTTTGCCTTGGCCGAGGAGGACACCTACAGGGCCCGCACAAAGGGGTACATGTTCCAGTGCAACGTAGACGTCGGACGTTCGGCGAGTATGGGCGCCGTTGGCGCGGACACAACGCCAGAGAGCCTCCACGCGGCTGGCGTCGACTCTGTATTCCTCCCTGGTGGCCTGTTCGTCGTCTACGAGCCGTCGAGGGTCGCCATAGCAGAGCACTACCCAGTGGACCTCGCACACCGCCCAGTGCAGTCGCAGACCACTAGCGAGCAGGCGGGGGTCCTCATCTCAGTCACTCCCGGCAAGCTGGCCTTCTCCAAGCGCTGCCACGTAATGAACAACAGCAGCCAGGCGGTGTGGGTTGCCGTCTCGGGCGACCCCAATGCGACCAGGCTGACGTCCCTGCAGCTCGGCGGCCAGGGCGGTATGGACAGCGCAGGAGCCAACATTGGCTTGGCGTGGCAGTTCGCCAAGGAGGCCCCCGTGCAGAAGCTGGCCGTGCAGCCCCTGCAGAAGCAGCACGTCTCGGTTGCGACCTCGCGTTCCTACATCACTGTTGCCTCGCCTGCTGGCCACGGTATGTTTGCTGTGTGGGCGCAGAATGTGCAGCTGGGCAAGGGAGACACCCTGACTGTGTCAGACTGCCCTGGTGCTCCGAGTCTCGGCACTGCCTCGGGATTCTGACAAAAGTGGATTCCGAGAGGGCCAGCGTGTTCACTCCGAGACCAACAGACGCCTTTTGCGCTGTCCACACGGACTGCGACAGTGTATTAAGAAGGCTTGAATAGTTGACTTTAGAGACCCTCGGCGACCGCTTCCGGGGACGGGGGTAGAACCGGGCTCTCGATGCACATCGTTATGGCCCTCACCCACTCGTCGCGCTCCTGCTCTGTCGAGGCCACCATGTGGAGCACACGCACGCCGGCCTCACCACTGAGGCTGAACATCATCGGTCGTAGCGGATTCGTCCAGACGCACCGCCTGACCAGCTCCATCTCACCCTTGGGCCTCTTGTCCTGCGCGATATTGTGGTAAGTCAACAGTAGACGCTGTAGTGGGAGCTGTACCCTCGGTGACTTGAAGTAGTAGAGCTTCCCTTTGGTCAGCACGAACCACCGCAGCTTCCACGACTTGCGCATACCGCCCTGCTTGACGAGCATGCCCTGCTTGCGTATGTCGCCTATCGGTATTGCGGCCGTCCGGGCTCTCTCCTGGCGAGTCTCGAACTCGAGCTGCGTCGGCGAGTTGAGCACATCGAGTGGGTCACAGCTCTGAGCGGCGGCGCCCGGGACCCTCGCTGCTGCTGCTATGGCGGCGCGTAGCTCGCTCGACTTGGCCTGGCGGTCGCTCTCTCGGGCAGAGATGTCGCCCTCAAAGGCGAGCTTCGCTGTCTTAACGTCCTTGAGGACCACCGCATAGTTGTCGATGACGCGCTTGATGACGCCCGGCGCTGCCAGCTCGTTGTCCTTGGCCGAGTAACGGGAGAACTGCGGGTTCCTTAGGGTGTCACGTGTCCTAAGGAGGCACGGCGCGTACACGGACCTGGTGGGAGACGTCAGTGTTGCACACAAGCCAGGGCGGGGCATACACAAAGTCTGAGAGCGACGCCCTGTCTGGGACGCTCAGGGAGACAAGGAACTCCACGACGTGCTGCAGAACGAACTGGTTGTACTGGGGCAGTTGCTGCACGACATTCTTCAGCTCCTTCGGCTCTGTTGGAATCCAAGGTACTCGTGAGCGTTTCTCGGACGCGGGTTTCACTGTACCTGTTGCGGTCACGAATGGGTGGTACAGGTGGAATGGCACAACAGGCTCTGGAAGCTTGCGGAGCCAGTAGCGCAGTGTCTCGGAGATGATGTGCGGGGGGACCACAGCCCACTCTACCTGCTGCCCGCGGTTCAGCGTCTCCTTTACCATGGCGAAGTCCGGGACCTGGGCGACCCTCGGCGGCGGCTCGCAGCGTAACAGCCGCTCCTTGGCAGCGAGCAGCGCATTGGTTGCCTGCGTCAGGAACCTCGGCACGCTGAACGAGCTTTCGGATTTGCGTTGCATGAGCTGCGACAACGGCACTCCGAACAGACGCGTGTCTCGCGAGCGGTGCGAGGCGTAGGCGAAAACGTTGGCCCAGGCAGCCCTGTCCTCGGGTGTCGGGCAGGAGAACTGCACGTTTTCGACCGTGTCTGGCTCCATGGACAGCTCCAGGGTGAGTGGGGCTGTCTTTGGCGTGAAGACGTCCGCAATGAGCCCAGTCTCGACCTTGAACACGACCTTGTGCTGTGTAAACGCGCGCTTTGTGCAGTAGACCATGTCGGCGAACAGCCAGACAGTGTATGTTGCCCGCGGAAGCCGCATGGTGGGCACAGTAACTTGCAGAGGTCCCGACCGCAGGAAGATCTTGTTCAGGATCATCTCCTGGAGATACTTAAGCTGAGAACGGACGTAATGGGCGCGAATTACGTTCGAATCCTTGAAGACCTCCTGGACTCTCGATAGCTCGTACGACGTGCGCCTCTCGCCAGCAAACTCGGCTAGGTCGTGGACAATGTCGTGGGCCATGAGCAGCTCCACTTCGTCCTCGAACTTGGCCTTGGGCTTTGTAGTGGCCTTTCCGCTGATTGGGTCGACGTCGGGGTCCAAAATGATGCGCTCGTACTGCAGGTCGTACTCCGCCACGCGGTCAAGCGGCATCGTGAGGAGAGTCCCGAGGTCGCTGGTAGAGCCCGCCTGCTCCTGGCAGGCGCGCAGAAAGGTCCTCACGCTCCTTGAGTGCATCCACTTGCGTAGAGTATCCATTGCCCTCGGGAACAGGTACAGGTAGTCGCGGTACGTCTTCGTTATCGGTCCCTCCTACGCGCTACTGTGAACAACAGGCAGATGTGGTACACTGATTTGTACCCTCTCGAGGAGCGCCCGCGAGAAGAGCAGGAGAGGCTCTTTGTCGAACGGAGACGACGAGGCGGTCACGTTGAGCCTCGCCGTGAGCCACTCGTGGTGGCTCACCAGCGTCTCGATCCCGCAGAACATGGTCTCCATGTCCGACTTGAGCACAGTGGCGTACAGCTCCGTGTTCCTCTTCAGGGGCTCCAGCCACCCCTGGTAGACGATATCAGTAAGAGGGGCACTGGACCTGAGCTGTTACTTACCGTGATGATCTGCTTCAGCGCGGCGGTGTACTCCCTCTCGGACTTCATCAGCCTGATGACCTGCGGCGACGACGTCGCGGTGGCACTCGGTGGCCTCTGGGGCAGAGGGGTCTGCTTCATCGACGACCCGGACCCTGACGACATCGTCGCTGCAGCCGGCCTCTGAGGCAGCGGCCCTTTGTGCGACGCCACCGCCGCTTTGTACTGGAGCCCCAGAGACGATTTGGGCGACGTGCCCGGGGAGGTCAGCCCGACGGGGCAGTGGTGCTGGGGCGGCGAAGGACGATCGGGCGGCGAGTCGACGACCACGTCGGCCTCTATCATGGCGCTCATGCGGTTCACAGAGGCCGTCTTCAGGGCAGCCCTCGGGATCGGCAGCCTGGGGCTCGACTCTGGCGCGGCCCTCGGCGACTTGGGCTGCTCAGCCGCGACGGCAGGCTTGGCAGCAACGGCGCCAGCAGCCCCCCGAGCAGGTGACGGATGCTCTGTCTTCGCGAGGGGCGGAGACGACGGAGCTGGTGGCGCCGGCAGGGCTGGGGGGACCGGGGGCGCAGGCATAAGGGGGGCCATCTTCCGCGGCGGCGCCAGCGGAGCACCTCTGCCAGGAGACGACAACGGCGACGAGGCGCTGCGCGAGTGGGACGGCGCCACGCAAGACGCTGGTGACAGCTCCTCCGCGAGGCCCTCGCTGCCGCTCGAGTCCTTCATGCCCTCTGCCTGCTGCTCGGCGTCCATCTCTGGCAGCACGGGGGTCTTGGGCAGCGGGGGTATCGTCATCGAGAGCCTCGTGGCCTTGGGGTGGCTGAACAGCATCTTCTCTGGCGGCGGTGGCAGCGCGGCCTCGTCGAGCTTCTGGATCGAGTCCCTGTGGTCGCGGTCGTACTGCTCCAGCGCCGCCTTGCGCGCCTCGAGCAGGCTCGTCTGCGCGCGGGGCCGCACGCCGATCTGCAGCGGGGGCTGGCACGGGGGCACGTCGGGGTCCTCGGACGGCCGCGCGTGGCCCCACGTGAACAGCGCGTCCTTGCCCGCCATCGCCGACGCCAGCGACCGCGCGAGCTCCGCCTCCTTTGTCGGCGACATCGACTGCAGCTCGGGCACGAACGCGTTGCTCTGCACCATCGACCCCAGCAGCCTCTTGAACCTGCGGCCGGGGCGTGGGTCAGTCAGCACGGGCGGGGCGGGGGAGGCGCTGTGGCTGCAGCGTGCCCGTGCTTCCAGTACGACACGGCGTCGTCTCCGCGGGCCTGCAGGACCCACTCGCGGTCCAGCGTGCAGAGCTGGAACGTGCACGCATGGTCCGCCTCGTCGGTGCGCAGGGCAAACGCGCTCCGCAGATCGATGAACCCCTGGGCGCGACTGCCGTGAGCTCTCCGCGGGGGGTCGTAGTGTGGCCGTGAGGTGTGGGGGTCAGAGGGTGGGTGGGGGTCGAAGAGCGCGCAGACCTTGCGGGTGCGGGCGGTGCGCGAGATGAAGTACGAGAGCGTGTAGACGTCGCCTGAGTTGGTGAACCAGCGCTTCTGGTAGTAGTTCGACTCGCGGCGTGTCTTCCAGAGCCACCCCTCGAGCACCAGCGACTGGTGCCCCCACCACCACCACCATCACGCAGCTTAGGCAACTTAACTGACGAGGAGCGGACAGGGAAAAGCGGCATGGGGCGCGACGGGAGCGTGCGGCGCACGTCGGTGGCCTCGAGGAGGCTGAAGATGTTGCCCCTGGCGGCCATGGGCCCGCGGTCCTGCGATCCCGAGGTTAGGGAGAGGTGCAGCCCACCCCGCCTGTGACAGATCCTTCGCGGTTGCTGAGATCGATGTACACTAAATATCAGATTCTCCTGTCATCGCGTCCCAGCTCCGCCGGGCCCCGCTGCTCCTGGCCGAGGCACACTCGGAGTCTACACCGGGCAGAGGCTGGGCGGGACGTCGCTCTGGTCGCACAGCGGTATCCCCGGGGAATCTTGAAGAGATTCCGAGATACCGTTTGGCTGGAGCTGAGATGCTTCATCTCGGTGCGGGAGTCCCCGGCCTCTCTGGCACGGCCGGCGCCTGACAGCTGTGGCCCGCAGGTGTCAAGACGTTCTTCGTGCGCGCCCCGAGGGCCGAGGAGCTGGCGCGGCCGCAGCAGCACCCGCCGGCCAGCGTGGTGGCCGGGAGGTTCCAGCACCTCAAGCCCCTCCGCAGCGCCTCGCTCTGCGAGTACATCGACCTCGTCAAGGGCAGGAACGGTGCGCCCTCGCCCTCAGCCGCCCCTCCCACGGGGCACGTGAGCTCAGCCGCGCGCGTCCCTCGCCAGAGCGGATCTTCCTCGTCTCGGAGCACTACAAGAGGTCGCTGGCCGACGAGCTCGCCGAGTGCGCTGCGTGCGTCCACTCCCTCCCGCCCCCCGTCGCCCGGCGTGCTGCCGGCGGTGCTGCCTGCGAGGGGGACGTGGGCTGTGCTCCTCTCTCCCTTGCCGGGGAGGCTGGGCGCGGCTCAGATGGCACGCTGGTGGTGCGCCACAGGGAGGGGAGGGGGATCGGCGAGGCCAGGGCTGCTGCTGTTGCGCACGGCGTGCTCAGGGCGCTCTGCGTCCTGTCCTCGCATGGCATCACGTCCCGCAACGTCTCCCCCAGCACCATCGTCACCCCAGTTGCCCGCCTCCTCCTTGCCGCTGCCCTCCCCGCTCCCCCCGCCCGCAGTGGTCTTATGGGGACCGGCCCCGTGGCCGCGCCTTGGGCAGGGAGACCGCGTGATGCTGGCGGACTACGGCCTGTTCTACATGACCAAGGAGTGCTCGCAGGTCGACTTCGTGGTCGGCGAGCCGCACTCGATGGCGCCAGAAGCCATCGCGCTCGGCCCCCGCGCTGCTGTAGGGCCCAAGGCGGACGTCTGGTCCCTGGGCGTCGCGATGCTGGCGATGGTGTGCGGCTCGCTGCCCTGGGCCTCGGAGAAGGACCCCTCCGCGGTGCTCAGCGCTGTGCTCGAGGTCGCCGGCGTCGGGCGGCCCTCGGACTGCGTCGACGAGTGGGTCGCCGGCAAGTCTGCGCACTCGCCGCAGGGGCTCGCGGAGTCGTGGGGGTCGTTCTCCGAGGGCTTCAGGGACGTCGTTCGGCGCTGCCTGACCCCGGACCCCGTCAGCAGGCCGTGCGCGGCGATGCTGCTCGACCACCCGTACTTTGCCCCGCTGGCCGTGAGCCTCTGCCAGGCAGGGGTCCGCTGGGAGCAGAAGCCCGTCCTCCACTGTCTCTCGGACACGGGCTCGCAGTCGGCAGCGGAGCGGCGCGTTTACGCCTCGGATGGTGCGATGCCCTCCTTGGCCGCGGGGCTGTGGCTCAGCTTGTCGCCCTGCAGCTGACGAGAACGCGTTCCACGGCCCCAACGGGCGCGACCTGACGCTGGAGGAGATCTTCCACCTGTGGAAGATACACGGCGGGGACCTCGAGGAGGAGCTGTCGAGGTTCTTGCAGATGACGCCGCCCGTGCTGTCGGTGCCCTTCCTGCTGCGGGGCTACTACAGCAGCAGGAGGGCAGCGGAGACGCGGCAGGGGTTCCTGTACGACGAGTCCATCATCCCCGTCTCTCTCGACAAGCTCCGACAAGCGTACAGCTGGCGTGGCCCGCTCTGCCAGCACTCAACTCCCGTGGGGCAGGCTGTCGTTCAGGAGGGTCACCACGCCCAAGTCGATCGGCGCTGAAGACCGCTGCTCGACACACTCGCCGTCGTTGGTCGCGATGGCGGACCCCGGCTCACCGAAATTCGGCGAGGTGTACTCGGCACTGCTGCAGCAAGAAAAGAGCGTGTGGGGAGACGTCTCTGTACGGCGCACAAGCCCCCTGCGGCCAGTACTCAACGGAGTCGCCAGAGTGCCGAGAAGGATGCGGACGTCGACTACCAGAGGCACAGAGTGGAGCTTTTCCGGTTTGCGCAGTTCTTCATCTTGTCTTCTGAAACACACCCGCAGAGAGCTGTTAGACAGATACAAAGCCGACCACGACCACTCGGACGAGATCAGAGAGGAGATCATACGGCAGGCGATGTCGGGCGTGCCTCCGGTGCACCGCGCAGAGATATGGGCAGTTGCTCTGGGCATTCGAGATGAAGACATGTGGAACGAGTACCAGAGGAGCGTACAGGATGGCGAGGGCCCGCTGGACAAGCAGCTGGACGTCGACATCCTCCGGTGCCACCAATACAACCAGATCCTCGCATCGCCCGAGGGCCAGAGGAAGCTCAAGCGGATCCTCAAGGCGTGGCTCGTCGCAAACCCCGGGCTGACCTACTGGCAGGGTAAGACAGCGCCTGCGCACTGGCGTTGGTCCTCACCTCTGTGCGACAGGGCTCGACTCTGTGCTCGCCCCCTTCGTGGCTTTGAGCATGAACGAGGCGATGGCGTTCTGCTGTCTCAACAAGTTCGTCAGCACGTACCTGCCCAACTTCTTCACCAAGGACAACTCGCCTTTCATGCAGGAGTATCTTCTGATGTTTAGGTGAGAGCCCTCGCCTGGCGACCTTGTGCTGGAGCTGTGGTCTCAGTGCGCCCTGTAGGCAGATACTGGCGTACCACGACCCCGTGCTGGTCTGCCACTTGATGAAGATAGGGTTCACTCCGAGCCTCTACGCCATCTCGTGGTTTATGACAGCATTCACTCGTTGCGAAATTCCTCCCACCATTACACCCATCGAAGTACTCAGTTGCTCCCCGCAGACGTTTTCCCTTTGGACAAGATCTACTCGCTGTGGGACAAGCTTCTGTTCTCCACGCCTGCGCTGTCCTTTCTCATTGGCGTGGAGATGCTCGTCCAGCTGCGGGACACCATCCTGTCCTCCTCGTTCGACTCGTGTGTCCTGCTGTTCGGCAACCTCCCTGTCTTTGGTGAGATGAGCTCTCGGGCTGCTGCTTGCGTCTGACGCTCGGTCGGCCCTCGCTCCAGAGATCGACGAGTGCATCCACAACGCCGTGGAGAAGCTCGCCATCACGCCGCTGACGATGTGGGAGATGTACCCGATGCACTGGTTCTCTCAGAGCACGTTCCGCCTGAGGTACCAGGAGTACTCGCCGCGCATCCTGCTGCCCGACCTGATGAAGCTCACCGAGAACGCCGCGCTCCTCGACATACGATCACCCGCAGAGTACGGCAGCCCCCGCCCCTCTGAGGCCGCTCCCTAAGGCAGGCCGGCGCATTCCAGGTTCCAGGCCTCGAGGTTCCCGGGGTCGGTCAACGTCAACTTGTCCAAGCCCAAGCACCTCTGGAGCAACCTGGAGAGGTACAGGGGCAGGCCGATCGTGGT
The DNA here is from genome assembly GCA_902651635.1 of Mastigamoeba balamuthi. NCBI lineage: Eukaryota > Evosea > Mastigamoebida > Mastigamoebidae > Mastigamoeba > Mastigamoeba balamuthi. The sequence goes on from CACRSC010000007.1 coordinate 182,190, forward strand.
CATCGGGAACAGCGACAGCGGCACGCAGTTCGCCAACGAGCTCGTGTCGAGGGGGTTCCCGCTCGTGTGCGCGCTCAACGGGGGCTTCCAGTACCTGCTCTCCGACGCCCCCGCTCTGCTCGAGAAGAGCACCAAGTAGCAACAGACCCACCCTGTTGTGCTTGCCCATCGCGTACTCGTCTCTTGCTCTGCCCGCTAGGGAACGTGCCCAGTGGCATTGTGTGTGCGTTGGCGGTAACGCTCGGAGTCAGTCGATTAGAGGCTGCTGCTACACAAACGGCGGTGGGCCCGCAGAGCGCCCTCTTCTCGCGAGCTGCTCGCTCCTCTCCCTCATCTGCTCCGCAAACGCCTCGCCCGCAGCGACCCAGTGCGCGACCTTCTCCTCCGTCTGCGCCGCGCGCTTGGCCGCGGCCCTCGCGCGCGCCTTGTACTCGTCTCGCTCCCGCAGCGCGGCGGCGAGCTCTGCCCGCGCGGGCCCGTTGAGCGCCTCGGTCAGCTCGCGCAGGGCGGCCCTGTGCCCGTCGGTCAGCTCGCGCACCTCGGCGGCCTCGCGGGCGTACTGGTCGCGCTCGTCGCGCGCCGCGTCGATCTCGCGGCGCANAATTGAACCCCGATCAGCCATGTGACAGACGGCTATACTAAACCGTTATACTACTGAGGATTGCACAAAAATTGTTTTCCTGAGCATCATCACGGTGCCGACCGGACTGATCTCATCTATCCAGTTGCCACGATACAGTCTCGTGAAGACCAGACCTTAGCGTTTGATCATTGATTGTCGCTTGTTCCTCGAACTGTGTTTAACGTGTGCGCTTACAAGGGGGAATAGAATGGTGGCTGCCAAGACCACGTTTGCTCCACTTCCCTCGGCACAGCGAGCCGGGCACAGCAAGCAATTCGGAGGCGACGCAGCCTACGGCGACTGCTGCGACGGGTCGATAGTGCGCACGGCCGCCTTGTGCAGGCGGTTCATGACGGCGAGGCCCTGGTGCTGGTCGCGGATGCCCTCGACGACGATCTCGTCGACGCGGTCGCCGTCGAGGTCCCTCAGCGCGGCGAACAGGTTGTGCTCGATGTCGGCGAGCGACGAGGCCTCGTCGCCGAGGTCCCTGACCGTCACGTCCGCCAGCACTTCGGACGAGTACTCCCAGTCCTTGTGCGTGCGCACGAACCCCACGCGCAGCTTGCGCCCCTTGGCCTCGCGGATCGCCGCCTCGACGGCTGCGACCGACAGCTCGGGGTTGGCAGCGCGCAGGACGAGCACGACGGCGGCCCGCGGGCTGTAGTGGCGGTACTTGAGCCCGGGCGTCGGCGGGTGCGCCAGCATCGCGGCGGCGGTGCCGACGGCGAGCGAGGAGAAGAGGTGCATGTCGGGCACGACCGTCTTGAGCTGCTCGAGCGTGACGCCGCCCGGGCGCAGGACCAGCGAGCGCTCGGGGTCGACGACCGTCGACTCGACGCCAAACTCACACGCGCCGCCGTCGATGATGAGCGGGATGCGGCCCTTGAGGTCCTCGTAGACGTGGTGCGCCCGCGTGGGGCTCGGCCTGCCGCTGGCGTTGGCGCTGGGCGCTGCGATCGGCACCTGCGCAGCAGCGCAGTGGAGGGAACGACGTTCGTCAGGGGCGATGGCGTCAGCGGGGCAATTTGTTCATCAGAAATGCCTCGATGCCTCTTGCGGTAACGCTGCACAGCGCGCACAGGGCCCGCGCGCCCGTAGCCCCCCCTCTTGCAGCCCCCTCGTGGGCACTACAGCCCCCTCTCCTCCGAAGGCTCGGTAGAAACGTAGCCCCACGCAAGAGCATTTTTCACCAACCAGTGGGCTGAGGGAGGGCAGCGCAGAGAACGCACGCCCGAGAGCTCGATGAGGCGGCGCGCGATGGGGTGCGAGGGCATGCGGACGGCGACCGTGTCGAGGCCCGCCGTGACGACGTTGGGCACCGCCGGGGTGCGCGGCATGACGAGCGTCAGGGGCCCGGGCCAGAACCTGTCCGAGAGCCTCCTCGCCGCGTCGCTCACGCGCGAGGCCAGCGGGGGCAGCATGCTCGACTGGCTCACGTGCACGATGAGCGGGTTGTCTGCGGGCCGGCCCTTGGCGGCGAAGACGCGCGCGACGGCGGCGGCGTCGAGGGCGTTGGCGCCCAGGCCGTAGACCGTCTCCGTCGGGAACGCGACGACCTCGCCGGCGCGCAGCAGGGCGACGGCCTCGGCGAGCTCCTCGTCGGCGAACGAGTTGGGGTCGACCTTGATCACCTTTGTCTCCATGAGATGCGCTCCGGGGGGGCTTATCTTTGGGGAGTATGCGGCGCCTTCGGGGATCGTGTGGGCACGCAGAGCAAAAATCTGGGAGGAAAAGCCGGGGAATGCGTCACAAAAATCACGTCACCATTCTCGCACATGTCTCCGACGCTGCCGCAACACCTCAAATCGCGCACGCGGACCTCAAAGGCAAGAGCTGGACAGTGAACAGTGTCTCATTTTATTCTCTGTTTCCAGGGTTTCTGGTAACTCCAGGATTCACCGCCGGCCTAGTGCTCACTGGCTGCTGAAGAACGCGGCGACGGTCTCGCTCAGCGTGGTGGTGGGGTGCCCGATGACGGTCCTGAGTGTGCCGGACTTGTCGATCATCTCGCCCCTCCCGATTGCCTCGTCGCTGCTGGTGAACACCTCGGGCAGCGGCGGGGGCATCACCTTGGCCAGCCCCGCACGCGCCTCGGCAGGCGTCACCTTGCGGAACGCCACGGCCTTGCCGGTCCTCTTGGCTACCGCCTCTGCGATCTGCGGCAGCGTGACCTCCTCGTCCCCTGCCAGCTCCAGCACGGCTCCCGCGTACGTCGTGGGGCCCTTGAGCAGCACGACAGCCCCGGCCTCCGCGAGGTCCGTGCGAGCCGCAGGAGTCAGCGTGGGCACGGCGGTGCACGACGTCACAGCCCCCGACGTCGCAGCCTCGCCGATGACGTTCTCGGTATACCACGTGTTGCGCAGGATGGCGAACTTGAGGCCACTGGACTTGAGGGCCCTCTCGGTCTCCTTGTAGTCGCCTGCCATAATGGCGCCAGTCTCGGAAGCCTTGAGCAGGCTGATCGCCGCCAGGAACTCCACGCTGGCGGCCTTGGACGCCTCGATGACGGCCTTGTGCTGATCGGCGCGCGAGTGGAAGAGGTCCGGCGACGGGACGAGCAGCAGCCTGGTCACCCCGGCCTCGCGGATGGCTCGTGCCTGGTCAGCCACGGGCGACGTGTAGTCGAGCGAGGCCACGCGGACGCCCTGGGCGGCCAGAGCAGAGGCCTTGGAGGGCGTGTGGACAAAGGCGACGATGTCCTTGGGGGCTGCGCCGCGCTTGATGAGGTGCTGGATGGCGAGGCTGCCGAGGTGTCCGCTGGCGCCAGTCACTCCGTAAATGGTCTTCATCGCTGGGTCTCTGTTGTTCGTCGGAATATTACTGTCTGTACTCACAACTGGGGAAGCCGACGAATGTCGTTGACGTGGTGACGGGTCGGGAAGTTGTGGGTAGCCTGTGGACTTTGGAAAACGCTGCACATTATTCGGTGATGCAACGGGTAGCGATGGGTAGCTCTCCCGAAAAAGGGCAACCCGACTATGAATCATGGGTAGCCGCGGGGAGTGGATGGAAAAGACACACACATCACGCAAAATGGACCCGGCTGTGCAGATCAGTTCTCCTCAGCGCCGTGCTCTCATATACGGCGGCGTAGGACTGTGCCCAGTAGGGCGGGGAACTCGCTCACCACGAAGAGCTCGCGCTGCTGCTTGGGCGACACGAACCGCATGGCCTCGAACTCCTCGTTGACCTCGTACGTGCACCAGAACCTCCCCGTCCCCCGCGGGTCGTTGGCCAGGGCCCCGACTGCCCCGCAGCTGCGCCCCAGCGTGCCGTTTGCCGCCGGCCCTCTCCACTCGATCCCGTCTACGCTCAGCTGCACGTCGAGCGAGAGCTGCAGGCCCATTGAGTGCGCGAACACGACCGACACGCGCGACCCTGCAGCCCGCGCTCGAAGGAAGTCCGCTCCGTAGAAGTGCCCCTCGCCGACGCCGCACGCGTCGGCCGTCCTTGCGGCGTAGGCCTCGGCCTCGGCGCCGCTGAGGTTCGCGATGAGGACTGCCCCGAGCGCGCAGGGCAGTGGGGGAATCCACGCGGTCTGCACGCGCATGTCGAACGCGGCAGCGGGGCTGTGCACTGCCAGCCACTCCCTCTCGACCGGGGTCAGCGTCTGCGCGGCGATGTCGAGGGGCGAGGGCCCCGCGTTGCTCAGCAGCGCGCACATGTAGCTGAACGAGCAGACAGACCTCGCGGCCTGCTGGAACTGCGGTGCCTCCACCGACAGAGCAACTCCGATCTTCTTGGCGTACTTGGCAGCTGACTTGGCCGCAGAGGCCTCCGCGGAGAGGTCGTGCGGCGCTGGCGGGCCTCTCGCAGGGTCCGGGGGCAAGCTGGCGTTGTCGTTGCCCCACCGGCGGAGGAACGTCACGTGCGACATGGGAACCGCGTGCGCCCCGAGCGCTCCGAGCGCGCTGTCCGCGTGCAGCAGCTCCGCGGGCGTCAGCGACTGCCGAGCGAGCACCAGCAGCTCCTCAGCGTGCTCCCGAGCGAACACCGAGCCCAGCCCCGCCTCGCAGCCCCCGGCGCGGGTCTCCGTCGGGGCCGCGAGGCAGTGCGGGCGCGTGGGCTCGCGGAGGAACGCGGCGACCAGCGAGTACACTGTGCTGCCGACGTCCCACAGATCGTCCTGCGCAAAGCACGCGTCTGCCCCCGACGCGCTGCAGGCCGCGTACCTCGCGAGCTCCCCCATGCCCTCGCGCGAGTTGTGCACCGCGAGGCGCGTGGCGCCCGCGTAGGGCTCCGGCAGCTCGAGGCACTCGGGCGTGAGCTCGAGCCCCGTGTTGTCGTTCCACACGACGACCGTCCCGAACAGCCCGAGGTGCGCCAGGCGCGTGGCCAGCGCCCTCGCTGCGTGCGGGTGCGCCCGCGTCACGACGACCGCCGCCAGCGCGGTCCCCGCAGCGGCAGCCCTGGCCCGCAGCAGCAGCCCGGGGGACGCGTCCATCCTCAGCCACCACCTCGCTGCCCTCAGCAGCACGTCAGACGGGAGCAGCGCAGCACGCTCGCAGGGGGCGTACGCACTCGGCGGCAGGTGAGCCAGAGTGGCGCAGCGGGTGCGGGTGGCGTTGGGTGGGGCGAGGAAGGCAGCGTGGAGCGGCGGTGGGCCGGCGAGGGCTGCGGGGCGCTGGGCGAGGCCGTGCGGGACGACGGGGGGCGACGGCGTGGCGAAGAGGTCCGGGGACGGCAGCCAGGCCATCACGGACACTTGCACAAGGGCGCACGCCAGCAGCAGCCACGCCACGTCGCGAGAGCACCGCATTCTCGGGGACGGGCTCGCAGATCGGCCCGCTGCGTTTTGTTGGGAAGATTGTGGTATCTCGCCTGCAATATCTCGTCATTTGCGCCCAAAAATGGAACACAGGGCTCCCCCTGCAACGAGCAGTCGAAGTCGCAACGATCGCTCGCCCGCGCCTCGAAGGAGCGCTGCGGGCAGTGCCGCTGCCGCTGCTGGGACGCCTCCCCAGCGTCTCGCCCTGAGGGGGCGCGTAGAGGCACCCCCAGCCACGGCTCCGGCCAAGACAGCGGCCCCGCCGCCAGCTGCCCAGCGCAACACCCGTGCTGCGGCCACCAAGGTCGAGGACCCACCTCCCGAGACGGCGCGGGACGACGGCAACGTAGCGGATGGACTCTCTGTGCGCGGAGGTCGGTCGGGGTGGCCTCGCATGCTGACACCGGCTTCCCAGTGGGAGACCAAGACGCTGAAGGATGTGTGGGAGGTGTTCGACTTCAGCAGAGACGGGAGGCTCTCGCTTTACGAGTTACGAGTATCACACGCATTCATCCACGTCACAGCTGGCGAGCTCACTGATGACTGCAGGATCGAGAGGGCTGTAACGGAGGTGCTGCCCCAGATGGCGAAGCACAAGGAGGTCATACTGCTGGCCTTCAAGACCGCGGACACAAGCGAGGTGAGCGAATGGAGCCAAGCCACATTCGTGCCACCCGAGCAACAGGGCTGAGAACAGCCGCAGGATGAGTTTATACAGTTCAACGAGTTCGAGGACCTTCTGCGGCTGCTGTGCCAGTACGACCGGGTGTGGAAGAAGTTCGAGCAGCTCGACACGTCGGGAGACCACCGCGTGTCGTTTGACGAGTTCAGGGAGGGCTACGGCATCCTCGGGCTGCCCCAGGCGAGCGAGGATGACCTGCGCAGGGACTTTGACAGCATGGACTCCAACCGTGGCGGCTACGTTCTCTTCAACGAGTTCTGTGTCTACTTTGCTCGCAGAGCAGCTAGGCAGGCAGCGCCGACTGCCGCAGACAGGCGCTTGCGGTAACGAAGAGTGCACAGAGAATTGTCGCGAGGCAACTGCGGAGTATTTAACTTTGCTGGCTCTCGTCGTGCCACACTATTGGGAGTTGGCGATGGGGCGGACAAGCTCAGCTCCGCATTCTTCTACCTCAAAGGAACATCCTGACAGGATGTGCCTCGGTGTTGAACACGTATCGGTCGAGCGGGACGAGCTCGTCGGGCATGAACAGCAGATACAGATACTGCGCAGCAGGGCGTGAGAAGCGAGCCATGCACGGAAGGAAAAGAGGGAAAGAAGGCAGCACCTTGACGGTCTCGGCGAGGAAATAGCTCGGCATGGCGTTGTCCTTGTTCGGGTCCGAGCTTCGCACGTCTGTAATGCCGCTATACCCGTAAGACGCGCGGCAGTGCTTCTCGATCGCCTTGAACGCGGCCCAGCCCCAGTCGCGGTACTTTTGCTCGTGCGTGTAGCGCCACATGTAGAAGAAGGCCTCGATGGCCTCGGGGCGGAGCAGGTACTGGTGCGCCCCGGCACTGAAGTCGTTCTGCGGGCCGAAGTATGCGACCTCTGGGCCTATGCCGGTGGACATCCTCGCGTACATCTCGTGGCAGGTCTCCGCGATGCCCGCAGCGACCTTGAGGTGCTCGCCGCTGTTCGGGTTGCCGCCGACCAGCGAGCTGTTGTGCAGCACAGCGCCAATGCCGAACATGCCCGTGGCAAAGCAGGCGAGGTGGTCCATCTTGCCGACGGGGTTGCCGTTCTCCATCTCGGCAATATACGTCAGGCCAGAGGGCTTGCTCTTCTTGATGAGGTGCTTGACGATTGCGTCGGCAGCAACGTCGTACATCTTGCGGTAGCGGGTGGAGACGTCGGGCCTGAGGTTGCCGCCCTGCAGCGCCCAGACCTTTGCCAGGTACTCGTAGTAGCTGTCGCCCATGGCGCCCAGCGTGATGGTGGAAGGCCTGAAGTTGCCGTCCTCCACGCTGAGGTAGATGGGGTACAGCCCCTCGATCTTCTTCGGGGCCCTCTCGAGGTCGTCGAGGATCTTCTCGGCCTGTACGAGTGACAGTCAGCACTCCTCCCGCGCGTGCCCACTGGCGCTCTACTCACGACGTCCTGGTACAGCGAGTTGTTGAGGTGGCGAGACAGGTAGATGAACTCGAGCTGCACGGTGCCGGCCTCGGACAGGATGGCCAGACCCCCGTTCCACGACGGGTTCCTCACCTGGCGACTGCACAGGGTCCCCCCTCAGCCTCAGTGCGCGCAGGTACACAAGGGAGCGAGCAGCAGCGCACGTCTGGAAGTTGATCGTCGTGTAGGGGATGCCGGAGCGCGTGCGGTACGCGGGCATGAGGGCGTCGGCGCACTCCTGGGCCTTGAGCAGGAAGACCTTGTCGCCGGTGAAGTCGTAGGCGCTGAGGAGGCCGCCGACGACGCGGATGACCGTCTCGAAGACGGAGACGTCCTTGTACTGGTTGAACTTGAGCTGCGTGGCCACCCACTCCCTCGCCTTGTCGAACTCGGGCTTCATGCCCATCAGGAACAGCGTGTCGAGCGCGTCGATGATCGTGGCGCCCTGCCCCAGCCAGTCGTACGACTGCCCCGTCACGGGCCTGACCTCGTCCGCCCCCCACGCCTTGGAGTAGCCCTCCCACGCGTGCTTCATCATCTGCGCTCGCAAGCGTTGGGGGTCAACCCAATCAATGGATCGAATGCAATACAACGTCCGGGGTAACTCCAGATAAAGCATGGGGGTGGTGGGCGGGAGGGACCACGGGGAGCAGGAGGCGCACCGCGCGGATGGCCTCAGCACGCTCGTGGGCCGTGGAAGCGTCGAGGTTGGGCTTGTCGGGCGCGGGCTCCTTGGGGATGAACTCGCGGATGAGCTCGTCGGGCGTCCACGTGGCGGCCCACTGCCTGGGCGGCAGCACCGGCTTGGCCCGCTCCGGCGCCTTGTCCTCCTCTGCCGTGTCCGTGGGGTGGTCCAGCGGCTCCTCGTCGACGACGGGCGGGGCCACCACCACGGGGTCTGGCCTCTGCGGCCGCGCAGGCCCGTTGTCCAGCGTTATCGGCCCCAGAAACGAGATCGCCCTCGGCACTGCAGCGACGGCACTGAGTGGACTGCGCGGAATGGGCGCGGGGGGACGGGCTGCGGGTCGGGCGGGGGGAGGTGGCCGGGGCCGGCGCACTCGTGGACAGGGGCCGCGTCTCGATGGGTGCGGTGCCAAAGTGTATGACGCTGCAGAGAGAGACGAAAGACCCGAGGAACAGGATGATTGCGAGCCTGCTGCGCGGCGTCGCCTTGGGTTGCGCGCTCCGGCGGAACATGGTCGCTGCGGGGGGTCCTCACTGGTGGCGGGGGGTCGAGTGCGGTGAAGGCCCTCGACGCTCCGCGCGACGGTGTTACACTTTTTTATTGAGAGCAAAAATCTCCACACTGTGTGACACACACCCGCCCCCACAGACCAAAGCGGCAGGAGATATCCAGACCACATATCTCTCAGTTACTGAACCCGGCCAAAAGACCATCATCAGTTCGGACTGCTCCACAGGCGTATCGTGTGGTCGGGGTCGATGGCGGACGACGCGATCATGCTCTGCTGCGGGTGGCACGCCACGCTGAGCACGGCGCCCTTGTGGCCCTCGAGCGTCTGCACGACGTCCTTCGTCTGCAGGTCCCATAGGAACACGCGCCCGTCCTCGGAGCCCGCCACGATCCACTTGCCGCTCGACACGCTGAAGGCCGCGGACGAGCAGTACGTGTCGTTCTTGTGGCCCGTGTACGTCTTGAGCGCCTTACCGTTGGCGTAGTTCCACAGGCGCAGAGTGCTGTCCAGCGTCGACACGAGAACGAACTTCCCGTTGGGGGAGAACTTGGCAAACGACCTGCAACCAATATTCGCGCCCGAGTGAGTGCCGTGTGCACGCGCTCCACCCCCCCTGCTGGAGCAGTGCCCGCTTGGCGGCGTACACAGGGGTGTTTTCCTCGACGCAGAGTGTCTTGAGGCAGGTCCCGTTCCCAGTGTCCCAGACACGGCTGCCACGAATCGAGAGTTAGCGGCACGACAGGCGGAGAGATGCTCAGCATGCGCACCACAGGCCGTCGTAGCTCCCAGATAGGATGAGCGTCCCGTCGCGGTTGAAGTGGACTGCCGTTACTGGGTCCGAGTGCGCTGGCAGCGTCTTGACGAGGCGGCCCGTGCGCACGTCCCATATCTGCAGTGTCGCCACGCACAGAGTCAGCGCCAGCGCACAATATACAACGCGTGGCCATCCCGCCCAGCGCCCCCCTCGCTCACCCGGACAGTCTCGTCGAACGACCCCGAGGCGATGAGGTTGCTCTGCGGGTTGAAGCTGACGCAGAAGACGTAGTTCGAGTGCCCGCGCAGCGTCTTGAGGTTCTCGCCCTGCGTTGTTGCGCCCAGACGTGAGCGCACTCAGTGCTCAGTGGGGCCGCAGAGGGCGAGCGCACAGTGGCGGCGTCCCAGACGCGGACTGTCTGGTCGTCCGACGCAGACGCGAGGTACTTGGAGTCGGAGCTCCACGCGACGTCGCTGAGGCCCTGGGCGTGGCCCGACAGCACGGCCTGGGCCGCGAGGACGGGCTCCTCGCCGGCGTGGGGGCACTGCCAGACGCGGACGGTCTTGTCGGCGCTGGCGCTCGCCAGCAGCGTCCCGTTGGGACTGAACTTGACGCTCGAGACGGAGTGGGTGTGGCCCTCGAGCACGGCGCGCTGCTCGTAGCCCGGGCTGTGGGGCTCGGTCTTGACGCCCGCTGCAGCGGATGGCGCGGACATCGCAGCTGATGGTGTGATGAGAAGATAACACACCATAAATATCGTGATATGTTCTGTACCGAGAGAGCGACAGAGTTCAGCGATTGGGAGAGACCATGAACATCGCACCGTACAAGCCGCCAGAGGGCCTGCATCAGTTCTCGCTGAGCGCTGAGGACACACCATTTCTCTCGGTGCAGTGGCTCCTCCTTCGCGGGAGGGGACCCACCGCAAGGCGTTCTGCTGACGGTCGCTCGCAGCCCTGGGCCTCGCCGCTCTCCGACCAGTCCATGGGCGCTGCCTCCCCCGCGTCGCCCCTGTTCGGCAACGTCTCGTTCCTCGGCCCTGCGCCGGAGACGCCGGCCATGGCCATGGCACCGGGAAGCGCTCCCCCGTCTCCCCCGCAGCCGCCACCCCTGTTCGTGGGCGTTCCCAAGGAGGAGATGGTGCCGGACCTGCTGCAGGAGCAGCCAAAGGTGTGGGCGTATCCGACCGTGTTCGCGGAGGACCCCATACGCATGGCCGAGTGGAGGCCTGGCGAGGGTTTGTTTGTCGCGGCCGAGGCGACGGTGAAGGAGGGGGACCATGCAGTTGCCAGGGCGGGCGTGCTGCTCACGAGCGACCTCTTGCAGAAGACTGGGGTATTCTATTTCTACCGGCACAAGAAGACCAGCAAGAAGACCATCTGGATTAACAACGGGAAGCAAAAAGACAAGACGTACAAGTTCTACAAGGACCACAAGGAGGTGCTGCTGACCGAGTACCGCTTCAAGGAAAACGATGTCAGGCTGGCCTGCGTCACCCTGTTCCGCCGTCCATACGACATGCCGAAGGTGACAAAGCTCGAACCTGTTGCCCTGCCGCAGAACTGCATCAAGGGATCGCCTGCCACGCCATGCGCTCCGCTGCATCCGGCCTCCTCGAGCGGGAGCATTGGCGATTCGGTGATCGAGAGTCCGCCTTCGCCTCCGCTTCCAGGGCACCTGAGCTCCTACACCGAGCCGGCGTCCTTCACAGTGCCACAGGCAGACCCGCAGGCCGCCCAGAAGCTGCAGCAGCTCAAGCCCGGAGAGAACATCGCCGTCTTGCAGGCCATGGAGATGATATGGACGTGCCTCGCGAACGTCATGGAGAGCGGCAAGTTCTCCCCTCACCTGCCCCACAAGAAGAGCAAGGCGGAGCACAACGCCGACATCGCCTACTACTACGTCGCCGAGCCGGTCTCAGCTGGAACAATCCAACCCGTTTTTCTAACGATTGTTTGCGAACAGGACATTCAAAGGGGCGACATTGTCGCGCTCAGGGCTAGAGGGCAGATGACCGTCCTCACTCGCGACACGTCGCCTGGCACGGACCTGCTGTTCATCACCGCTGTGCCCACAAGTCCGCGCATTTTGTGCAACAAGCCCAAAGACGACGATCCAAACAAGTGCTGGCCTTCTCTGATATCGGCTGCTGACTGCCCCACAGGGATCTCAATAACATCGTAGCAGTTCTGGGCCACGTGCCTATCCGTATCGGCGGGGACTTCAAACTTGGAGATCTCGTGTTCCCTTCGGGGAGAAACGACGGTTGCGGAACTGCTCGCGCTTACTCGGAGAATCTGACGTAAAGCTCTCTACCTATAACGCCATTGTCGTACCAATCACTGCATCACAGGGGCGTGATGTCCCAGGTCGTCGGGCGAGTTATGGCAGGGAAAAGAGACGAAGACGGACTGGTGTTGTGCCGGGTTCTTGTGGACGAGTTTCGCGCGAAGCTCGCAGATCAGCTCAAGACGTTCCAGGACGAGATGGTTGAGAATCTAGACGTCATGGCTGCGGAGCAAGGCGACATGTGGAAGGTCATCGCCGCGATTCAGAAGAAGCAGCTCGAGATCGACGGCAAGCTGGAGGCTCTAGCGACCCAGCCAGTGCCTGCCCCAGCCCCAGCCTCAGCCCTTCCTGTTCAGACTGCGCACACCTCGGCGCATCCCTCGGTGGTACCGGTTCCGTCTCCGCCACCGATTGGACCTCAGCCGCATTCTCCGGCTTCGCTTCCAGTTCCGGAAGCGAAGCCGTCGCTCCCACCAGCATTGCCCTCTCCGTCTCTGGTTGTAATGGAGTGTGCGGCAACGAAACCGGGGGCTGCCCATGCTGCGGTAGCAAAGGCGGCCCTGAAGAATCCAGAGTATTCGACGGCTGTGTCCCCTCCAAGCCCGCCCAAGCTCCCAGCGACCCCCAAGAAGGCCACACCGCCGTCAACGCCAAACGCAGCGCAGTCAACTTCCCCGAGAACACCGAACAAGGTCGACTTGGAGTCGCTGTCGGCGCATGTGCGCAATGGGACGGCTCTGTTTGTAAAGGAGAAGGGCAACGGAGAGCTGCGCATCGTCGGCGGCCACGTCACACCCTTCTGGAACGACGTGGAGTACGAGACGCTCAATAAGATGTGCAAGGAAGCGCTGCACTCGCTGAACCTGTCCGACACGGCCAACAACGCGTGGCGTACAGTCAAAATCAAGGTCGGCGACAAGCTCGTTCCGATGGCGCGAGTGCGCGAGGAGCCCCGCTTGCTCGAGCAGGCCCAACTCAAAAACCAGCAATGAAACCGAATACAAATAACGCAGGCCGGATCCGGCCCTTCTGCCCCGTTCAATTGAAAGAGTCCACTGGTATAACCGATCGTGCTCTCTCGTGCTGGCCTCCCTGGAGGACTACGGTGGCCTCGGTCGCTGCCACGCCCGGGTGTGGTCAGGGCGAGTGCTGAGGAATGCTGAATCCGTTCAACTTATTTATCAGGCAGTTCTCAGAAATGCCACGAAAAAGCAACCCAACGGTAACGGTCGGTTCCGGGCCGGCGACGAGGGGCCTCACGCCCTGACCGAGAATGACGTGATAGCGGATCGGCAAGTGCACGAGAATGTCCGTTGAAGTGACCGATATTCGGTCGCCCCCGATATTTCATTTCTTGTGGACGCGAGGAGAAATCGTTCCCCCAAGGGTCATAGCGGAAAGCAGAGGAGAAGGCACAAAAGAGCTGTTATAGGCGGTGCGGCTCCGCGTTCTGGCTTTTCGGCGCAGCTGCCACAGACCCGGGCCCTCCCGACCGACGCCCCACCAGCAGACCACCCCAGTCGCGCCCCCCGCACGAATGATACCGCAGCCGCAGCCGCCGCAGCAGGTCCCTGCGTCTGCGTCGTTCTCTGCCGACCCCATGCAGTCGATGAACCGCTCCTTCCTGCTGAGCGCCCAGCTCAACTCCGGGGGCTCGCCCTCGAGCCGCGCGTCGACGTCGCTGAGCGCGCTCCAGACAGGTCTCCGTCTCCCTGCCCTCTTTTTTTCTTTTCGCCTCGGCCTTATCGGGCCCTCTTGCCAACGGGCGGTGCGCAGAGATCAACACGGCGCCGGCTGGCGCGACGGTGCTGGTGCCGCCGGGCGTGCACGAGCTGGCGGGGCCGATCTCGATCAAGCGCCCGCTGCGCATCGTGGGGTCGACGGGGGCCGCGGCGAGCGTGATACTGAGCATCGCGGTGCCCGGCGCGCGCCAGCCCGCCATCGCCATCACGGGCAGCGGCGCGCTGGAGCTCGACTGCGTGACGGTCGCGCTGGCGCCGTGCTGCGCGCCCGACGCGGTGGCGGCGGTCGCGCAGGGCGTGCAGACGTCGCTGTCGGTCGCGCGGACGTTCATCACGGGCGGCGGCGTGTGGTGCAAGGACGGCGCGCGGGCGCTGTTCACCAACTGCGACGTCACGACGTCGGGGCGCGAGGGCTCGCGCGGCGTCAACGTCCACGGGCAGGGCTCGCGCGCGGAGCTGCGGCTGTCGGTCGTGCACGACTGCCCCTCGGGCGGCATCGCCGTGTGCAGCGGCGCAGAGGTCGCGGCCGAGAGCTGCGAGATCACGAGGTGCGGGGCCGCGGGCGTGGCGGCGGTCACGCAGGGGCGCGCGGCGGTCCGCGGGTGCACGATATCCAACAGCGTGCGCGGGGCCTCGTTCGCGGACCACGGCATCGGCGCGCTCGACGCGTGCCTCTTCGAGGGCAACGACCTCGCGGGGGTCACGGCCGAGGGCCAGTCGGAGCTCACCATCCGCACGTGCCACTTCCGCGGCGGCCGCTCGTCGCTCATCTCGGTCGGCCAGGCGGCCGTCGCGATGGACGACTGCGACCTCTCGGGCGCCGCCGTGGCCGCCGCCTACGTCAAGGGCGGGTCCTGCGTCACGATGCGCAGGTGCCGCGCGCACGACAACGCCGGGGCCGCCGTCAGCGTGCACCGACAGGGCGCGGGCACGTTTGAGGACTGCGCGTTCGAGGCCTCGCGCGTGGGCCCCATAGTGAGCGTCGAGACGGGCAGCTGCCCGACGCTGCGCCGCTGCCTCGTCTCCGCGGGGCACGCGGGCGGCATCACGGCACTCGACCGCGCGGCCCCGGTGCTCGAGGACTGCACGGTCGCCGCCAACGCCTCGTTCGCCCTGCGCGTGGCGCGCGAGTCGGCCCCCGTCGTCCGCCGATGCGTGCTGCGCGACGCCCCCGTGCAGGTCTCTATCGACTCCAAGCCCAGCTTCGACAACTGCGCCGTCGACCGCCCGCTTGTCCAGTACCAATCGTAGCAGTACCACCTCATTAACTGAGACCACCTTTCTTGTTTGTTGTCCCGCACTTGCGTTCCTTTTTTCCCTTCGTTTTTTTGCCGTTTTCCGCTGCAGGTTTTCCCACGCATTTCATATTGTATCAATTGACCCTGCGCGTCGGATCGGGTCGCTGAGCTACTTGGGGGCCTGGCTGGCGGAGGGCGCGGCGCTGGGGAGGGGCGTGAGGACGGCCCGCCGGAAGCGGAGGCGCTTGGTGGCCGAGCAGGCGTAGCGCGCGGGGCCGTCGGGCATGTCGGGCGGCTCGGGCGCCCCGCGCTCGAAGATGAGGTCCGTCCCGCACACGTCCTCGAACGTGCCCACCCACAGCATGTCGCCGATCTTCAGCACGGGGCTCGCCGTGTCCATCCCCTGCGCGCGGCGTGGCGTGTTGGCTGGGCGGGGGGACGGGTCTCGAGCGGGTTTGGGCCCAGCGAGGACCGCTGCTGGGGCTGGGGAGCGCACGATGAGGGTGTAGGGCTGGGTGGGCGACATGTTGGCGGTGTCAAAGTCCTCGATCTCGGCCACGATGCGCATCGTGTCCGCCATCGCGCGCGCACTGAGCGCCAGGAAAAATCCTGGTGGGGATACTGGCGGAGATTTGCCCCGATGATTCCCGATTTCTCGGCAAACTGCCGCTTGCTGCTCCTCCGGCCACGAAGGAAAAACAGCAGCCACCTGATGCTGCGTATGGGGAAGGGTGGCCCGGGTGCGGAGAGAATGTGACGTGCTGATCTGCTGGATATTTCCAATAGTATCCCCGTCGGAAACGCACAACGAAAACCCCCCGTCGCAATACACACCCTGTAGCAAACACCGCCACCCATGGAGGGCCGTATGACTGTGCACCTGATCGAGGCGGACAGCCTCATCTCGGCCGACATCAACGGCAAGTCGGACCCCTACTGCCTGCTGCAGCTCTCGAGCGGCGGCCCCGTGCTGCGCAGCCGCACTGTGCAGAAGACGCTCTCGCCCACGTGGGACGAGACCCTCACGCTCTGGTACTCGGACCGCGCCACCGAGTCCCTCTGCATCCGCTGCATGGACGAGGTACCCCCGCCTCCCCCCTGGCACGCGCTCAGAGGCGCTCGGCGCGCCGGGCGCGTCTCCGTCGGTTTCGCGCTCGGGGTTTTCCTCTCGGTCTGTTTTTAGCAAAGTGCAGTCGTCGTCGTGTTTCTGTCTTACCGTCGTGTGCTTTGTCTGTTCTGATAACGCGGTACACTGGAGTGGCCCACCCCCTCACAAATGACGCAGGTTTTTGAAAACGGTAACCGAAAACCGCACCGGGGTTTCCACGTCACTAGTTATAAATCGTGCACTGCACGCCCCTTGCAGGACAAAATCACCGCTGACGACCCGCTGGGCTCCACCCGCATCATGCTCGCCACCGTAGCGCCCGGACCGCAGTGGTACACCCTGGACCACGTCAAGCACGGCCGCCTGCGGCTCTCGATCGAGCTCTCTGACGACACGGCGTCGACGGGGCTACTGCACCCCACGGGCGCGTGGATGACAGAGGGCCCCGAGGACACGGACAGCGGCGAGCCCACCGAGGCCGAGACCAGGGCCCACAGCGGCGAGCGCGAGGCGTGGAACGCACTGCAGGAGGCCCCGAGCGCCAGCCGCTACGTCGTGCACATGTCGACGCTCGCGGGCATCGCCACGAGCTCCTCGTCTGTTCGTAGAAGCGCCCCTCGAGATGATTCACCGCTGCCCTTGTGTTTGCTGACGCGGGCGGTTGTGTGCCGGTGCTCCCCCCGGTGCAGGAGCCGTACAGGCAGTACTCGTGCTACGAGGTGGAGATGCGCGGCGTCGCGGACGTGTTCGGGAGCGCCAGGAACAGGTGGAACGAGCAGTACGCCAAGGCCAGGAAGATATTTGGCCGAGGGGCCAGCACCGCCGTCGTCCGCGGAGCGATCCACGTCCAGGTCGGCACCTGCTCGCCCGAGTGCCCAGCCTCCCATCCCGACAACACTCACGCCCTCTGCTTGTGCTTCTGCTGCAGCACGCGGAGCTGTACAAGAAGGGGATGAGGGGGTGGAAGAGCGCGGGAGGGCTGCTGCGCAACGGGGCGGACCTGCTGAGCCTCATCAACTACGGCATCCGCGACCGCGCGCCCGTCATGTACACGTACGTGCTGCTCGACAGGGCGTTCAACTTCAGCGAGACGGGCACCACGTTCAGCAAGGACTTCATGAGCAAGCACGCGATGCACGCTAACGCCGCCCGCGAGGTGCGCTACGCCGGCGAGTTCATCGTGCACAAGCACACGCTGGTCCTCGACAACAACTCGGGGACCTACGCGCCGGACCCCAAGCACCTGCCGCTGCTCGTCGAGGTGTTCAAGAGGAACTTCCCAGGGCTCGACGTGGAGGCCTACGACCGGGACGACAAGAAGCTGGCCGAGTACAAGAGCGTCATCAAGCAAGAGCAGGAGCGCACGCAGCAGCCGCAGGCGCAACAGTGCACCATAGCCTGAGTGTGTTCCGGCCGATTGTTTTAGTTTTTGTTCAGAGTGGGTTTGTTGTTCCCCCCGGCGGACCGAGCGACTGGCGCTAGCCTTCACACGGGCCCGCCGAAAGGCAATACAAATTAATTCGTATTGGAAACTGCAGTTCGCGAAACAAAATGAGGCGCAGAGAAGAGAGACTCGTGGCATGTGTCTATGTCGTGTTCTCAGTGATCGAGTACTGGGGTGTGGTTGCCGCTGTCGATCACCGAAACCCTACACATAATTTGTATTGGAGTTTGTTCTGCACAGCGCACGCACGCTAGACGAGGGCATCAGAGGAGACGGGGACCAGGTTTAGTGTGAAGACAAAGCCGTCGAGCGACCCCGTGAACTCGTAGGGCGGGTTGAGGTCGATGATGTCGATCTCCAGCATCATGTCGTCGCTTCGGACCGTGACCACGCCGATGTCGAAGGGCACGGTGTCCGACTGCCACTTGAACTCGGCGGTCAGGTTGGCCCCGTCGCAGTGGTGCCTGTAGGGCGAGCTGTGCGAGTAGCTGCACACGGCGCACTTGTGCCATCTGTTGGTGTCGTTGTACTCGTCCTCGATGTTCCAGCACGCGTAGACGCGGTACGACCCGAACACCGCGATGTTGTCGTCGTCCTTGGCGTCGCAGTTGAGCTCCGAGGCCACCGACCCCGCCAGCGCGCCGAAGACGACGAGCGCCACGCAGAGCGCCGCCAGCGAGACGGCCCTGATGGTGACGGTCCTGCAGAGGAAGCTCCGCCTCGGCCGCTCGCGCTCGCCCTGCTGCTCCATCGGCCTCGGTGGCATGTACGGCACCGCGATGTACGTCGTCGGCAGCGCCACGGCCGGCGCCGCCGCCGGGTGCTGGAGCAGCGCCTGCCGCTGCTGCTCCTGCGCCTGCTGCGGCGAGAGGTACGGGCTGTGCGTGACGGGGTTCTGGTTGTCGGCCGCCGAGAGGCTCGACGACACGCTCTTGACGTTGTCCGCCGACGACGACTCGGCCCCCGACGCCGCCGCGCAGACCCCCTGGTCCACGACCAGCAGCTCCGACCCCAGCCCCGGCTGCGGCGGCGCGCTGGCCCCCGCCGCCGCCGCCCCCGCCGCGGCCCCTCCGCCGCCGCCGCTGTGCTTCTTCTTGCCGTGCGTGCGCTCGTGCGAGGAGTCGCGCGAGAACCAGCGGCCGTTGCAGCAGTCGGGCTGCGCGCAGTAGTAGGCAAAGTCGGCGTGGTGGCGGCCCTTGACGGCCGAGCGCGCGTGCTCGGGCGAGGCGCAGCGGTAGCGCGTGCGGTCGCCGGCGTCCTGCGAGAGCCACGCGGGGCACCAGTGCACCTTGCAGGCGTAGGGGCTCCTGCAGAACCCCTTGCACTCGTCGCTGAGCAGCGTCGACAGGTACGCCGACGCCGGCGCGGCCCACTCGCACGACATGAGCTTCATGATCCGCCGGCAGCACTCGCCCGGCACGGGGCACGGGCCCCCTGTGCCGCCCGCCCCGTACGCCAGCGGGCTGTTGCCCATCCCCGGCGACGACTGCACCTCCGAGCCGGGCGCCGAGAGCGACGACGCGGCCGCCGCAGCCGCCGCAGAGGGCGCCGCGCCGTCGCCGCGGGCCCTGCGCGCGGGGGGTTCTACTTTGATCTCGACCGCGGGGGCCGGGCGCTTGGAGGAGAGCGAGGACGCGTCGCGCCAGCGGCCCTCGAAGCGGAGCACGCAGTGCGGGGCCGAGGGCAGCGACTCGGTGCAGACGCGCAGCGGGTAGCCGTGGACGCTGCAGAGCTCGCGCTCGGTGCAGACGCCCGAGCAGGCGCGGGCAGAGGCGTGCCAGTTGGCCTCCCAGCGGTCGGCCGCCTCCGAGTACTCGTCGCTCCTGCGCATGTCCGCGAGCATCGCGGCGCAGTGCGGGCAGCGCGAGGGGCTCGCGGGCACCGGCGACGGCAGCACCGCGACGTCCGGCGCGACGCCGCCCGTGCCCGGGGGCGCCGAGTCCTCTTCGGGCGTTGTGTACGTGGGCGGCGGTTGCGCGGCGTCGTACTGGTCGACAAAGAGCAGCGAGGGCGAAACGGGGTCGAAAACTGACGCCCCCATGGCGCTGGCTCCGCAGTCGATGTCGTCCAGCTCCATGTTGGCAGCGCGCGCGCGTTGAGGTGTCGGGTGGGGGTGGTGGTGGTGAAGATATTATAAATTCGTCCCGGGAGAGAGAGAGAAGAGGGGAGGGGGTGAGGGTGTGAGGGGTGTTGGGTGCGCCTGGATTCACTATGCTAAATGCAGGCGTCACAGTGCACTTTCATTCTCCCGATTGATGATGCCTGCCGATGAGGTTGAAACTCGCTGTGAGGACCTGTGCGGAGTCGATGGAAAAAGGCACCGCTGACACTCTATTTCTGCTCTCGGGGCCGCACGTCCGCACCGGTGTGTAGCTCACGTCTGTTCAACCGCTGAGCTGAGAGCTACGGAGGCTCGGCGCTGCGGATCGTGCGGCGAAAGGCAAGTGCCTGACACGCACTCAGAATCACCAGAGGTGTGTGCCATGTGTGCGGGTGTGAGGGCAGGGTGAGTGTGCCCGCGGTACGGCAATTGTTGTTTGAAACGAGTTGTTTTTTTACGTTGTTGGGATGGTCAGGTTCTGAAGGGCAGCTCATACACAAGCATGTAGGCATTGGGCGTCACGACGCGCTGCTGCGGTACCTCCTTGGCCGTCTCGTCGTTCATCAGGAACCACTTGCCTGTCTCCGAGTCCTTCATGTGCACCCAGTAGTGCCCACCGTCCGTCCCGCCTCCGTGGTTCTGTTGTGCAACCGGTGTGAGACCCGGCCCACATCATTTGAGATATGCCGCTACACCACGCACCGCGATCGCCACGAGATTGTAGATGGGTGTCTGGGCGTTGTCGCGGAGGCTCGGGGAGGCCCAGAACCTCATGTCCAGCCTCTCCAGCGGGAACGTCACCACATCGCTGATCTTGTTCGACCACCACTCGCTGTTCCTGATGCCCATGTTGAACCGGGCAAGATGCAGCACGAGCACCTGAGACATGCCGCGTGAGAAACGCACTTGGGGTGTGAGAGAGGCATTCGTGCCTTGGGGAACTTGTTCACGTATGTTCTCTGGTCAAACGTGAAGTCCTTGTTCCCCCCACACTCTGAGCACCGGCACTGCAGCGTGTCCTCACCGAGCACCTTGTGCAGGAGGTCCTCGAGCTTGTGCGTCGGAGGGGCCCCGCTCGAAGACCGAGTCTTCTGCGGGAGGAGGACCGTGAGGATCTTGAACGGCTCCGTGCTCGACGCCGCGTGCCCCTTGGCGCACTCCCGCACTCGGATCAGCTCCCCGTCGAACAGCTTGTCGACGACGGTGGGCACCACTACGTCCTTGTCCTTGTCCTTGCCCTTGCCCAGCACGACCGAGAGGTGTCTCTGGAGGCCGTCGAGCACGTCGAGCGTGAACTCGCTGATGTCCTGCTGCTGGTACCGCAGGTACTTGAACGCCAGGAACCTCCCGCAGGCGACCTTGAGGGCCTGCAGCGTTCTTCTGGCGCACGCGTCGTCTGGCGGCAGCCTGATCGCCGCGAGCGCATCGTACAGCGCCGACAGGAACGGCGAGTCCTGGAGCGATGGCGCGGGCAGGCCAAGGAGGGCCAGCCTGAGTGGCGTGACCGCGTTGAGGCACTGCAGCAGGCTGTTCATGAAGCAGCTGAGCCCGATGTTCTGGAGCCCCACGACGCCCGGCCTGATCCTCGACACGTCCCTCGCGACGACTGGGGGCGCGTGGGTGAGCGTGCTGGGCGCGGGGCCAAGGCAGGTACGCGGGTGGAAGCCAGCCTCCCTCGCGACGCACTGCGAGCAGTACCACTTCTCCGTCTCGCGCAGCTCCCACTGCGAGATGGGCGTCCGGTGGCAGTACTTGTGGTACCCGCAGTCGCACCAGTCGCAGAACAGCATGTTCTCCTCGTCCGCGCACGACCTGCAGACCTCGCAGCACGCGCTCGACGACCTGTCCCACTGCGGCGCCGGGCAGCAGCGCGCGTCACGCACGTATTGGCGTGGCACGCGACGGGGAGCGGCGCACCTCCCCGCAGCATTCCGTGTACTCGCGCTCTGCCTGCGCGATGGCGGCCCTCACGTGGTGGTTGGAAGTGCTGCTGTACTCGCCAAAGTGCTTCCGGAATGGCACCACCGACTTGGGCGGCAGCCACGCGCTGAGCGGCACGCTGGAGGTCAAGCGAGCAACGAGCGCAGGAGGGGAAGGGGAACGCAGAGCACTTACAACTCCGAGCCGAAGAACCTCACGAGCACACAGTCCTGGTCGTGCGGCTCTCTCACGACGTTCTCTGGCGCCTCGCCCGGCCCGACCCTCTGCACATTCCCGTCAGCTCGAGCGCGTCGAACACGGCGGCGGGCCCGTCGGCCGTCTTCTCTGTTGGTACGTACGAGGGCAGGCCACCACGGGTAGCTCCTCATCTTCGCCCACACGAACGCTGGCACGGAGGGGCCGGGAGGAGAGAGAGAGAGAGGAAGCAGAGGCAGACCGCTTGTCAGACAGGAGAGGAGGGGAGCAGAGGGACGAGGGACGGCTGCTGGGCCGAGCAGCAAGCAGCAGCGCACAGGGCACTCCGAAGCGCACGGCCTCCTGCTGGCCCCACTGGCACGCGCCGACCGGGTGGTCCTCCTGCCCCTCGGCCGCCGCTGGGACCTGTGACGCGGCCTGCGCGTGGCGGTGCGCCGCCCTTCGCGACGGTGCCGAGGCCGAGGCCGAGGCCGAGGACGCCGACGACGAGGGCGGCGTGTACGACTCGCCCCCGGAGACGTCGTCGTCGGCCTCGTCCTCGAGACGCGCGTCAAACTCGGCGTCCTCGAAGTCGTCGCCGAACAGCGACCTGCGCGGCTTCTTGGCCGACCTGCAAGCGCGCTGCGGGCGGCCCGAGGCCGCTGCTGCTGGCGGCGTCTCCGCCGGCGGCGCTGCGGGCGGCCTCGCGCGCTTCTTTCCCTGCTCGCCAGCGCTGGACGCCGGATTCGGTGCCTCGGCTGCGGGCAGGGCCACCACCAGCGGGGCGGGGCCCGGGGGCACTGAGGGAGCACCCTCGGCAGCGCCGACCGTGGCCGTTGACTCCATTACGTGCACGGGGGTGCTTTTCTCACTGCGGCCGGCAATCCCGAGAGAAATCAACGAAAGATACTGTTTGTTGAGCCGCAGATTCTTTCACCCGGCGAAGATAATATCTTCTTTACTGCAGCGAGGACACGGCGACGGGCCCGTCGTGCAGCCACAGCCAGACGTTGGGCAGCCCCTGCGCCCGCTGCGCGAAGAACGCCCTGACCTCCGCGTCGTCGTACCTCCGCGAGAAGTGCGTCAGCATCCACGTCGTCTGCGCAGGCGACGCCGCCAGCAGCCCCTCGAGGTCCCCCCACGCGCAGTGGCCGCCGTCCTCGCCCGCCGCCGCCTCGGCGCCGCCGAGCCACGTGCACTCGACCACCACGACCCGCGGGAACGCGCCGGCCCCGCCCAGCGCCTCGAGCGTGGCCCTGACGCCCGCGGGCCCCGTGTCGCCGAAGAACGTCAGAAGCGGCTCGGACTCGGTGTCGCTGACGTCCTCGCCGGCCGCGCGGCGCCGCGCGATCTCGCGGCCCGGCAGCCCGCGGAGCGCGGGCTTGAGGACGGCGCGCTCGTGGAGGACGGTGTAGGCGCAGCTGGGGACCGTGTGCGAGAGGTCGTGGGCCAGGACCCGCAGCGAGCCGAACCCCAGCGGCAGCTCGCGGCCCCCGCCGGCGCCCGCCAGCTGCACGCGCGCGAACCGCGACGGGAGGCCCGTGGCGGCGCACATGTCGGGCTGCTCGGTGCAGTCGGCGGCGCAGGCCTGTCCGCGGAAGTACGCGCGCAGGGGCCCCAGGGCGCCGGCGGGCGCCAGCAGCGGGACGTCGCGCGGGACGCCGGTGAGGACGTCGGCGAGCGCGGCGCAGTGGTCCGAGTGCGTGTGCGTGAGGAGGACGGCGCGCGGGGTGCGGTACGTGTTGACGCCGGCGTCGAAGAGGACGTCGCGCAGGAGGCCGTCGCCGACGAACCCCGTGCGCATGGAGCCGCGCGAGAGGCCGCGGATGCTCCACGACGCCTGGCCGGGGGGCTGCCACGAGGCGCAGTCCTCGAGAAAGTGCGCCAGGGGCCGTCGGGGTGCCTTGCCTTCCATCAACTTGGCGGTGGGCTCAATTTATTCTGTGCGGGTTTGGTAGCAACTGTGTATCTCTGTAGTGATTGCCCGCGGCCGGTAGGAAACTCACAATTGATGGTCTATTTCTACTGCGTAGAGTTCATCTGGCCGTGGCGCACGGCCGTCTGGTAGAGGGAGTAGTGCTCGATCTGCTGGGGGGAGAGCGTGCGGATGCACGCGTGCTCGAGCCACTCGGGGAGCTGGACGTGCTCCTTGGGCTCGGAGACCTCGACCTGCAGGATCATGAACTCCTCGCCCTGCAGGTCGTCGAGCTCGAACAGGTGCGACTCGTGGATGAACGTCTTGCGGGCACGCGAGAACGGCTGGGCCTTGGGGTCCGTCCCCTCGGCCAGCAGCGTCGCGTACTCCCTGCTCGAGATCGACCGCTCCGTGACGGCCCCAGACGCCTCCTTGCGCGAGTACGTGAGCTGCTTCCTGCTGCCGCAGACCTTCTTGCGCAGGCAGCTGTTCTCGGACATGTTGGAGCCGTGCAGGAACGTGTAGGTCATCACGGAGTCCTCCATGGGCAGGGTCGCGGGCGGCTGGAACTGCGCGCGGCGCACGAAGAACGCCTTGCGCGCAGCCATCGGCGTGAGGACGCCCAGGTGCCCGCAGATGGCGCTGATGACACGCTTGATCTTGCCCGCGAAGTTGGTCGAGTTGTCGACGACGATGAGGCGCGGGTGCGTCGACCACGCGTTGAGCACGTTCCTGTCGACCGTGATCGCCTCGTCCAGCGTCTCCCTCCTGGCGCTGTTGCCCGACTGCTGGTAGTACTGCTCCGCTCCGATGGCGGCGCTCACCTAGAGAAGATGTCAGTGCAGTGTTCTTACAGTGAAGGGGAAGGCTCACCAGGTGAATGACAAAGTCGTAGCGGTTAACCATGAGGGCGGGTGCAGCGCTCAGCGAGCACCCGGGGATAGCGGCAGCGGAGATGGCAGGCCAGGCCTCTGCGGCGCAGTAGGCGGCGGCGTCTCCGGCGCCCCTGTCGCACAGCAGGACCGTGGGCCTGCCACTGGCCCGCGCAATGCGCTCGAAGCAGTCCTCGAGGTCGAGCTGGAGGCGCAGACGCTCGCTCTCCCACTTGCTCCTGTACTCGACGCCGCTGGAGGCGGGGAACCCAGCGCCGCTGTTCGAGAGCAGCGTCGCTTGGGCCGCAACAACATCAGAGAAAAGACACACGGGTGTGCACTGTGCGCGAGGTCTTACAGATTTCAGGCTGCACGAAGACCTGGTGCCCCAGAGTGCGCAGGCGCTCCGAGACCTCGGCCAGCGCGGTCGTCTTACCGCCGCAAGGGCCGCCAGTGAGCACGATGCGAGTGAAAGAGGGCTCCTCGGACGCCATGGGAAGATAGTACAGAGTGTGCACAGGAGAGAGAAAAAGTTGCGAGTGATGACGCAATCGTGAGAGCGTGAGACGGCGAGATCCTCTTAATCGGGTAACATCAACGATGAGCCCAACGGCGAAAATCGGCGGTGTCGCTGAGATCTCAGCGAGCGGCAACGGTTGCGGTGGATGCACATTGTTGTTTTCGGGTTCGTTAGGCGGAACATCCGGAACTGGTCACTCGTTGTCGTCGTTGACCTTGACGCGGATGTACGTCTTGCTCTCCTCCCCTGCCTTCTGACCCCCGTAGCGGATCGACGACACCTTGACAGGCTGCGCAGAGGCAACAGGCACGGCCGTGAGACACCGCAGAGGCACCGCGCCGGGCCGAGGGAAGGGTAGAAAATCGAACGAATTCGGCCGTGTCCATGATGCCCTGCACGATGCCCACGACGTACGACGCGCAGTTGGCAGCCTGCTCCCTCGGGACGAACCTGTTCACGACGACCGAGTCGTACGAGATCCAGTCTGGCGGTGCAGCCGTGTCAGTGGGACGCCCTGCAGTGAAAACTGGGCCACTCACACGTATCCTTGGTGCCCGTGGCCTGCTCCAGGGACTCGGCCTCCTTCCCGAACAGCGTCTTCCACACGACAGTCGAGATGAAGCGCTGCAGATGCGTCGCAGCGAGAGTGAGAGACGGCCCGAGCGGCGATTGAGCGGTGGGTGGGCTCACGAGAATCTCGACGAGGTCCGTGAAGCGCTGGAACCTGCCGCTGCGGAACACGAGGAGCTCCAGGGTGCGCACGCCCACGCCGTAGCCCAGGTCCTGCATGCGCTGCTGGAAGTCGGACCCGCCCGAGGCCTTGGACTGGCTGTGGTACTGCACAATCTCGGCGAAGAGGAAGCTGAACGCGCTGAGGCTCACCTGCAGCGGCGGCCTCTGTGAGGCGAGCGGGGTGGGGCGCCGGAGAGGGTGCGGACATCGGTACGGGCGCGCGGCAGGGGCCTGTCGATGATGTTGGCGCGCGGGGAGCGCGAGGACGCGAGGGGAGCTGTCGGCGCGGCTAACGACATGGCTGTGTGGGTTTGAGAAGATACGGGCAAATCAGCAGATTGATGTTGGGAATCCAGAGATTTTATCGCAGTGCCTCCAAGCAGCAGTCAGGAGTGCACGGCGAGGACGAACTGGCGTGCAGACCGTTGATTTCGAACTGTATGGTTCAGAAATTTGGTTCATGACGTCCCGCGGCAGATTTTTATCAATTGAAAATCAGGGTTTCTGTTCACTCGGACTAAATTAGCTCTCTGCGAATGGCCTCCCAGGTGGTCCAGCTCATCTCGCAGGACGACATCAAGGTACCCCCCTCGTCCCTCCCGCTCGCGGCGCGGCGCCTCCGGCCCGCCGTTGCGACGCGCGCCGTCCTTTTTTCAATTGGAGTTTCTGACTCAAAAAAATCAAAACCTCACCCGCGCCAACACACGCACGCGCAGATCGAGGTCGCCCTCGAGGTGGCGAACATGTCCGAGACGATCAAGCACCTGATCGAGGGCACGCCGCCCACCACCCGCCGCCTCTGTGGGGTCGTCTGCAGCAGCCTGACTGTTTCTCTCCTCTTTTTTCTATGCTCTCTCTGTTTTGCTCTGCTGTGGACTCCGTGATGTGCGCGTGTGGGTGATGCGGGGGTTCTGGGACGTCTGTCCGCACAGACCTCAAGACGGACTCGGGGCTGCCGCCGGTGCCGCTGCCCAACATCACGGGGCGCGTGCTGCAGAAGGTGTTCGACTTTGCCAAGCACCACTACACGCAGGAGAAGGCCAACCAGAAGGTCGAGACCGAGTGGGACCTCGAGTACCTCAAGGGCGAGTGGCCCGCCCTGCAGGAGCTCCTCGTGGTACGCTCCTCCTCCACCTCTTCCTCCACCTCTCCCTGCCCTCTGTGTTGTTTCCTCCCGGGCGCCAGTGGTGGTCTGCCGGCTGGTGTGCGCGTCGTTGCCTCCCCTTCTGACGACGACGACGACTACGCGACGGCAGGCGGCGAACTACCTCGACATGAAGGTGCTGTTCGACGCTGTGGTGAATGCGATCATCACGTTCTTCATCCACGGCAAGAACCCCGAGGAGATCAAGAAGGCCTTCGGTGGGACAAGACCTATCTCCCCCCTTACAACGGACAAGACTCTTCTCATTCCTGACCGGACGGGGTGGGCTGCGGCGCACGCAGGCTTCAGGGACTTCACCGAGGAGGAGATCCAGGAGCTCAAGAAGACGTACACATGGATCGACGAGGAGATCCCGGCAGACCCGAAGGACGAGAAGAAGTAGAAGCCTCGCGAGGCCCCCCTCTCTTCTCTATCCCCTGCCCACGACACCCAGTAGCACGCCCGCGGCAGACTGTGCTCTTGATGTTGGCTGTCAGCCAACCACCCACAAGCCATAGTCACAACGCACCTTCCGACGGCAGAAACCCTGTTTCTCGGAGTTCGAATTCGCTCAGACTCAGTTGTCTGCTCTTTGTCGCTTGATGCTGGGCGTGGGCGCCGGGAAAGATATTTGCGGTTGATTTATATGGGAATCCGTTGGTGGGATATTTCCGTCACACAATACTCGTTCGGTGCGGGTTGATGGCGCGCCCTGCTCTGAAAGAGAAGTTCATCGTGCTCTTCGAGCAGATCCTGGCGGGCTCCGACGTCGTCTCCACGCCCTCTCTGTGGGACGATCTGCTCCTGCTCAAAGGCATTTCCCTCTCCTCTACCTGTCGTGCTCCCTGCTCTTTCTGACCTCACGAGATCCATGGACCATGCCGAACCCGAATCATCAGTGCACGCGGGCTGGCTCACAGACGCCGTGAAGCAGCAGGCGCAGCAGTCGATCGAGCAGGCGAGGTGGGCGCCCAAGGTCCTGGGGGCGTGCACCTCTCGCCTCGGCGCTCTCGACACGGACATGGACGCTCTGCGTGGCCTCCACGCGATCGAAGTGCTCCCGGACAGCACGCCGCCCCCGGCTCCTCTAACAAGCGGCGCGCACAGATCGTGCAGGCCGTGCTCTGCGGGCTGCTGACCGCGTGCCCCCGCGCGGCACCGTTCGACGTTGTCGCTGCGTCTTGCGGAGGCCCCACGAGCACGGACACTCTTGTCCGCGACCTCCTCAGAGCGCTGCGAGCTGTCCTGGAGTGCCGCCCTGCTCCTCCGGCGAGGGCAGCCTCGTCTCCCGTCGTCGCCCCCGCCTCCCCCGTGGTTTCCCCTGCGTCCCCGGCAGCAGCGGGCTCTCCCGCGTCCCCTGTTTCGCCGCTGGGCGTCGAGAGGATCGTTGCAGCAAAGGACGCTGCCCTGCGCCTCATCCTGACGATCCTGACGGCGTCCGGCGAGGACGTGCAGCGCAACGCGCTGGCGGACTACTTCTCCGTCGTCGACCTGGCCGGCGGGATCCTCGACGCCGCCGTCGACATGCACCGCACCCCGCCCTCGCAGACGTCGGGCGCCGTCGCAGTGGTCGCCGCAGCGCTCGTGGCCTCACACCCGCGCTCGGCGATAGCGCAGCGCACGTCCATGAGGGCCGCCGTCGCGAGGGAGGACAGGAGGATGTCGACGTCCGTACTCGTCTGCACGAGCCTGAAGGAAGCGAACCTCCTGTGCCGCTCGCGTGCCGGCGGGCGCGGGTGGGGCATCTTCTCGCTCTTCGGAGGGGCCTCTTCCCCCCCGGCGTCGTCGCCCAACGCCATCCCCGACTCGCAGGCGGCCGGCGTGCTGCTGCTGCGGGCGCTGGGCGGGACTGTTGCCGAGGGCGCCTGTGCAGCGCCTGCCGTGGAGGCGCTGTCTTTCGCGCTCGCCGCGTGCGACAAGGCTGCCAGCTCGGCTTCGTCTCTTGCACTCGCACGGGCCGCCCTCGACGTCGCTTATGTCCTGCCGCTGTCTAACGTCCCCGCAGAGGATCTCTTCCTGTACACCAGGGTACCAGCCCCTCGTCGCTTGCCCCGTCTCACGCGGCTGCGAGTAGGACCAGAAGTCGGGGGTCCTATCCGGAGCAGCGGCTCCTGCAGGGAAAACGGTCGCCGGGGCTCTGCTGGACATCACGTCGCAGTTCCTCAGGCGTGCCCACCAGACGGACGAGCTCGTGGGGCTGCGCGCTCGAGCCCTTGCCGTGCTGCGCCGTGTGATATCGGCGTCTCTTGCTTTCTCCCCTCCTACGTCGCCCAACTCGCCGAACAGCGGGGCCAGAGCCACGGCAGCCCCCCTCGCCGTTCCCTCATCGTGGGCGTCGGTGTGGGAGGGCATCATGCGGGCCGTGAAGCTGGCCGGAAAGGACGATGTGAGGCCCTCGGCCTCTCTGGCTGCCGCCGAGGCCGCCGAGACTCTCTGCACTGCTCTCGTTCTCGCGGACCGCATCGCTGGACCGGATGCGTGCGACCTCCTGTGGTACGAGCTGGCGAGGAACTCCGAGACCGTGCACCGGGTGTCGGCAAGGCTCGCAGGTGTGTCACCCAGCCACTTCGCTTGTGTGTAATCAGCCTGGTAGCCGGGATTGGGGGCGTGGACGACGGGGGGAACCTGAAGAGGACGGCCGCACTCCTGGATGCGTTCGCTACGCACGTGGCTTCCGCTGCTGTCGACAACGCGTTCACGCAGCTCGGGGCCCTGGAGCCGCAGGGATCGACTTCGCACGAGTTTGACCAGGGCGAGCAGGCCGCCGCGCTGGCGTCGCTCACTGCCGACAAGGCACTCGACGCCGTCAGGAAGGCGAGGCGTTCGCTGTCGCTCGACCAGGCCGTCTCGCACATCTCCATCAGCGCCGTGACCGAGGCGATGCCCGGGAAGCCCAAGGACTCGCTCGAGGAGGGCGACAGGAGCGTTTCCGCAGCTGTCGCCTGCGTCGCAAGGCACGCACGCACGTTGCTATTCGGGCCGTCTGCGTTGCCACCACTGTAGGGCCCCAGTGGCCCTGTGCGCCTCGGGAGTGATGCGTGCGGCGGGGTGTGGCTTCTGCATCGAGAATTTGTACCAGGTTTGGCTGTTGACCTCAGACGAGCTCTGCACAACGGTCTTTTCTGCTCCGTCTGCCCTGATGCAAAGACGAAACCCTGTTCTGAACGATACCGGTAGGTTTATAGCGCCTATGTACATAGGTATAAAGGCCCTCGCTCGCTCTTCTCTGGCTCTCCTCCTCCTCCTTGCTTGTCCTCAGGCCATAATGGACGGGCCCGTTGGGGAACTGGGGGCCGTGCCGCACGAATTGACCGCCTTGAACGCACTGCACGTGCACGATAATGCAACGGAGCACGTCGAGGGACCCCGCAGCCACATCGCCGAGCACCCGTAGGCGGGCGCCTTGACAGGGACCGGCACCACGACGGTCGTTTGCTGCATCTCGCCGCCGCTGGGAGAGGCCGGACAAGATGTCTTGCTGCGGCACTGCCTCTTGACGATCGACCTGACAGGGCCTACCTGGTGCGAGAACTCCTCCACCACGCGGCTGATGAGGTCGTTCTGGTCTGGGGTTGGGCGGGGTGCGTGCCGCTGTGAGAAACGCGGTGCCCGAAATCTGGAAAACAGCAAATTGCGGTTTTATTCACTGCGGAGGAAAAAACGGAAGCTGGACTTACCTGTGTTAACACAGACGTGTTTGTAGCCGAACCGCCTGCAGAAGATCTTGAGGAAGCCGCTCTGCGTGCCGGCAAGCAGCTGCGACGCGTCCTCGCGCACAAAGGCGAAGCGCTGGCCCGAGACGACCATCTCGTGCAGCGCCCCCTGCACGACCAGCGCGTGCAGCGAGTCGCGCGTGTACTTCTTCGAGCGGTCGAGCGACGAGGACACCTGGTCCGGCAGCGGGTCCGACGGCCTGTGGCGCTCGCGCATAACGTAGTACTTCGCGCCGTTGGGCGACTGGACCACGAACTTCGTCATTGCCTGTGTACTTCCTGTCTCCTGGAGTTTTTTCTTACTGAACCTCTGCTATAAAGGAACGCAGAGAGATCTCAAACCGCCTGATTGAATCCTCCAGTTCCCAGATTGCCCTACAGCTCCGACCGCGCTCTTGCGCTCTCCCGGGAGAGCGCGCGGGCGAGCAGGGGTCGCACGGCAGCGAATGGACTCGGTGGGGGTACTGAAACTCGAACTCGCTCTGGGTGGAGATATCGCGGATTCGTGCACGATATTAAATCTCACCCACCTGTCTCTGCCCAACCACCTTTTCTCCCCAGCCACGCGACGTCCTGCACGAATGTCCCACGAGCACGCCACCGTGCGCTGCGCCCTCCCCTCGCACGAGTCCCCCTTCGCCCCGCCCCTGATTCCGCATTTCTGAGCTCGAGAAATGAACGCCCGCAGTTGGGACAGCGCGAGGCCCTCTTCGACGAGGCCGTCCGGTCCACCCGCGCCTCGATGCGCTCCATGGCCCAGGTCCCCTCCCTCCCGCACGCACCGACCCCCCTCTCCCCGCGTGGGCCTGTCGCGTCCTGACGCCGCGACTCTGCACGGGCGGGCCGGCTGCCCTGCTGTGGGGCTGCGCTGCAGTCGTTTGACCGCAACCACACGGAGCCCTTCGCCGAGGCCTGCAGGACCGCCAGGGCCGCGCTGCTCGCCGCGTACGACGCGTACTTCGCGGCAGAGACCCGGGCGCACGAGAAGATGCAGCACCGCCAGAACGTCGTCGCGGAGCTCGCTAGCACTGGTCGGTTGTCTCCCACACGCCCTCTCTTTGCCTGCACAGCCCCACCGCACAGTTTATTTTTCTTTCAGTTTTCTCTGCTCTCTCGCGGGAGTCCCCGACGAGCCGCGTGGCGCTCCCCGCACCCGCACGCACCAGTCCGTGAGCGACCCGCGAGGTGACACGACAGCAACGCACGCCCCGCGCAGAGTCGGACTACATGACGGACCTCACGACGATCGAGGAGGTGTGGCAGGCGGAGATCCAGAGGAGCGGGCTGCTGTCGGGCGAGGCACGCCTGCTGTGGGGGTGGGCCCTTCACATAAACTCACAACTGACGAGTTCCGATGCCACGTCATCAACGGACACCGGTTTGCAGGAGCTCGCGGCTGTGTTCGGCACGACCAAGCAGCTGCTGATGCTCGGGAAGGAGATGAATGGGCGCCTGGCCGAGGAGAAGACCAAGCCCAGCAACGTGCAGTCCGTGGGCGCTGTGTTCGTCAGCCTCGTACGCCCTTCCTCCTATGCCCCCGGCATTGCACCCCTCCGCCTTCGCCTTGGGAAGACCTGATGGGACACGTGTGCCCTCTGCCCGCCCGCAGATCCCCTACTTCAAGGTGTACATCGAGTACTGCACCAGCCAGGTCATCACGGGCGAGATAGTCAACTCCCTCAACAAGAGTTCCAAGTTCAAGGACCTGACTGAGGTACCTCGTGCCAGCTGCCCTCGCGGTTTTCCTGCGATTCACACACAGCGGGGGCGAACAGAGGATCAAGACGGAACACCGCGAGCTGAAGAACCTCGACCTCGCCGCGTACCTCATCAAGCCCGCGCAGAGGATCACCAAGTACCCGCTCTTCCTCAAGGACCTCGTCAACAGCACCTTCGAAGGTTCGCACCCTGCGAGACGCGGTGACCGGGGCAGACCGGACCCCTGACTCGGTACTCGCAGACCACCCCGACTACAAGAACCTGGTCAAGGCGCAGGAGGAGATGCACAAGGTCCTCACAGAGATCAACTCGCGCACCAGGCGCTCCGAGACAACGCAGCTGCTGAACCGCCTGGCCGAGAGCCTGAGCTGGTCGAGCGAGACGCCGGTCGACTTTGGCAGGTCGCAGTCCCTGCTGGTGAAGGAGGGGAAGCTGTCGCTGAGGATACCCTCGACGGACAAGGTCGGCCCGTTGCCCAGTCAGCTCCGCGCTCTTCTCACAGCGGGTCACAGGAGGGCAATTACATCATGCTGTTCGACAACGTGCTTCTGGTACTCAGGCAGAACAAGGACCGCTTCAAGGAGGTCGCGTTCTTCGACGTTGCGGGGCTCAGTGCAAAGGAGCCGACCGACGAAGGTGTGAGGCCCTGCACGGCTGCGATCTCCCAGCGACGCTGTCTCACACATGCGGTCCAGACTCGCTTGTTATACAGCACACGGACCAGAGGCAGCTCGTTCTCAGCTTCGCCAATATCGCCGAGAAGGTGACCTGGGTGAACAGCGTCACCGAGACAATCGCCCAAGTGTCGACTGCCAGGCCCCTCGTCGTACGCCCGTCGCTCCATCACGGCAACTCTAACAGCCGCGGCGGGGCAGCTCGTGGAGTCCAAGAAGAAGGCGGAGAAGGACCTCGAGACCATATCCGACACGATGTCGCCGAGGCCCGAGACGCCCGAGTCCTCGTCCAGGAGCTCTCTCAAGAAGTCCAAGAAACTGTTCCGCAGAGAGAAGGCCAAGGATCTGGAGGCCGCCGCGAGGAGGGACGACGCACCGGCCAGCGTCACCGGCGACGAGTCGGACGCGCCAGAGGACGTCTTCACCACCGCGGCGAGCGAGCCCATCGTGGCCAGCGCGATCGGGTCCGTCGGGTCCAAGCGCAAGTCCAACGTGGACCTGCGCGCCTCATCAGAGGCAAAGCAGGCCCAGGCCTCTTCCGAGACCAGTACTGCTGCCATCGAGATGTACAAGAGCGACAACGAGAAGGACAAGGACCACCTTGTCGAGGAGAAGAAGAGCAACATCCCGGACCCCGCCAAGAGCCCCGTGGAGGGCACGCTTGCCGCGCCGCACCCGTCGCCGATCGCGCCCGCCATCACCGCGGCGCTCGCGGACCAGCCGTCGCCGTGCCACTCGCCCCTGCGCACGTCGGTCCCCATCGTCACGCGCAACTCGTTCGGGTCGTCGCAACAGCCTCAGCAGGCGGCGCAGCACTCGCGCCTCGCCTCGGCCCCGGTGACGAAGACGCCCCCCGTGACGCTGCCCCTGCCGATGGTGGGCACGACGCCCAACCGCTCGCCCGTCATTGTGGCCTGCACGCGCTCGCCGCAGCCGTTCCTCCCTCCGCTGACGACAGACGCCGATCCGGACGCCCCGGCGCCGTGGCTGGGCCTCAACAAGCCCTCGGTCGTCAAGGCCAAGGAGCGGTCTGCAACCCCGACACCGCAGCCCGACAAGCAGTAACACACAACATTGATGCCCGCTCCATTTTGTTCAGTCCGAGTCGTCTCCGTATCCTCCGAGCGCTGACAGGGCCGCAGAGGGGGCAGGGGCGGCAGGGGCAGGCGCCGGCTCCTGCGTGCGCTTCTTCTTCTTGGCTGGCTTGACCGAGACGATCGTGACAGAGCTGACGGGCTTCGCGTCCCTCTCCTCGGCCCTCTTGGGCATCCCCATCGCGCGCAGCACGTTCTGCGCCGCGTCCTGCAGCGTTGGCTTGGCCGCGCCCTCTGGCTCCTCTTCCTTCTTCACAGCCACCTGCGCACCTGCCTCGGTGACCAGGCCGTCGCTGCTGCTGGCGGGCACAGAGGGCTCCTCTGCCGAGGGCTTGGCTAGCTGGCGGCCGAACTGCTGGGCGATCTCGAGGTCCTCCTGCTCCCTGATGAGCCTGTCGCGCTCCTGCTCGCGGGCCGCGCGGGCCGCGAAGATGTCGAGCGGGTCGATGCGCGTGTTGCGCGCGTTGAGGTCCTTGATCTCCTCGAGCGCCTCGACCACGTCGACGTCCTGCTTCATGTCGGCCGTCTTGTTCTCCAGCGCCTTCATGGCGTCCTTGTCCTCCTCCTCGCGGGCCTTGTTGACCTCCTCCTCGACCTCGCGCTTCTCGCGCCAGGGCTCGTAGTTGCGCGTGGCGCCCTGCTCGCAGATGTAGTCGCTGTTGCGCGGGTCCGTCTTGATCGTGAACTCGGCGCAGCAGCGCGTGCAGCGCATGTAGAAGCGGAAGACCTTGATGCCCAGGTAGTCCTCGCCCTCGACCGTCTCCTTGCGGCTGTTGAACTTCTTGCCCTTGTAGATGTACTCGCCGCAGGTCTTGCACTGTATGCTCATCGGCAGCATCATGCGCACCTTGCACTGCGCGTCTTTCTCGCGGTGCATGCGCGGTATCAGCCGCACATCAAAGTCCGGCGGGTAGTACTTGTTCAGCACCTTGCGCTCTCCCATTCTCGCGACCTGCTCTGCGCGCTGGCTCTAACCTTGTGGAATATTCTCGATACTGATGCTCCTGAAAATCTAGAAATATCTCAAGGAAACTGATGATGGTTCCGCATATTGGTATGCCGCCATAGCACCGCAATTCCTTTATTGCACCGACAAACCACCAATTGATTGAATGCGATGTTCTTTTGGACGGGGAAGCAGCAAGTTTGGCATGGAATGCTCATAGACGCTCCGAGGTGCGGTCACTTGGGAGAGAGGACGCCGGTCTCGACGAGATGAGGGATCTCGGCGGCGAGCCACGGAGCGAGCTGTGCGCCCAGAGACCGGTCAGAAGCGTGGCAGGACAGGGATTGGGGGGAGGGGCCATCTACGAACCCCGAACACGAGGGCGTGGGCAATGCCAAAGTGCGGCGTGTTCTTGGCCCACAGCGGCTTGAAGTGGGCGCTGAGGCAGATCTTGCCGCCGTGGTACATCTTGGGCGTCTTGCCTGCGAGCATGCGGACGTGAGACACGACTACTGCAGGACAGCGAGCGCATCAGGAGGGGAGGGCACCGTCGAGCTCGGGAAGGACCAGGTCAGGGGCCGTCACCGGGTACGTCACCGGGATCTTGGAAACAATGGGTGAGGCTCTCAGAGGACGACTGCGGACGCACCTCAAACTCGAGGGCGAACTCGTACTTGCTGAAGTTGTGCATGAACCAGCAGCGGCCATGCCACCTGCGCACGTGAGGAGGAGAGAGAGCGAGATAGAGGAAGATAGCACAGAAGACCCGCCAGCCCACAGCAGAGCCAACGTCAGCCAAAGACGTGTGGAGGGCCACGTGGGGGTCAGCACAGCACCTGGTGCCCTCCTTGTTGGCCTCCAGCGTGAACCAGTCGTCGCCCGCCTCCTTGTTGAGCTGCACGTACTGCAAGGAGGCGTCAACGTCAAGAGGCGGTGGCGGTGGCGGTGGCGGCAGGCCGTGTGCAGGCCTCCCGGGGGGGCTGTGCTGGCGCCGTTGGGTGTACCTTGATGATGCTGGTGTACTCCTCCCGCAGGCGGGCCTTCCACTGCTCGTCGCGGGGGCCGGCATTGACGGTCAGCAGCGGGATCTTCTGAGCAAGGCTCTTGATCGTCTCCATCCTCTCAGCGCCAACGTAAGGGGTCTCGACAAGCGCACCAAGCAAGCAGGCCAACAGGAGGAAGATTCCGCTGACTCGGAGATATCTGCGGTGTGGAAGTATCTTCCACAGCTCACACAAAAAGATTGTTGTCTGCCGCCGGGCACATGAGCTACGATCCTGCATACAGCGACCAGGGCCCCGCAGACGACCGCCACCCCGCCGCCCAGCACGCTCCCTTCCAGCCCTACTACTCTCCGGCCGATCCCGCCGACGCCGCGCACTCGGAGCGCCCAGCGCCCGCCTACGCCCCCGACCCCTCGGCCTACGCGCCCTACAGCGCGGCCCCCGGGGCGCACTACGAGCCCTACGCGCCCGCGGCCGGCGCCCAGGCGCCCTACGCCCCGGATCCGCCGCCCTACGCCCCGTCATACGCGTCGGACCCGGAGCCCGAGGCCGCGTCTCCGACCGCCCCCGACGGGCACAGCAGCGCAGGCAGCGCAGCCGCAGACCCGCACGGCGGCGCGGCGCCCTATGCGCCGCCGTCCGGGGCCGCGCGGGGGATGGCGCCGGCGGGGGCTGCCGCGGGGTACGCGCCGGAGGAGACCCGCTCGTACGCGCAGCCCTCGGAGCCCTCGTACGGGCCGCCCGACGACGAGGCCCGCGCGGGCGAGGGCGCGGGGGCACGCAGCGCAGGCGGCGCCACGCCCTACGCCCCGCTGAGCGCTGGCGGCCCCGCGCAGTACGCGCCAGAGCCCGCGCAGTATGCGGCGGGGCGGCCGGGGTCCCCTGGGCGCGGCGCGGGGGCGGAGGATGCGGGCAGCGCCGCGATGTACGCGCCAGAGCCCGCGCAGTACGAGGCGCACGGATACGCGCCCGACGCGGGGCGCGGGCACGGGACGCCCGAGCACAGTGCGGGGGCTGCGGCTGCTGCGGGCGCTGCCTCGTATGCCCCCGAGGCCGCGCAGCAGCGCTTGGCGCTGAGCTACGCGCCGGACTCGGAGCGGGAGGAGAGGCCGCCAGAGGACGCGCAGATGGCAAGCTGCAGCACAGGTGCGCCCGACGCTTTGGGCGCTGCGCCCTTCGCCCCGGAGCCTGCGGCGCCGTACGCCGCCCCCAGCTACGCGCCGGACTCGCAGCGGGAGGAGAGGCTGCCAGAGTACGCGCACGAGGAAGACACCAGCGCGGGGCCGCCAGCCGATGCGGGCGCTGCGCCGTATGCGCCAGGGCCTGAGCGGTACGCCGTCCCCAGCTACGCGCCGGACTCGGAGCGGGAGTCGGGGTCGCCAGAGCATGCGCAGGCGGCAAGCTGCAGCACAGGAGCGCCCGATGCCATGAGCGCTGCGCCCTACGCCCCGGAGCCTGCGGCACCATACGCAGCTCCCAGCTACGCCTCGGACCCGGAGCACGAGTCCAGGTCGCCCGAGCAGGCGTCGATGGCGAGCGCCAGCGTTGGGGCGCCTGCCGCTCTCAGCGCAGCGCCGTACGCTCCGGAGCGCATGCGCTCGGACGCGCTGCAGGCACAACAACGGGCATGCGTGCAGGACATGGACAAGGAGTCGAGCTCGCCAGACCAGACCCCGGGGTCCAGCCCGTGCGTGGCCAGCACGAGGCCACAGGCAGAGCGCCAGGAGCCGCGCCAGGAACCCGCAGGATCACCGATGGACGCGCAGCCAACGATCGGCTCGCCAATGGACGTGCAGCCGGTGCACCACGAGCCCCTCACGAGCTCGCCAGTGGGCGCACAGCTGCACCACGAGGAGGTTGCCGCGGCCGGTACGCCCGAGTCGCCCACCTGCGACCCGCGACTGGCGGAACAGAGGCCGCATGGCGTGGATGGGGCGCAACCAGAGCACGCGGCCCACCGGGAGCCGCCGCCCCTTGCGCCGCCGCCGTCGCTGCCGCCGTTGCTCGACGGCCAGGGGGCTCCGGTCGCTGCCGAGTACTTTGAGTGGGCTTCGTGCAACTGCGACACCTCGTTCGTGTCGTCGTTGCTCGCCCGTCCCGACTGCATACAATACGGCTTCGTGCGTAGCCACACGGCGCTGCTGCCCAACTGAGCCAACGGCGGGCCTACTGCGCAGAAAGAGCGGCACCTCGAGAACAAGGGCAAGTGGTGCGACAGCCCGGACGCGGCCGAGTGCGTGTTCAGCCTCAAGACCCGCCTGGACAGTGTCGACCCGTCGCGGTTCCTGCCGGCGCGCGGGTCGGCCAACGTGCACGAGCGACTGCGGAGGTCCGTGTTCCAGAACAGGGCCGCGATCAAGATGGCGGACCTCGACCACCTGTTCGCGCTCACCGCCGTCGACGACCTGCCCAGCGACCCGGCGCCCCGTGCGGGGCCCGGCGGCGTGCTGACCTACCTCGACCTCTGCGCGGGCCCCGGGGGCTTTGTGGAGTACATCTACTGGCGCAGGGGCAGGGACAGGGCCCGGGGCTGGGGCATCACGCTCCGCGGGGGCTCGATGGACTTCCGCCTGGACAAGTTCTGCGCGGCCGCGAGGCCCGCGGACACGTTCTCGCCGTGCTACGGGGAGGACGGGACCGGGGACGTCACCAACGAGGCGAACCTGAGGTCGCTGGCGCAGGTCGTCGCCGAGGGCACCGGGGGCGCGGGCGTCTCGCTCGCGACGGCCGACGGCGGCGTCGGCGTCGAGGGTAGGGAGAACTTCCAGGAGATCTGCACGAAGCGGCTGCTGCTCTGCGAGTTCGTCGCCGCGCTCATGTGCCTGCGCAAGGGCGGCAACTTTGTGTGCAAGATCTTCGACTGCTACTCGTCGTTCACCGTCGGCCTGCTCTTCGTCATGTACATGAGCTTCGACCGTGTCAGCGTTGTCAAGCCCGTCACCAGCCGCCCCGCCAACAGCGAGCGGTACCTCGTCTGCTGCGGCCTCCGCGAGCGCTCTCCTCGCGCGGCCATCGACCACCTCCTGCGCGTCAACGCGGAGCTCGAGAGGCTCGGCGACAACCCCGGCGACCCCTCGCCGCCAGACCTCGGCTCGGACGACGTCATTACCGTCGTGCCTGACGAGTGCATCGCGCAGAGCGAGTTCGCCGGCTACATCAGGCGCACGAACGAGAGGCTCGCGAGGCTCCAGGTGGAGGCGCTGCAGGACCTCTGGAGGCACATCGAGGACCCGTCCCTCGGCCCCCAGCACGAGGTCGACCTACACGCGTACTACTCACTGTGGGGTCTGCCGGAGAACGGCCCAGCACCCCCGCCGAACCCGCACGCGCAGCGCAAGGACGCGGCTCCTTCTGCCGCAGCCACAGCTCCCGCGCCGGCAGCGAGGGCTGCTCCTGCCGCAGCCGCAGCCGCAGCAGCCGGAGCCGGTGAGTCCCCTGCGAAGCCAGAGTCTGCTGGCGCCCCAGAGGCCGTCGAGCCGCCAGCCAAGAGGAAGAGGTACATTGTGCCCGCGTCCGAGACCAAGCAGGACGAGCCGCACTTTGTCCTGGACTCCAAGGCGAGGGACGCCATCAGGAAACTGCTGCAGAAGCCGGCGCCAAGGCCCGTGAGCCAGCCAGCCGCGGGCGCACACGGCGCTGCGAAGAAGGCACACCGCGCGCCCCCGAGGCGAAAGGAAGACCCGGACGCAGCAAGTGGCGGCACAAGGGTCAGGGTCGTTATTCCCAAGAGAAAGTGAGCAACACGAACGGCCATTTTTGCACTGTGCAACTCGATCCTCGCGTTGTCCCTTACATTACGTTGCACGTGCGGCGACTGGTCGATCCAGTGTGAGTGCGAGGGCTCCTGGCGGGCGCGTCGACGTACATTGCATCGACGGTCTGGCGGGAGCCGGAGCTGTAGTTGACCCACTTGCCGTCCTTGAGCGAGTACTGAGGGCTGCCGTGGTCGTTGCGAGGGTCCCACCAGTCCCACGGCTTCGTGGGCCTGTCCTCCTTGGCGACTTTCTTCTCCATGTTGGGCTTCTCGAGCTCCTCGATCATCTGCGTCATGGCCTCGTTCATCCTGCCGTCCTGCTTGACCTCCTCCTTGTAGGCCTCGAGCTTCTCCTTGTTGGCCTCGCGGTAGCAGACGGCCAGGAACATGTCCGTGATCAGCGAGAAGTTGACAAAGTTGATGTAGACGCCGCCGCTGCGCCTGGCCATCTCCTCGTAGAAGTCCTTGAACTCGAGGTTGTTAAGCGCGTGCACGCCGTAGATCTTGACCCCGCGGGCCGCGAGCTTGTCGACCTCGTCCTTCCAGAACACGCGCTCTGTCGTGTAGGACGGCGGGTGCGGCTGGCAGTCGCCGATCATGACGAGGGCCTTGGAGCTCTCCTCGCGCCACGAGAGCTCCTGGGCCACGCGCAGGCCCCACTCGTACGCCTCGGGGGTGTCGCCGCCGCCCGTCCCGCGGACCTGGAGCGCGAACTTGGACAGCTTCGCCGCGTCGTCGCTGAAGTCGATGTGCTCAGTCACGTACGTGCTGCACGCATCGCAGAAGTCCCCGATGCCCATTATCGCGATCCTGGCGAAACAGATGTGAGTGCCGTACACGCTCGGGTGGACTCCAGTCGCACCTGATGTCCTTGATCTCCTTGATGAGCCGCTCGCACGACTGCTTCACGTTGTCGCGGACCTGCTGCAGGCAGCTGTACATCGAGCCCGTCGTGTCGAAGCAGAAGAGGATGTCGATGGGCTTGCCCGCCGCGCTCTCGGCGAAGCTGTTGAGCACCTCCTGGCGCTTCTCCTCCGAGACCTCCGCCCCTGGTGCAGCCGCGGCAGCAGCGGCTGCAGCTGCCGGATCCAGCACCTGGACCTTGACCACGCACTCCTTGCCCAGGCCGACGTCCCCGCAGAGGTTGCCGTCGGTGAGGTCCTTGCCCTGGAACTTGGCCGAGACCTGCGAAACACTGCACACCCACGCAGCCCGCGTGAGCTCTCGGGCGACTGGGGGACCGTACGCACGCGATGCTGGCGTGGGAGGCGATGCGCGAGCGCAGCGTGGCGACGTCGTCGTTGGCGTTGATGCTGATGGGGAAGCACTCGCCCGTGCTCATCTTGACCATCACCTCGAAGTTGGGCCCCTGCACAGCAAAAGCCATTCGCAAACAGCAGCAGCAGTGAGTCGCGAGCACGAGCGGCCGCCTCCCTCCCCACCCCCGGCGTGTGTGCTCACCGCGGGCGCTGGCTCGGCCTCGCGGACGGTGATGGTGCACTCGTTGGAGATGCATGCGTCCGAGACGGTCATGTCGCTGGCAGGCTCGATGACCTTCCCGCCCTTGACGAGCTGCGCGCGCGCCAGCGGCACCCCAGCGGCGGCCGCTGCCCTCCTGCGCAGCTCCGCTGTGGACGCGCTCGCAGGCAGCGTGACGGGCGCTGCCCTCCCCGAGGGCGCCTTGACGATGACCGTCACTGTGGGCCCGCTGGTCTCCGGCTCGGGCGCAGCCGGGGCCTCGGAGACGGGCATCGCCGCTGCCGCCTTGCAGGGCGCGGCCGCCTCGCAGTAGGGCCCTGGCGCCGACTCGGTGTACGACGAGGTCGTCGGCGCCGACGGGGCTACCGCAGCGTCGTCGTCGGAGCTGCTGCTTGAGGCGCCCCTGCTCATCGACTTGGACTTGGACTTGGTCTTGGACTTGCGAGCCAGGCTGCTCATCGTGGGCTCGGGTGTGTGGCTGTTGTGTTGTGTTCTGCTGAGGTGTGATGCGGTGTGGGGTTGGCTAGGAGGGGTGGTGTTCGCTGCCTTCTCTGAAGGGGGTTTTTCTGTTCAACTTACGGGGCGTTAAGAGAATTGCGGGCAGAAATTGAAGCAGCGTCTGATTCGCAATGCCACGAATCTCCGGTGCAGTTGATCTTTTGTCTCACGCGCACCATTGCGCAGTTGCAGGTGAGCGAAGACTTGCGGTGGTTGATGGCGATGCAGGTCGGCCGAATTCTTACGAAAAAGATGTCCAATCTTTGGATTTGAGCGAGTTAACACGGCCGCCCGTTTTCGCAGGACGCGGAGGCTCGCACGCACACCACCTGCGAGATAGCTCCCTGGGTGCCTGGGTGGGCGAAGAATAGACAGGCCATGCCGCCTTGCTGTTCATTCGAATATTGACCGATGAACACATCGGCTTTCTGTGGCACACTCCCTTTCCGGCCTTCCACCGGACTCGAAGAGATCAGTGCTGCATAAATAGAAACCCTGGTGAGGCGGATGGGGTCTGCAGCGTCCGGCGCGCGCAAGCCAACTGGTGGCGCCTCGCGAGAGCACACCGATGCGGTCATATCCACACGCCAGCCATCGCGGGTGAAGTCGGCCACAGTGTCTGCGACCTCGGCTGTGCTCCAGAAGCCCCACACTCGAGTTCCCCCTATCAACACTGCGCAAGAGACCCAGGCCACGGACGTGCCCATCGAGCTGGCCATGCAGGTCGTGGTCCCCATCGAGGGCCAGGTGGACACTGCCTACCAGGTGACTGCGCAACTGCGTTGGTGTCTGTCGAGTCTATATCATCCGACCCTATCTCAATTGTGCCCTGGGCAGCGGCTCATTCCTGAGTCGTGGCTCTCCGAGTACTCGATCGGGGTCTTCGAGATCGACGCCCAACACAAGAAGCTATTCGACGTATGTCCTCCCTCCAATCGTTCCCCCCGCGTACTGAGAGCCGCCGCCCCAGATAATCAAAGTCCTGGTGGCAATGAGGGTGCGCTGCCCCTTCCCCACAGCCATCAGTTATTGATAACAGATGGATGTAGGCCAAGAACTACGACGGGGCCGAGCAGGTCATCGGAGGGTGCGTGGACTACACCAAGTACCACTTCAAGACGGAGGAGGGCCTGATGAAGAAGGTCCAGTACCCGTACCTGAGCACTCAGGTTGCCGAGCACCATACCTTCACGGACCAGTGCATGCAGACGGCCTTCCGTATGGACTGGGGCGACACCGAGTCTCGTGCGGCCCGCCCGCCTAGTCGGCACCTGCTAGCCGCCCTCTCACTCGGCCGTATCGCAGTGGGCAGGTTCACCGACTTCCTGCTGAGTTGGCTGGTGAACCACATCAAGAGCTCCGACAAGGACTTTGGCACGTGGCTGCACGCGCCGGAGCAGAGCGCGGCCCTGCAAAGGCTGATCGACGAGGGCGTCATGGTGTACGCCCCGTGAAGGGAGGGCGCACTGCCGCGACAGTCCGAGCTCGGTGATTTCATTATTTGTTCCGGCCCATGGCGACAACACGAAGAACAGCCCGCTGGCCGCTCGCAGGTCGACCCGACACTCACTTGATATTTTCACTCGACCGCGACCTCTTCCTCGGCTGTTCTCGTGGCAACGCAGAACAGCACATCCCCCAGTCAGCAACCGAGTTGGCAAACGAAAGGGGGAAAGGGGAGTGGGGGACTGCGCACCGGCTCGCCCCCGTCGCCCGTGCGGCAGCGCTTGACGGCGCCGGCTTTGAGCAGAGCCTCGACGATGTTCTTGTGGCCCTTCCTCCTGGCGACGGCCAGCGGCG
Organism: Mastigamoeba balamuthi; assembly: GCA_902651635.1. Taxonomy (NCBI): domain Eukaryota; phylum Evosea; order Mastigamoebida; family Mastigamoebidae; genus Mastigamoeba; species Mastigamoeba balamuthi. Next base: position 225,547 of record CACRSC010000007.1, read on the forward strand.
TGGTGCCGGTCTCGTCGGGCTTGTCCTTGTCGGCGCCGAGCATCAGCAGCGCGTCGACGACCTCCCTCTGGCCCTTGCTGCACGCGGTCCACAGCGGCGTCGCGCCCCTGTGGTCCGGCATGTTGATCGCGTTGGGCGCCGAGCGCAGGATGATCTCGACGATGCCGGCGTCGCCCTTGCGGCTCGCGACGTGCAGCGGCGTCTGCCTGTCGGTGGTCCGCGCGACGCCAGGGTCCGCGGCGACCTTGAGCAGCGCCTCGACAATCTCCGAGTGGCCCTTCTTGCTCGCGATGAACAGCGGCGTCGCCCCGTCGCTCTTGCGCGGCGCATTGGGGTCCGCCCTGTTGGCGAGCAGCACGCTGACCACGTCGTTGTGCCCCGCCTTGCAAGCGGCGAAGAGCGCCGGCATCCCCGGGGCCGAGGCGTTGCGCACCGACGCGTTGAACCTCAGCAGCAGGTCGACGATGGGCCTGTGACCCTTCTCGCAGGCGATGAACAGCGGCGTCGTGCCGTCGATGCCGCGCGGCCTGTCGACATTTGCGCCGTTCTTGATCAGCAGCTCGGCGACGGCCAGGTGCCCGTTCTCGCACGCGACGAACAGCGGCGCGTCGCCGCCGATGGCGTCCTCGGCGTCGACCGTCGCGCCCGACTTGATGAGCATCTGGACGACCACGTCGTGGCCCTCGCGGCTGGCGGCGTAGATGGGTGTGTTGCCCTCGCACGGCTGGTCGACGGGCGCCTTGGCCGCGAGCAGCAGCTCGACGATGGCCTTGCGGCCGGCCTGGCACGCCACGTAGAGCGGCGTCTCGTTCTCCGCGTTGCCCTTGCTGGGCGACGCCCCGGCGATGAGCAGCGACGCCGCGACGCCCTCGTTCCCGTGCTTGCAGGCCTCGAAGAGCGGCGTCGACCCCGCGTTGTTGACCTCGTCGAGCGGCGCCTTGGCCTGGATGAGCGCCTCGCAGATCTCCCTGTTCCCGCGGATCGCCGCGACGTGCAGCGGCGTCGACCCGCTCATCAGCTCCTTGCGCCCCGCGACCGCCCCGGCGCGCAGCAGCATGTCGACGATCTCCTTGTGCCCGCGGTAGCACGCGACGTGCAGCGGCGTGCTGCCCGAGCCCGTCATGGGCTGGTCGACGTCGGGCTTGCCGCGCAGCAGCGCCTCGACGACACGGCTGTGGCCCTCCTGCGCGGCGATGAACAGCGGCGAGGCGCCGTCCGAGGGCCTCGCGCGCCTGACGTCGGCCCCGGCGCCGACGAGCAGCGTCACGACGCCCGTGTGGCCCGCCTGGCTCGCGGCGTAGAGCGGCGTCAGCCCGTTGTTGCTCGCCTTGTCGACCTGCGCGCCCGCTGCGATGAGCGCGCGGACGACGTCGTCGTGGCCCGAGGCGGCCGCGATGTACAGCGGCGTCGCGCCCACGGAGCTCTCGACGACGTTGACCGCGGCGCCGGCCTTGATCAGCGCCTCGGCGGCCGAGGCCTTGCCCTTCTGGCACGCCTTGAACAGCGGCGTCATGCCGCCCGGGCAGGCCTTGTCGACCTCGGCGCCGCTGCGGACCAGCAGGTCGATGACGCCCGCGTAGCCCTTCTGCGCGGCGACGGCCAGCGGCGTCACGCCGGGCGCCTTGGCGGCGTCGACGGCGGCGCCGGCCTTGATGAGCGCCTCGGCCGCGGCGACGTGGCCCTCCTGGCTCGCCGCGAAGAGCGCCGTCGCGCCCTTGGCGTTGGCCCTGTTGACCGCGGCGCCCGCGGCGAGCAGCTCGCGGACGATGTCGGCCTCGCCGCGCGCGGCCGCGATGTACAGCGGCGTGCGGCCGCTGCCCGACAGCGCGCGCTCGACGTTGGCCTTGGCCGCGACCAGCGCGCGCACCGTCTCGATGTCGCGCGCCGCGCAGGCCGCGTAAAGCGGCGTCGCGCCCTCGGTGTTCTCGGGGCGGTCGGGCGCCGCGTGGGCCCTCATCAGCGCGCGCACGATGTCCGAGTGCCCGCGCTGCGCCGCGCGGTAGAGCGCAGAGGCGCCCGTCGAGTCCACGCGGTCGACCTGCGCGCCCGCGGCCAGCAGCGTCGCGACGAGGGCCGCGTGGCCCGCGTGGCTGGCGGCTATCAGCGCCGTGCCGCCCGTGGCGTCGGCGCGGTCGACGGCGGCCCCGTGACGCAGCAGGCAGGCGACGACGTCGGCGTGGCCGCGCCCCGCTGCGGCGACCAGCGCGACGCCGCCCGCGGCCTCGGCGTCGACGCGCACGCCCGCGGCCGCCAGCGCCTCGACGACGTCGGCGTGGCCCTCCTGGGCGGCCAGCAGCAGCGCCGTGGCGCCCTCGTCGCCCGTCGCGCAGGCGCCGGCGCCGACGAGCACGCGGACGGCCGCGAGGTGCCCGTGCTCGGCGGCGACGCTCAGCGGCGACGACCCCGACGACGACGAGCGGCGGTTGGCGTTGGCGCCCGCGCGCAGCAGCGCCGCCGCCACGCCGTCGTGCCCCAGCGCGCAGGCCGTGAACAGCGCCGTCGCCCCGCGCGCGTTCTCGACGTCGACCGTCGCGCCGCCCGCCAGCAGCGCCTCGGCGGCCGCCACGTGCCCCTTGATCGCCGCGCGGTGCAGCGGCGTGCAGCACGTGCCCGCGTCGGGCGCGTCGGCCACGGCGCCGGCGGCCAGCAGCGCGGCTATCACGCCCGCGTGGCCCTTGTGCGCCGCCACGTGGAGCGAGGACCAGCCCGAGCCCGGCAGCGCTGCCGAGGCCAGGGCGCGGTCGGTCGTCAGGATGCGCTTCACCTGCTCGAGGTCTCCCTCGCGCGAGGCAGCGTAGAGAGCGGACGCGTCAACAGGCATCGAGGCGGGGGTGGTGTGTGCGCTGCTTTGGCTTTTTTTAATTTGGGCTGAGGAGCGGGGGGCGCGAGTCTGGGGGTCTCTGAGGGCTTTTCAAAAAGGGGTTTGGGCTCCGATGGTGTAACGCACAATTGATTCCGCCGATTTGAGAATCTCTCCGCAAAAATCACCCTTCCCGGAGAATCTCCTCCGGGCGATTCCCTCCCCACGGGCCATGCGGACGAAGGGTCGCTGGCCGTGGGTCACTCTCAACGAGCGAGGTCGCCTACACAAGCAGCCCCTCCCAATCTCATTCCCTACCCAAGACCAGCAGCCATGGAGAAGATGGAGGTGTTCCTGGCGCCCGGGTGCTCGTCGTGCGACGCGGTGAGGGAGTTCGTCAACGCCAGGGGCATCGCCGTGAAGCAGCACTTCGTCGACAGGGAGCCCGAGTCGCTCGACAACCTGCAGAAGGCCACCGGCAGCCGCAAGCTGCCCGTGCTCCGCAACGGCGACGCCTACCTCTACGAGGCCGACGCCATCTGCCACGTCCTCGAGGACGCCAGCCGCGGCGCCGCGCCCTCGATCTGAGTCCCGGACCGAGTTCAATTGATTTCCGGAGATGATTCGTAGAATTTCTCAAGGGAAGATAGACCTATCTTTTCCTGTCACCAAGCCAAGTGTTCTCGTCTACAGCGCCCTCCAGTTTTTATCCACCGTGTGTTCCTCTTTAGCACGCAGCCCCCCCGATGGAGCGCTCTTCGAGCGTGCCCTGCTTTGTCCGGCAGACGGCGCTGCTCGAGTACGTGTCGCTCGCGCTGATGTCGGGGGCGCTCGTGGTGATTGTCGTGCCCTTTGCTGTGCACTTCATGTCGCGCCGCAAGGAGATCCTCGCGGACATGTACCCGACCATCAGCGCGTTCAGCGCCGACCCCAGCGCCAACCCCGTCGCCGCGCGCTTCATCACCGTCATGACGTGCCTGATCGGCGCCGTGCTGTGCACGCTGCTCATCGAGGAGCGCAACTCGCGCTGCGACGACCACACTGACCCGCGCTTCTGGGTGGAGCTCACCGCCTGCGCCGTGCTGCCCCTCGCCGGCATCTTCCACACCGAGGGCGCGTCTGGCGAGGCCTTCCAGTACTACGGCGCCGTCTCGCTGCGCGGGTGCACGCGGGAGTGCGACGCGGGCGGCTGCTGCCCCGAGGGCGTCAGGCGGCACTGCTACTGCTGCGACGTGTTCCGGATACCGATATGGGTCTCCTCGTGGATACACTCGCTCGCGGCGATGTTCTTCATGCTCGCCAACACGGCCATGAACGTGAGCTACGCGATGTCGCTCTACGACAAGGACGGCAGGCTGCACAGGGCGCACAGCGCACCCAACGTCGCCGCGATGGCGCTCTCGTGGACGACGGTCGGGCTGCTGGCGACGTTTGTCTGCGTCATCGCGGCCTACACGCTCGTCAAGAAGTACTCTGTGCCCGGCACTGCGGGGGTCGAGCCGCCCAAGCACCTGCTGCAGGAGGAGCCAGAGTACATCGCCTACATGCCGGAGGAGCTCAAGTGGATCGAGCGCGACAGCGACATCGTGCCCGGGAGTTCGATGCTGCACCACATAAGTGGCCTGGCACTCACTGACCCCCTTCTCGAGAGCCAACTCGAGGACGCAGGGATTCCAAGAATAGTTGCTTCCCCGGCGCCCACCGGCTCGGCGATAGCGGCAGCCACGTCGCCGGTGGCGCACCAGCACCAGGGGCAAGCACGGATGTGCCACAGGTGCTACGTTGAGGCCATGCCGAGGGAGATATGCGTTGTGTGCAGTGCGGACCTCAACACTCCCATCGCACGCAACCTGCCAGCGACGCCTGCTGGCGTTCTCGCCATGGCCTCGTTCTTGCTCGAGGCGCTCAGCCTCGTTATGGTAGTGCTCACGACAGCGTATTGCAGTACAAAGAGAAACAACTACGTTGACTGGTGGTACTAACTGTGTCACCGGGCGAGACCGCTTGGCCAAGCGATTTTGATTCTACTGGTATCTCGTTTTCTTCGCAGACGGTTTAACTTTGTTGGACCTTCTGCTGAATCAGACCAAACCACACGTGTCACACGGAAGCTCTTGAGCGGGCCCAACTCAGGGGGAGTGCTGCCGGCTGTCTTTGCGCGGGTTCACGATCTCGGGTCACTCTGGTCAACTCTGGTTTCCCTCTGGGCAACCCAGAAATATCTATTTATAAATTCTCTCCTGAGGCGCGCCCACCGATCCTCGGCGACCGCTCCCTGCCCGCACCCTACATGGCGGAGACATCCCCGTTCACCGGGCATGTCGTACCGAAGCGCACGGCACGCCACAATTGCGCGTCTGCGCAACACTTAGCTCTTTTCTCGCACTAACTTTGGAAGTGGCGCCCCCCGCTGCCGCCCCGGTGTGTTGTATCTCTTGCACCGCCGCTCCCACCCGCAGGCCTCGCAGTTCAAGCTCTCGGCCATCAGCGACCTGGCGGCGTCTGCGGCGTCGGACCGCGGGTCGTCCGCCCCCAGCAGCCCGCACTCGCTCTCGCCGCACTGCCTCGGGCGCGGCTCGGACGCCGACTCGGAGAACACGCCCGTCCAGACGCCGCCGAGCAGCTCGTTCAACTTCACCTTCTTCGACGGCGACTCCTCCGCCGCAGCCTCCCTCGAGGCGCGCCTCTGCGCAGCCGCCAGTTCGCAGGACGCGTTCTGCGTGGTCCCCGTCGAGGGCACCGCCGAGGCGCGGACGTTTGCGCGCGACTGCGCGGCGGCCGCGCCCTCGCGCGACGGTGCGGCGGCGGCGCTCGCGGGGGAGCTGGAGCCCTCGTCGCGCCTCTGCCTCGACTGCATACGCGGGGACTACAGCGTCGTGAGGCTGCAGCACAGGGTCACCGCCGCCGCGCAGGCCGCCACGACGTCGGCCGCGCCGCAGGTTCCGGTATCGGCCGCCGTGATGTCGCCGTCGGGGCTCGACGAGCTCTCGTCGCCCGACTCGGACGGCTCGATGTCGCCGATCTCGGCCGCCCGCACGCCGGGCGTCGCGTGGGAGGCCGGCGAGATCCACAGGGGCGTCGACGACATCGACCCCGCGCTGCTCGAGGGCAGCCCCGACTCGGACGCCGCCAACGCGGCCGCGAGGGCCGCGCAGCACAACAGCAAGTTCCCGCGGCTGCTGCTGCCGCAGTCGGCCGAGATAGGCGTGTCGAAGGAGGCGATGGCCGTGATGACGCCGATGCCGGACGTGCCCGCGGCCTTCGAGTCGCGCGGCCAGGTCGTCATCAAGGCCCAGCAGCTCTCGTTCTCGCTCGGGCAGATCGAGCCCTTCTTCGCGACGGTGTCGCTGTACGACACGGAGACCGAGGAGAAGATAGGGGAGGACTTCCACTTCGACCTCAACAAGGGCGACAGCACCGAATGGACAGGAGCGCCCGCAGTGCGCAGACTCTGGCCCCCGCCCTTTCTTCCGTCCTACATCGCTCACGAATGAACAGGAAATCGACAAGGAGACGACGGCCACGGCGGCCTTGTACTTCATACCCAAGGTGTGTGCCCTCTCTCTGGCCTCAAGCCAAAGGCAAAGGAGATGACACGTTGCCAGGGAACGAGCGTCTGGGGGCTCATCCAGGTGTTCAAGGTCTTCCAAGGCGACATCGAGACAACACGAGGGCCTTACCTTCACTACGACCAGGCACCGATCATCCTAATATGAATCTGAATCTGCCTGCGTACTAACGCCACCGCAATCTTAGCTCTCGGACTTGGCCAAAAGCGTGAGGAACCTGACTGCGAGGTTCCACGACGACTGCAAGAAGTACGGCAAATACCGTCAGTACTTTTGCTGCGCTGCTTTCGAGGTCTCGGACGACGAGGGGCACGTCGTCTTCGGCGTTCAGAACGGGGCCTTCCAGAAGGTAGACTTCAAGGACAAGAAGGAGCTCTTCGAGTACCTGTCGGACCAGAAAGATATGAAGCGCAAGGGCAAAACGAAGCCCGAGAACAGCAAGAGGAACATCCCGTCAACGTGCGCGCTCCTTGTCTACGAATGCTCAGCAGCCCCTTCAGGTGGCGCATCTCGCTCCAGAAGCCCGAGGACCTGGCAGCCAACTCGACGCACCTCGACACGATGAGGAGGACGTTCAAACCCTCGAAGCACACCTTCGATCAAGTGCAACACCTCTGTCGTCCTGTGCTTACGTCAATCAGCTTTGGAACCGGGAGCCACCCGAGGAACTGAAGGACGAAGCCGGGGCGCTCAAGAGACCGGATCTGATCTGCGACATACAAGACTTCACCGGATCGGTCCAGCTCTCGATGTGCCGTTCCCTCGTTAACACGATCTTCATCTACCCAGACAGCGTTCGAATTCACTGCGCCTTTCACATAACCCACGCTCTTCATGCCAGTTGGTGCTCCCCAAGTACAAAAAGAAGCTCAACGTGTGCGTATCGGTGTACCTGAGAGACCGGGACACGTCGCTGGACTCCGAGGAAGTCAGTCCCATCGCCTTTCCAGCTACTCACTTCATTGAAAGGGGTGCTTGCCACTTTTCTTCGGCAAGAGCTCGGGAAAGAGCTTCGTGACGTCCATGTCCACTTCGGTCAAGTTCAACAACCGCAAGCCCGTCTTCTTCGTGAGTGCTGGTCTTTTTGCTTTCCTTGCCTAAGCGCAACGCAACAGGAGGAGATCAAGGCGATGCTACCGTTGCCCATCTCCGCGGACCACCACCTCCTCTTTGTTTTCCGACACGTTCCTCTTGAGGACGATCCGAACCCGCCTGTTTGGTTCTCCGTTCTCCCGCTGAAGGGGCGGTTCGGGAGGTATGTTTTGGGGCACCAAAACAACTCCAACAACTCACCATCGACTACTCTAGCATCGCCTCAACCGACCCCATCGCACTCCCAGTTTTGCAAGGGCCAGTTCCGAAGAGCTACCTCATGCTCCTCCACATGGTATTCATAGGATAGTACTCAAACACTCAACTGCTGTGCACAGAACACGCCCACCGACACGGAGAAAACCGTCTTCTCGCTGAGACTCCACATCGTCAGCACGGTCTACCCGCAGGACCCGAACCTCTCTAAGTTTGTTTCTCTGGTGACGTCGCCGTCCCCGTCCGTCGCGAAGATCGAGGAGGTACTATCTCCATACCCATCAAATTTGACAAACGGCGTACCACAGTCAATGAACGTCCTCACCACGCTCTGCTCGTCGAAACCCGAGTTGACCGTCCAGTACCTCTCCCCTATCCTGCGCGGCATTTGCATGTGCCTGTGCCAGGAAGTACCTCCACAGACGCAGCTCCTCCTCGTCAAGTCACTCTTCACAGTCCTGAACACGTAACAAATCCATATATCTGGTTTCTTACGCTCACGACAGCGCGTGCAATGCCCTGGAGTGCAACAACTTCCACCCGATCCAGCTTCAGCAGTACCTCACTTACGACTTCGCGAACATTAACTCGGAGACGAGTTAGCATTCATTTTCCTTTTCCCGTTGTCTCATTGCTTCTCAGTGAAATTCGAGGTGTTCGAAGGGTTGACTGCTTCCCTCGGCGTGTACTTCAGGTTCCTCTCCCAGAGCTGGCAGGAGGGCGAGAGCGGTGCCTCGTACGAGAGCGTCCTCGGCCTCTTCTGGTTCATCCTGCAGCTCATAACGAAGTCGCTCGCCCTCGAGCTGTACAAGAGGAAACACTTGGCCGGTACAGATACTCTCCCAAGCGCAAAGAACTTATTGTACCACCAGACCCCCGAAGGAACCAATGGCTTATTCTGGAGGAGAGATGGACAGCCTTCTCGAAGAACCTGTCCGTCGTCGCGAGGAATCTGGGGAAGTTCACGAGACAGACAATCGAGAAAAGCTGCAACTACTCGCCGTGCAGGGCACGCACGGCTCTGGAGGCTACTATCGCTTTCGGCCTGTTCCTGAAGGACCTGCTCTCGATCTACCACCGCGGGCACACCATCGAGTTGGCTAGGCACTTCCTTTCCGCGCTCAGAGGGAAGTCTCAGGACCAAGAGTGTACGTCCGGTTCCTCTGTTTTGTCGTCTTATCGGAACGAAAGGCGGCACGTCTTGCGGCATCTTGTTCCTCGAGTTCGAGCTCCTGTCGCAGCTGTGCGACTACGACCACTTCCTCGAGATTAACGCACCGTCGAACTTCCCCGAGGACGCGTCCACGCTGTTCGACAAGCTTTGGTACATTCAGTTTCCTCCTGTTTTCCTTGCTGACGATGCTCCAGTGAGGACCACCTCCTGATGGGGATGGTACTCAGAGAGTGTTTCCTCTGCATGACCTGCGCCATTGCCGACGCCAGGCGAAGGGCAAGTGCCCTTCACAGACCATTTTTCTAATGCGATTAATAGGCCCTGGGGATTCTGCTCCAACTTCTCCTGAAGCTCGACGGAAACGAGAAATACCAGACGGATGAAGCCAGGGCCAAGATATCGATGCTGTTCTTCCCTGTTGTCCTCAAGGTGATCGATGACCCGCAGCTGACTGGGAGCCACTTCTTCGAGCTGCACGAGGAGCAGGCGCTGTTCTCGATCTTCTTGTACGTCCTCAAGTACGCGACGCAGAAGATGCTGCACGCGTGGCTCCGCAGCGAAATCCCCTCTCGCGTGTCGCTGCTAGTGAACGCGCTGGCCACAGCAGTCCAGTGCTTCGAAGTCAAGAGCGATAAAGTGCTCTCGTTTGCAGCGGTCAACAAGTTCTCCCGCGACCGCCTGTACGAGGAGTTCATTGGCTACGACCCTGCCGTCACGCCACGCAGCCCCGCGGGACCAGAGTTCTACGGGACGTCCCCGCGCCCCAAGCGCATCACGAGCAAAGGAACGCTGTCGCGCGGGAGCATCAGGAGCGGGATGGGGACAACGAGGAGAATGCCCAACTTCTCCGACGCGTCACCAGCGCAGAGCATGATCGCCACGCAGAGCCAGATCGCGATGCCCAAGTGGCAGGCCAAGTCGCTGAGCGTCGAGGCAAGCTTCATCGTTCTCGACGCGGTGGAGAAGATCACCGAGTTCTTCGTACAGCCGCTCAAGGAGGGCAGCGACCTCTTCAAGGACGTACGCAGCCGCTCTTTGGGCCGACGCTTTTCTCACTTGCGGCTCGCAGATTTTCGATGTCCTGATGATCTTCTTCCGCACCGGTCAGCCACCGCGCTTCTTCCCGCACTTGTTCGCCACGACCCGTTCGTTCATCGCCAAGTTCAGGTACTTGCCGCCAGTGGCACCTCCTCCAAAAATCGGATCGCTAACCTCCGGAGCCCAGCAACCAACTGTTCAACCCGGAATCGACGTACTGCGGGACGCTCTGCGAGGAGCTGGTGAGGTTTTGCAACTCGCCTGTGGACACGATCCGAACCCAGGCGACGGCCACTCTCTACGTCCTCTCCAAGGTTTCCACCCACCTCATTCCCCCATCCATTGCTCACTCGCATGCAGTGGAACTACCGGGAGTGCAAGAACGTCGACATCGTCCAGAGCTATATCACCGCGTCTCTCTCGCGGCTTTCGCTTCCGGTATTATTTTGGAGTCTGCTCTTGCTGCTGTTGCTGACAACCCGCCAGGACACCCGTATGTTCGAGAGGTCCCTTGCCACCGCCGCCATGTACTCGCAAAAGGACACGCTTGCAGCCGGGGTCATCATGGTAAAGCGGAAGAAGCACCACTCGAACAAGGTCGAGAAGAGGACCAACGCACTCCAGAGGGACATCGAGGCCCTGGGCGCCTGGATCCAGGAGGCTGTGCGCGAATCGACGGCGCCGTTCCAGGTCGGGTCGGAGGAGGAGGTCAAGGACCTCATCAAGAAGCACACGATTCTGTCCCAGGAGTCAAGCAAGCGCGAGGTGCAGTTCATGGCGATCACAGAGCGCGTCCGCGAGCTGCCGGAGTGCAACGCGTCGAACCTGTCCTCGAAGCTCGCGGACCTGAAGAACACCTGGGAACTGGCTGCAATTGTCATCTCCGAGAGGCACCACATCCTTAAAGCCGAAGCTACCAAGCAGCACCGTAAGCTCCGTTCTCTCTCTCTCCCCCCATCATCGCTGAGAAATGTGCCCTTAGTCCACAACAAGATGCTCAAGGACTTCTACGACCTCGTCGCGAACATGTCGCACAGACTGGATGCACTGAAGGCCGCTCCCCCAGTGGTACCGACTCTGTTATTCACTGCTCGCTAACTTTGCTTCGCAGGACCTGAAGTCGGCGCAGGCGGAGATGTCTGCGCTGATGAGGCACATCTACGGTGCGGCCACCTCCATGGCCCTCCTGGACCCGTCGAGGCCAGACGAGGAGTCTGTCATCAAGGAGCTCGAGTCGAAGTTCGAGCAGATACTCCTCATCTGCCCGCTGAAGGAGAACCAAGCCGACGTGCCCGCGGACGCCGCCAAGAGCTCCGAGTTCTCGCGCTGCGTGGTAGACCTGTCCGCATACCTCACGACCGTCATCCGCGACACGCACAAGGCAACCAACCCGCACCTATCGTACCACTGTCGTCTGACTGCTGTTCCAGTTGACGACGATGAAGACGGCCGGAACGGACCCGCAGATCATCCAGGAACTGGAGCTCAGGATCGCCAAGGGATACGCGAAGTCGCCGGACCTGAGCCTGACGTGGCTCAACATCCTGTCGAGGGTGCACCTCGAGCCCGGGGAGGAGAACGTCGTCGAGGCCGGCATATGCAAGGTGTTCGCGATGCTCGTGATCCACGAAAACATCAGCTCGATGCTTCCCATCGCTCTCAACGTCGCCGTGCTCGAGGAGATCGACTCCTCTCTGACACAACTGGTAAGCTCCGCTCCTCCGTCCCTGCGTGCAAACTCTGAGCACTCACATCACGGACAACGCAAGGACTTGGTTGGGAGGTTCGTATCGCCGGAGATAAGCGAGCACGGGTTGATCAGCACGGCCATGGGCGCGATCGAGCTGTTCAAGAGGTCGGACTACTACGAGTTCTGCAAGACAGTCTACGACTTCATCCTCCCGCTGCTGCACTACAGGAACAACGTGTCCATGCTGGCTGACGCCTACATGGGTGTGCACGACCTCTACGCCGCGCTGGCGAAGAAAGTGAGCCGTGTTGGAAGCGGTGTTCTGCAGTTTTTTTGCTCATGCTTCAAGCAGGACTCGGCGAGACTCTTTGGGAACTACCTGCGCATCGGGTTCTACGGTAAGTCTTTCGGGGAGCAGAGCGGGTGCGAGTACATCTACATGGAGAAGCCGGGGGCACATCTCTTCAGCGTGAGGGACAAGCTGCTTGCCAAGTACGACGGCGGCAGCGGCGTGACGGTGCTGGACTCGACCGCTTCGGTCGAGGCCCTGGACCCGGAGAAGCAGTTCATCCAGCTCACCAGCGTCAAGCCCTTCTTCACAGAGGAGGAGAACAAGGCCAGGAACACGTACTTCAAGAAGACCGTCGTTGTCAGTGCGTTTTGCTGATTGCCCTTGCTTTTGGCGCTGTTTTTCTGACGGCCACCTCAGAGCGGTTCTTCTACGAGACGCCCTTTGTGAAGGACGGCAAGCCGTACTCGGAGGACGTACGCAGGCACTGGAAGCGAAAGGTCATCCTGACGACTGAGTCCTCGCTGCCGTCGGCTCTCAAGAGGCAGAAGGTCGTGAGCCGCGAGACGGTGAGTCAAGAGAGCGCATCTCGGCTTCTCACTCCTAAGCAAACGCACAGATCGAGTCGTCGCCCATCGAGAACGCCATCGAGACTCTGTGCAAGAGGCAGACGGAGATGATGCTCGAGATCGAGAAGATCAAGCTGATCAAGGGCGGCGAGGCCCCTCACCTCGACTCGCTGCAGAGGCTCCTGCAGGGCTCTGTCCTCCCGCGTGAGTCGCACACTCGCGGCCCCCTCCTCGCCTCACCTCGAACTCTGGCTGTGCTCCGCAGAGGTCAACGGAGGGATACTGGAGCTGCTGACGGCCTTCCTGTCGCCCGAGGGGAAGGAGCTGTTCCCCGACTTCAACGAGAAGCTGATCGATGCCATCTCCTCGTTCCTCGACTCGTGCAGGGAGGGCCTCGACCTTCACACAGGGCTCATAGCGCAGGACAGGCGCGAGTTCCACATGTCGCTCGAGGGAGGGTTCTCGGAGCTTGTCAAGCGCGTCAAAGCGCTCCGTTCTGATTCGTCCAATTGAGCTCACAGATGCGCAAGGGTGCCGATAACTAACGAACATGGCCTTTTTGATGTTGAAATGCTGAGTTACTGTGTGTTGACACGCCGGCCAAAATGTGAAGATATCTTTTCTACCACTTGAATGCTAGCGTCTAAAACTTGATCACAAAATACCTGAAGTACTAGGACTTGGTCATGTGAGAATCTACTGAAAAACCACAGGCACTGGCGCCTCCGACCTGGACTTGGTCCCGAGCACTGCGAGGGGTGCACTGCTCACCTTGCCCTTCGTTATTTTGCCAATTCCCAGGCAGTGAGGGTATGTGTATTACTCATAAAATACCCAAGAATTCTAAAGCACACTGACAGACAAGCAGTCCTGCTGTTACCGAAGCTGTCACTACTGATTGACAAGTGCCTCAGGGTACTGCTTTGGGTGCCCTGGTATGCAAATCCCCTAGCCATGCATGAACGAGTGCTATCTTGCTGCTGAACATGAGTCCTGTGCTGTTCAGATGGCACTTCTCGAGTATCCCTGCATGCTGACCTGCTCATGCTGTTCAAATGAAGTCAATTCGGCTCAGAAAACGTGCCAACTCCTGCATAAGCATGTTGCCTGCATTGACACATACATATGTAATCAATAAGGGTGCTTATCATAATCATCTATCAGTCATTTTCAAGATACTCTTTATAAGTCTTGCATATCTCAAACAAAACTATAAAATGATAATATTAAATAAACGGTATTTGAAGTATTGCAAGGTTATAAGCACAACTTTGTCTTATTGAAGGAATCTCTGTCTCATATAGTATCACATTTATTAGGTATCATCTTTCAACATCTCTAACAGCATTACTGTTCAAATAAACGCAGCAGTGCAGCTTCACAATTTGGAAATTCATTTGTACTATAGTGAATTAATAGCAAATTCTAAAATTGATTCGAATATATCATAATGCATGATTTATTTGATCTGATGAAATATCACAACTGGTTAGAATTATTGGTCTCTGGCAATGAGATGTTTTTGGTTTATATATAATTTTTCTGTTTAACAGCTCTGCAGCAGCGTCCTTAATGCTAGGTACTTAGATTATTTCTATCTATAATATGGAAATATATTAGTAGAGTATAATGAATTTATTATTTAAGAAGATTCACTATTAGTGATTGCATAAGTATTCTACATCATTCAATCATATTGCAGAGTCAGATGTACATTATTTTCTGGTTCCTATTTTAGAGATAATGCTCATTAAGTCGGAAATACATTTGAGGTTTTGTATTTCTTTTATTTAAATTTCAACTTATAATTAAAGGCAGATAGATAATACAAAATTTCCAGAAATGAGCACAGTGCTTAATTATGCAATAGTGGTTGGAAGAAAGAAATCAATGATTCATAAGTAAATTATTAAGATTATTATTATTGAACATTATGGAATGAGCTCTCAAGTTTGTGATGCAGTTGATGCAAAATTAATTCTGTCCTCTAGACTATGATCCTTTTGGCACTGTATATTTGTTAGGTCCTCTTTCTGCACTCTAGATTAATAAACAATGTACTCTTCACAGCTTGGGTACCCCTGGAGTGACAGCTTCATTGGGTGTGCCTGGAAGAGTGCTCTGAGAACATTTGTTCTCCTGCTCTGTCACATGATACTTCTGAGATGAATGCGTGGTTCTGAAAAAAGATACACTTAATATGAATGATTATGTATGTATGACGTTTTCAGCAATGGGGTCAATTGTGAGCAGACCAAAATTTCCTAGCTCACATACGTACTGGATCATACCAACTGGATTCTGTACGAGAACGGCTCGGGTGAGCTGTGCAGTAGTCCGCTGAGCGCGGTGATTTTCTGATCAAGTTGTAGATAGTATAATCACCAAGTTTGGCCGGCACGTGTGTGAAAGAAGATATTTGAGGAACCCATCACGAATCCTGAGGATTTTTATCGCGCACAAACCAGTTCGTTGTCAACACGGGATGAGCGAGGCTATGCCAGAGAAGGTCGGACCGCCGCTGTGGGTGTTCCGCTCGGGGGTCCCCAGGCCGCGGCCGCTCAACTTCGACGCGGCCCTGCGCGGCGTCGACGAGCAGTCGCGCGCGACGCTCAGCCAGGTCTCCACGGCCCGCAACGAGCTCATGGCGGCCCTCAACGCCGAGAACGCCGAGGTCTCCATCTCCTGCATCGACAAGTACCTCCCGCTGCTCCTCGGACTCGTGCGCCGACCCCGCCAGAGCCCCCGAAACCGAATCGGAATACGGTGGTTGCGCTGTTTCTGATTATTTCCGCGCGGCTGGCTGGCTGTGCACGTGGCGCCACGTCAGATGAACGCGACTGCGGCGCTGCCGCCGGACTTCTGCAAGAACCTGTCGGTGTCGTGGTGCATGCCGTTCACGCAGCGCTACGTGGAGAACTACGCGGTGGTGCCCTCGCTGCGCTACGAACTCGTCATGGTCCTCCTGGTACGCCGCGCCTGCGGGTGGCACACGGCCGCCTGCACGATCTCCGCACCTGTCCCCCTTCCTCTCCTCCTCGTTGGGCTGCGTTGCTGGCGCCTGGGTGTAGCGCGGCACTGACGCGGGCTGCTTGGCAGTCGTACGGGCTCATGCACAGGAAGATGGCGGCGCAGATCCTCGCAGGGACGGGGGCCACGCCCGACGAGGAGCGCCTCAAGCTCTGCTCCAACTGGCTGTGCCGCGCTGCCGGGGTGCTGCCCTCTCTACCTCCCCCCTCCCTCAGCCTTCCCGTAGTTCTGGGCTCCGCAATGACACGCCCGTCCTGCCCAGATCTTTGAGCACACCGCTGGACTGCCGCTGTCGGCGTGGACCCAGGGGCTCCTGACCACCGAGATGACGACGGAGCTGCACACTGCGTTCTCCCTGGTACAGCCTGCCAACGGCCCGTCTCTCCCCGTCGGTATCTCGGTGCTGATCGCTGCCGGCCCTTCTCCCTACGATGATCCAGATATGCCTGGCTGAGGCGCAGTCGTTCGCCGTCTCCAAGGGGGTTGTGGGGGGAGTTGAGCCCCTCGGCGCTGGCGAAACTGTGCCTGGAGGTCTCGAGCAAGACCACGTACGCCGCGGAGCTCGTCGTCAAGGCCGTCAAGGCCGGCGTCGGTGCCAGCGCGCGAGTGGACGACGAGCCGCGCCTGCTCGCGATGTGGGGGTACTTCAACCTCAGCGCCCACGCGTTCCGCGCACAGGCGTACCGCTTCCTCGGCGACGACGCGTTCAAGACGGGGTGCGCAGCAGCCACGCCACTGCGCAGGACTCACCACCGCACGCCACACCGCAATCGCAGAAAGAGCGGTGTCGCTGTTGCGTACCTCCAGGCCGCCAAGCCCAATGCCGCCGAGAACAAGATCTACGTGCGTCGGTCTTCTCGCCTCCCAGTTCTATGCCACAACGGGCACTGAGACATGAGGCGCGGGCGTACAGAACGACAGGAGAATGAAGGAGTTCATGCCGGAGTTCCTGAGGGTCGTGGCCAAGTCCAACGCCGAGGTCACCAAGGTATGCGACATGTACACAAAGGACAACTCGACTGTCTACTACGAGCTTGTCCCCGATGCGTCCACCCTCGACGTCCCCAAGGGAGCCAGCATCACCAAGCCCGTGCCCTACAGCCAGCCGGCCCCGGCGCAGAACATCCAACTGCGCGTGCACGAGAGCTATTGCTGTATCCAGTGACGCTCCCGCACGACTCGCAACAGCCCGCACGTTCCCAGCTTTCCTCCATATTCGCCCATGTCCGGTCAAACGAGGCCTAACAAAAGCAAGGATTCGTAGGCAAATCGTCAGGTGCTCAATATTATTGTTGGTATGCTGGCTCATCAGGTATGCATCATATTTGGGCATGTGTCATTGTCAGGCATCATCAGATACATGTTGTTATATGCACTGCATCGTTGTCAGGTGTGACGTCATTGGTGTGATGTTGTCAGGTGTACTGTGTTATATTATCACATGCACTGCAATATCTTTGGGCACATGTTATCATCACTCATCAACAGGCATACTGTATGATCATTAGGTGCACTACTTTGTCATTGGGCATTGAGCACACTGTGAGGATGGGCTAAGCACATTCACATTCACTGCACATGCACAAATTACAAGCACAAGAGAGATGTAGACACTGGCAAAACACAGGAAGAGTATCATTTGAAGGTGTGCATCCGAACCAAGGAAATATCTTCATTTCTTTTAT
>CACRSC010000007.1:242999-268013 GCA_902651635.1 Mastigamoeba balamuthi
AATGATATACAGTCTTGTAGTACTCTGCGCGCACTTTGCGGCAGCACTCTTGGTTTATAAAGCGGATGACTTCTTATTGAGAAATCCATTGGCTTTGCAGGGGTTTGCAATGGATGGGGAAAATCAATTGAGAGTTTGCCGGGCTTTATTGGGCAGACTTTGTATTAGCAAATGATGAAATGATATACAGTCTTGTAGTACTCTGCGCGCACTTTGCGGCAGCACTCTTGGTTTATAAAGCGGATGACTTCTTATTGAGAAATCCATTGGCTTTGCAGGGGTTAAGAGCAGGGGTTAAGAGTGCCTAGTGTTCCAGAACGAGATTGCTAAGCATTCACACAGTGCAGATATGGGCACTACGGTGGCGCACAACCTGTTCAACAGCATTTTCCATGACTACATTGGCCTGTTCCAGGAGAGCAGGAGCTGCAAGTACATACTATGATGTAGTTGAACTCTGATACAATAACCATCCAGCATAGCACACAGCAGTTGACTGACATTTCTATCCAATGCAGGTTATTATTGTCTGGATGGGCAGACCACCAGGGGTCCAGAAATGTATGATCTGGTCTTCTGCATGAGGAACACTGTAGTGTACGCCTTCTTTTCACCTGTTGTCATTCGTTGCTGATGGTGAGCTTGTGTGAGCAGAGCAGCAGGATGCCGAGCTCGCCCATTGCAGGGTCTTGCTGGAGGACCGCACCCCCTATTCCATACTCGCATGCATTGGGATGAATGACAATCGTAGCTTCTGGGATGTTCCTGTTGGCTGCCCAGCAGCAAGCTAAGTGATGCATAGAGGGGCGCTGGGCTAGGACAGGCTGCCACCACATCTGAGAGCAAAGGCAGCTGCCGGATGCAGCATCGGGACGTTCTCGCTGTCGTCCCACAGGGCGTCCAGTACGTCAGCCAGCTTATGACCCACGGAGAAGTGTGTCGATGTCTGTGACTATCGCTTACTACCACTCTGCTCCAGCAAAAATGATTCTGTCTGTTTACAGAAAAAACCGGGAATTGAGTTTTGTGTTGTGCACATTGCGTGTGTATGGTGTCGGGATCCTGGAATCAGGATTTGGGTGTGAAATGTTAACTGTTAGTCCTGGTGTGAGATGTTGTATATGTTGACTTCTGTGGCATCTCTGTGTGGGGTCGCTGGGTCAACACGGCGAAAACAAGAGAAGAAATGCACTCTCTGGGACTGGCAGAGACTTGGCAGTGTGTCAGACATGACACTCCGGCCAATGGCTCTTGACCAGCCCCTACCCTGACTGTCTTGTTGGTAGGTTTGCAAGTGAGAGATTTTCTCACAGATCTAAAAATAGCTTCCCAAGGCATCACCTCGGCCCTGGCCCCCCTGCTGATTCTGTCCCACCCTTTCTGTCCCACCCCTAAATATTGGAGAATTTGATCATTCTATGAAATAATTATCCAATATTGTATGCTAATGACACAGTATTTAGCAAAGAGAGTTATCAATTAGTTACCACATTGCATGGGGCAGCATACCAGCACAAAAAGACCCCTTCAAAAACCACAAACTTGGCTATTTGCAGTCAGGGGAAACCCTTCTTTTTTTCTGTCAAACTTAGGTTGAATATCAATAACAATAATCATTAGCATGTCAATTGTGACATCCTGTTCTCTTTTATGAATCTCGTTCTGCACTACTATACATAAGGTAATTCTCTAGTATCAATTTTCAATTCGGATTTCCATCTCAACTTTACCATTAGTTTCTGTGCAAAATTCAAGCTCATTAACATCCATTCCTGTGAACCAAGAAATGCTGAAATCCCATTTCCTGAAACAAATATACTTTGTAGATTTCGTTTTCTTCATTGGTACATGTTCATAATGCATGCAAATGATGTCCAGATCTCACTACTTCACCCTGAATTTTCAGTTTGGTGTGGAACAGAAAGGGTGGGACAGAATCAGCTGGGGGGTGCTTTTAGCTCTGTAGTTCGGTAGAGGCCGCAGATATTCTACGATTGCGGACTCAGTTGTTTCAAGGCACTTCCTTCCTGCGCTGCCAATGAAAAGAGCCGCCGCAGAGGTCGAGGGGAAGATGGACAAGCGCCCGGGCAAGATACCGTGGAAGGGTCCGACTCGCTCCCCTAGTGTTCTTTCGTCGCCCTTTGTGCAGCCCCTCTCAGAGCTGCGCGGCCCATCCAGCGCCCGAGCCCGCCGAGCGGCATAGGCTGGTGGAGCTGACGCTGTCCGTCGACAGGCACCTCGAGGCCGAGGCGGTGCTGCGCTCGGCCGTATGGAACGCGTCCAGGGTGCGGCCGCTGCCGACGGTGTTCTTCACGTCGCAGACGGCGGGGAGCGGCAAGACTCACTTCTGCCAGCACCTGCTCGAGATCGCCGCCTCCGAGGCCCTCGGGCAGCTTCTCAGGGCGGACCCTGCAGCCTGGTCTGCCGCTGGCGACGCCCTCGTGCCCGCGCTCAGCGTCATGCGCCGGCAGCAGGGGAGACTGCCCGAGGAGTATATTTCCCGCTGGCGCTCTGCCCGGACGGTCTACGTCGACCTCGCCAAGGAAGTCGCGGAGACCTCGGCAGAAGCCACGTTCAGCCAGCTCCTCCTCCACGCCGTCTACACGAAGGCCACTGAGCACGCGATCGACCCGGCGAAGCTCTTTGAGCGCGGCGACACAGCAGGACACGTTCTGGCTGTGCGTGAGCCGATGTGGTGGCGAGCTCTCCTGACGCTCGACCATTGCAGGCCTTGCGCGCCAAGACCGGCCACGCGGGGCCCTTGTTCATCGCGTTCGACGAGATCGGGGCCGTGGAGGAGCGGTGGTCGGCTCTGGAGGAGATGATGCCGAGGGTGGGCGAGGACCCCAGCAGGCCCCGGATCCGGCCGTACGAAGTGCTCTTCCAGGCCGTCTCGGGCCTCGCTGCCGAGCGGGTGCGGACCCCAGTATCCCGATGCTGCGCAGACCCCAACACGGCCCCCTGCCCCACCCACCACCAGGATGTCATCGTGTTCTGTGCTGGAAAGACACAGGCGTTGATCGAGTATGCCGCGCGCCCGGACTGCACTTGGATCACGCCTCGCGTCATTCTACGGTTACTGCCTCTGAGACCGATTTCTGTAGGGCCGCATCTTCGGTCGTCCTCAGACAGCTGATTTCGGCCTGAGCGCAGGTCGAGGGTCTCCTCACGATCCTCAAAACGGCCAGCTGGAAGGGAAGAGTGCTGCAGGACATGGTCCTCTGCGACGAGCGCGTCGAGGAGAAGAACGGCAAGGTGCTCGTCCTGGCAGCGGCGATAATCCGGCGGACGGGTGGATTGCCTCGCCTCGTCCAGCTCGCTCTGTCCTTCCTCGCGTACACGCCGAGCGCGCAGACTCTGGAAGGTGCCTTGTGGGCCCTCGACGGGGAGGTCAAACACAAGGCCGTTGCCGAGCTCAACCACTGGGAAGGCAGGCCCGCTATCACCGGGCGCATGCAGGTGCCCATCGCAACGCTCGCAGCAATGCGTAAGCCTCCTCCCCCCCTCTCTGGGAGAGCAGCAGGGCGGAGACTCAGCACGCAGTCGAAGCAGACATCCTCCGCATCCCCATCAGAGAAGACCTGGAGATGCTACTTGAGAATCACTTCCGTCGGGCCCTGGACATGGCGAACAACTTCGGCATGAACTTCAGGCTGGTCGCTGATGACGTGTACGAGCTTGTTGTGGGCGAGTGGACGCCAGAGCTCTACGGCAAGGGCGTGGACTGTCTGCTCTTTACGACATTATCGAGGCTGTTGCCCCGCGTGCCGCGCCTGCCCCCGGTCCACGCGAGGGGCCTCCTTAACGTCTCCCTCTGTTTTGTGTCGTGCGGGTCGGTCCGCTGCCGGTTGGCGCAGGCCATCGCCGATGTCCCGGGCCTGAAGCACTCTTCCTTTCTGGCTGCTGCAGCAGTATGGACGCGAGAGCGTGCACCAGACGCATTTGCTGCTGTAGAGCCAATCGCTGGGATCCTCAGGCAGAGTTCAGGATCGGAGGCCGACGGCAAGCACAAAGAGAAAGAAGTTGTTCAGACAGAGGTATGCAGGGAGACCGAGAGAGATTGCTTCAGCACTGCCGAGTGGGGTCCGTTCATGGAGCACCTCACGGCCAAGGGGAGGATGAACAATTTCTGCCTGCCCGCAGTGCACAGCCCTGGGGGCCCTGACGCTCTCCTGCCCCTCGAGGACTCGGCGAACCCGGAGCGTCTGTCCACTCTCGCTCTGTTCCACCTGCGGGGCCTGCGGCTGCGGCCCAGGGGCTCGAGCAGCTGGAGCGACGTCTCCAGGGAGGTGGAGAGCTGCCTGGCCAGGCCAAGGGGCTGCGTCGGTGTGGACCCCGAGCTCAAGCTTGTCCTATTTTTCGCCTCGGTGCAGCTGGACGCGAGCATCGAAGACGTGTTCCAGCAGCGGGGCGCGAGCCAGGCGCTCGTCTTGGGCGAGGGAAGATGGGGATACCGTCAGCCTGGAGCGGGTGAGGGGATAGCCACGTTCGAGGTCAGCGCCCAACAGCCTTTTTGGGCGAGTGCTCACCGTTTTCCTCGCCAGAGAACCTCGGAGGAAACCCCAGAGGACTTTGTGAAGGTTCTCGATATCCCAAGGAACTGCGAGCTCGTCATATGGGGCCCTGAGGCTGTGAGGGTCTTCTTTGGTGAGGGACAGTTGGAGGCGCTCTGGCAGATCCCGAGCGCGGGCTATCAGTACGGATGCAGGATTCTGTCATTCTTCCAGTCGAGCCTCTTCGATGAAGGTGCACGGCTACCCTCCTCGCCAGCAGTCAAGTCTCTCACAGTTGGCTTCCGTTTGTCTCAGTCGTCAGGGTGAACCTCTGAAGCACACCAGAAAGTTCTTTTTGTTGTTGTTGGTGCCAGCTGCTTCCATACATCTTCAAGCTGAAAAGGGACCGAATGATGGGGAAAAGCATGAGGGGGCAGTGGTTGTTCAACAGGAGAGTCTGCCACTATCTGCAAGCAATAACACAAAGGGATCAGCCAGATGTGCGTGGTCGCTCAGCCATTCTCCTCAACGCCCTTGGACTCGAACATAGTAATCAAGTGGTGCCCCTCTGCCCATGCACCACTGTCCGTGCACCACCACACAGTGTACACAGGCAATCACAGTAACATCACAGAGCACACGGAACCCCACTATCTGGGCCTCCATGCCCTCAGCCCTCTTTTGGTGCAGATCATCCAGCCCAATGCAGCGCAGTGGCAGAGCACGCTCCACGTGTCTGCCACTGTTCACCAACAGACTGCCCAGCGATATGCTCTGTGGCACCAAACCCGTGGTAGATGTCATTATTCATGACACATTCATACAGGAGATCAACTTCACTGCAAACTGCCAGCAGCAGGTGCTGAAACCACAGAGCCACATCCCACAGCACAGTGCACCCCATAGATCTCAATGTGGTCCCCATGAGCAGCTCAAGGACTGTGAAAAAGCCAAACTTGCAGACATAGTCCACAGTGCATTTGTGGTACAGCGATTGCCCGCAAAATGAAAAAATTCCGAAGCCGGGAATCGAACCCGGGGCAAGCAGGTGAGAGCCGCTTATGTTACCAACTACACCACTTCGGAAGCTTATAGCTATATAATGCAACCTCGGCAATGCAGGCTGCCACCTCAACTCCCCGTGGCTGAGAGTCCTGGATCCAGGATGTGCCTCCGAGTCTTAAATACTACACTATTGTACGCAATTCAAACTCACCTGTCTGACAATTACGAAGCAGCAGGACACCCTGGTGTTTGTTATCTGTCCAGTTCTCTTGTCAGTTGAGGTTATGTGTTTGATCATGAGAGTTAGTGATACACGTCACTTATGGGTGCATCGAAATACCCACTTCAAATATTCCAGTACCGTATCTACAGTTTATTTCCCCGCGGAAATGTGTGTGCAGTATGTGGCGCTCGCTGACGAGCTGCTCACATAGATCAGAGCCACGAGTGTTCGGTTTTGCCCCTGGCTGACATGCCCCACCTGATTCGTGTGTGTGCGGGCCCCGCGCTGCTGCTGCTCTGCAGCCTTTTGGATACATTATGTGATTTCTTTTTTTTCCTGTCAGGGTTCTAGAGGAGTTAGTGTAGTGTTCTGTTCGCCATAACGATGAGCAATTTTGTATCCTATTGATATGTTATGCTATCCTCCAAAATAAATGGAGGAACAAGTGTCCGTGCGAGTGTCGAGACGAGTTCTTTCTGTGCCGTGCACTCAACTCTGGTTCTGAGGGTCAGCCGGTCCCCTGACTTGCTCACTGGCTGCACCATGTGCAGCTCCACGAGAACGCGAAGCTGGGACAGCAGAGACTCACATATCGCTCCCCGCTCTGTCATTTCCCCGCCTTGCTGCCTCGACAACTTGTCGTCGTCTGCGAAGAGGCTGCGCTCCACCATGAGCATGCGCAGCACCGAGAACTGCTTCGACTCCTTGAGTATGACATTCTTCAGTTGCGCTCCTCCCAGTCCTTGCCCGCCAGCAGTTGTGTGCGACGCCATGTATGCTGCGACCAGCAGCCTTCGTATGTGCACATACCAGGCATTAGTGGACTCGCTGCACCCCCAAGAGGCTGAGTTGCGTGCCTGACAGCCTTTGGCGAGAGGGAAAGGTTCGGCTTGGCGGCAGCATTATCCTTCTGCTTCCTCCCGTACAGGTCGATGAACTTGGAGATGGCGGCGCTGTCTGTGGGGGGGGGGGAATCGAGTGAGTTGCCACAGCCCAGCACGTCACACGGATGCTGCAAAGGGGGTAAGCGTGTGCGTGCGGGTCTTGCTGTTCTCGAGGAGCTCGAGGAAGGAGCTCAGGTGGGCCGCTGCGACCGCGAACACCTTGCACGGGTTGTACGTCGTCTCGCTGGCGCACAGCTGCACCACGCAGCGCACGTACTCAGCCGCCCTGAGCCCTTGCACCTGCCCCAGCATCCGCGCGACGATCGCTGTCACCTGCTCGCGCCCGTACGGCGCAAAGGGCAGCAGCACAGGCCCCATGCGCTGCGTGTCGCTCGGCGGCGCCTTGCACACGACCACCACTCGCAGGTCGACCCCGGGGCCGCTGCAGCAGCTCGCGTAGAGGTCCGGCAGCCGCAGGAGCCCCGCCGCCGAGTCCCCGGATCCCGCGTCATCGACGACGACGACGACGAGCGGGGACGCAGAGGCGTCGACGCCGCGCAGGTGGCGCAGCAGCGACCGCACCGTGTCGCACGGGCGCCGCGGGTGCGCGTCCCGCGTGCCCGGGAGCGCGCGGCAGAGGTCGGCGATGGGGCTGGGGGCCAGCGCGGAGCACCACGCGTGGGCGACGCCCGACGACGCGACGACCGAACGCACGACAGACGTCTTGCCGCCTCCAGCGGCGCCGTGGACCACGGCCACGCTCCACATGCCCCTGGGCTGCGCCAAGAGCGCCCGCAGAACGCCCGCCTCGCGCTGCCTCTCGGGGTACGAGTCAGCCATCAGGATGGCGCAGGGCGGACAAAAACAGCGGGAGCCAAAGATCCGAATATCTTGCAGTCAACTGAATCTTCATGGCTTGGTATCTTGTCGTTTATAACCTTAACTGCCGTGCTTCGATGACCGCCCCGACGTCGCTGGCCGAGGCCGAGGCTCTCTGCGAGGTCGCGCTGTCCGGCGGGCCCTCGCACGCGGCGGCCGAGGCGTCGCTGTCGCTCCTGCCGCCGCCATCGCTGGCGCAGCTACTCTCCTCCACGCCGTCGCCGCACGCGGCCCTCTACTGCTCGCGCTCGCTCCGCCTCTCCTCGCGCTCGCTCCCGCCGCCCTCGCGCGACTCGGCGCGGTCCGCGTGCTCCGCGTGGCTCTCGCGCGCCTCGGCCAGCAGCGCTGGTGGCGGGGGCGCAGCGCAGGCGCCGCAGTGGGCCGTCAGCTCCGTCTGCGCCGCCTGGGGCGCCTGCTCGCGCGGCTGCGACGCCGCGGTGGTCCTCGCCGAGGCCTCGCGGGCCCCGACGCGCGCGCTGGCGCTGGCGCTGCTGCGGGCGGCCGTCGCGGAGCACTCGGAGGCCCCGCCGGCCGCCTCGTGCTCGCTGTCCTCGCACAGGGACCAGTGCTCGCGCTTCCGCGACACGTGCCTCGCCCCCTGCCTGCGCGCCGCACGCGACGCCCTCGCGTCCCCCGCGGCGGGCCCCGGGGAGGTGTCCAGCGCGCTGGCGCTGGCGCTCGAGTGCCTGAGGTACGACTTCAGCTGCGGGGCGTCGCCGGCGACAGACTCGCAGCGCGCGAGGGACTTGGAGCCGCCGCTGCTGGCGGAGCTCGTGCAGGGCGGGGGCACGGAGGATATCTACGAGCACGTCCCGGCGTTCCCCTTGTCGTGGGCGGCGGAGTTCTGGGCGGGGGAGGGCCCGGGCTGCCTCGTCGACGTGCTCTACGGCGCGTACGCCGCGGTGCGCACGCCGCCCGAGTCCGCGTGGGCCCTCGAGTGCGTCGCCGCGATGACGTCGGCCAAGCGCTCGTTCTACGAGAAGTCCGGGGTCCCCGCGCTGCCCTTCGTCTCCAAGGTCCTCCGAGGGGCCAGCCAGCTCATGACGTCGAGGTGAGGGGTCGTCCTCCACTGGCTGTGCCGCTGCGCTTGTACTGATCGTGTCTGTTGGCGCTGTCTGTTTTGCCCCCAGGGTCGGGCTCGAGCACCAGGAGAACCACCACGCGCTCTGCAAGCTGTTCGCGCAGGAGAGGCAGCCGCACATGTTCGAGCAGGCGCTCCTGCTGCCCAACTGGCCCGATATTGCGCAGACCCTCGTGGGATTCACTCTGGAGAGCCTCAAGGTACTTCTGCCCACGTTGCGTGCCCCCCTGCGCTGGACTCACTGTCATCCCCTTCAGGCGTGGCAATGGGCTGGCAACAGCGTGCACTTCCTTCTGGGCATCTGGTCGTACATGAGCCTGTACTGCGTTGGCTGCACTCCTGAGGTGCTCGCGGACCGCCCATCCCCAAACACGAATGACGACGCCCTCTGACACAGGAGGTAAGCGAGGCCATGGTGGAGGCTGTCCTCGAGACAACCTTCTCCGTCACGTCCGCGTATATCGCCTCGCGCTTGGAGGCGATCGCGTATCTCCAGCAGAACCATGGTGCTGGCTTCGACGACCCTCTGGACGACAACTACCTGTCTGTGCGCATCTAAAACGGTGTGCCGTTTGCCCGCTGTGTGACCCCCGTGTCTTCTGCAGGAGCTGATGCTGTTCGCGCCGTTTCTGTTCCTGTCCAAGCCTGCAAAAGCCCGCACCACCATATTCGGCCACATCGACAATGCCGTCGGCGCTCTCTTCCGCGAGGGCAAAGACTCGTCTCGCCAGCTTGCGTGGCTCTTCTACCTCGCGTCCGCGTTTATCCGCCGCAGGGACCTCCTCGGGGCAGACTCCAAGGAGGAGGACAACGCCGACGCCTACCTGCTCTCGAGGTGCATCACGACGCTCTCGCAGCTGGCCAGCCGCGATGTGCTGGGGTCTGGGTCGAACGTGCCCATTCCCAAGACGAGCCTCGCCATCATTCTGCGCTCCCTGATGTTCCTTGTGAAGCGGACGGTCAAGTCAAACCAGCGGGACTCGGACCTGTACTGCTGCGTGCAGTCATGCGTTGGCGAGGACCTGGGGCTGCTCCTGTCCCGCTGTGCTTGCGCAGTTATAGACTCGGTGTCGCAGTACGCTCCGCATGTGGCGCACGAGGCTGCGCAGCTCCTGGAGGTTCTCCTGCGCGAGGGGTCCGACAGGGAGATGGACTTGCTCGAGACTCTGCTCACGGGCAACGCCAGACTGCCCCCTGCTGTGCGCAGATCCGTCCTGTCTACGTTCTCCCGGCTCTCGCTATCTCTCGGGGTCAGCAACCTCCTGGAGGCCCCCGACGAGGCCATCGACAGGAGAGTCGATCGGGTCATCCGCCTCGTCGCCCCTCGCATGGGAGAGCTCGTCGTCTCCGACGCGCAGGTCCGCTCGAGTGAGCCCTGGCTGCGCTCGGCCGCCGCCTGCGTGACAGAGCTCACCGCCATCGTCGCGGGGCTCCACGAGGACACACCCACAGACACGAGAGCCATCGAGTCGCTGATCTACTGGCTGCACCCGCAGTACACACAGCTCTTCCTTCTGCAGGCGTCCGCTGCGGACGACAGCAGCAAGGCGGGCCTGCTGTCCCGGAGCAACGGCGGCGCGCTCGACATGGCCTCTGCGGTGCTGAAGCTCTGCGTCT
This sequence comes from Mastigamoeba balamuthi, assembly GCA_902651635.1. NCBI lineage: Eukaryota > Evosea > Mastigamoebida > Mastigamoebidae > Mastigamoeba > Mastigamoeba balamuthi. The sequence continues at coordinate 253,182 of CACRSC010000007.1, forward strand.
GCCTCTCGCGCCTCAGCGCGGCCTCTGGGGACATCTTCTTCGTTGTGTCCACGACGCTCGAGTCGTGGTCCGCCCTCGTCACGTACGCGTGCCAGCAGCCGCCCCGAGCCACCGAGACGTCGTACCCGGTCAGGGAGGTCGGCGTCCGCTGCTCCAAGCGGCTGCTGCAGTCTGTCGTGCACCTCTTCGCGTGCACGCAGACCAAGGCCCTGTGGGAGCAGGACAGGTTCGTCGGGTGCAGGAGCCCCGGCGTCGTCGCAGCCGCGCTCGTGCAGTCGCTGCCCCGCGAGGAGATCTGCCAGCCCGCGCTGCTCAGCTGCACGCTCAGCTCGCTGGCCAGCGCGTGCTCGCGCGGCTGCTCCAAGTTTGTGCTGTCGTCGGGGCTGCTCTCCGAGGCGGGCGTCGGCACGCTGTTCGTTGTCCTCAAGGAGGGCATGGCGTCGTACGACCGCGAGGTCTGCAAGAGCGCCGCGTCGCTGGTCAGCTACCTCTTCTCCGAGTGCGCGTGCCTCTGCGCGCGGCACACCAACTACGCGGCCGAGTTCCCCAGGGAGCGCTCTGCGCGGCTGTCCGACGTCGCGAGGTCGTTCGTCCGCAGGGTCGACGCCGCCGACGCCAACGCCATCGTGGCGGCGACGTTTGGCGCGTGCACGTCGGGGAACCTGAGCGCCACGCAGGCCGCGTCGGCTCTGCTGCCCCTCTGCGCGCTGTTCCCCGCGAGCCTCGGGGCGCTCGCAGGCGTGCTCAGGGCGCGGCAGAGGGGCGCTGCCGAGGGCGCTGCGGTGGTCGCGAGGCTCGAGGGCATCGACGCGGTGGTCAAGCGCGACGCCAAGTACCTCGTGTCGTCGGTGACGTCGCTGCAGTGCAGCACGGAGCTCGAGCGTGCCCTCGCCGCCGTCGTGGACGAGGTGGGCCGTGGGCTCTACACGTCCTTCTGAGAGGCCGGTGACCTACAACTGAGCAACGCTCACTACTACTATGCGAATGAATAAAACATCAACAGCCATCATCAGGATGACGACTGGGATCGCGCTCGCATCGGCACAGAATCTGTGGATCCAGATCTGGGAGATATTTCGGGAAGCCAGATCTACTTTTCCTCACCACATGACGACCAACCCGCCTGAGCAGCAGCAGCAGCGCCCGCAGGAGCAGCGGAACCCGACGGCGGAGCGCGAGTACCTCACCGCGGACTTCGACTTCGACCTCCCGCCGTCGCAGATAGCGCAGGAGCCGGCCTCCCGGCGCGACTGCAGCCGTCTTCTGGTCCTCGACCGCAGCACGCGATCCCTGACGCACTCCCCGGCCTTCCACGACGTCCTCGGCCTCTTCCGCCCGGGCGACGCCCTCGTCCTCAACGAGACCCGCGTGTTCCCCGCGCGCCTGGTCGGCAGGAGGTCCGGGGGCGGCGTGGCCGAGGTGCTGCTGCTACACCCGGCGGCTGCCCAGGCCCCGCAGGCCGGCAGCGCGGCCGCCGAGTGGGTCGCCCTCGTCTGCCCCGGCCAGAAGCTCCGCCCCGGCAAGCGCGTCGTCGTCGCCGACGACCTCGCCGTGGACATCGTCGGCGTCACCGACGGCGGCGACAGGGTCGTCAGGCTCGTGACGGATCTCGACGTCGCCCAGGCGATCGAAAAGGTGCTGCAGTTGCTCTTCCGCGTCCAGGTTCTCCCTCCAGCCTGACGGGTCTCTTCAGTACGGGAGGGTGCCGCTGCCGCCGTACATGCAGCACGAGCCCACGGACGAGGACCGCGAGCGGTACCAGACGGTCTACGCGCGCGAGAAGGGGTCTGTGGCTGCGCCCACCGCGGGTCTGCACTTCACGCAGCCGCTGCTGGAGCAGATAGAGGCGCGCGGCGTGCGCATCGCGAGGCTCGTGCTGCACGTGGGGGCCGGCACGTTCAAGCCGGTGGCGGTCGACGACCCGCGCCAGCACCACATGCACAGCGAGTGGTACCGAGTGCCCGAGGAGGCCGCCCGCGTCATCAACGAGACCAAGGCGGCCGGTGGGCGCGTCTGGGCCATCGGGACAACGTCGGTGCGCACGCTCGAGACGGTCGCGGACGAGTCGGGGGTTGTGCGGGCAGCGAGCGGCTGGACGAGCATCTTCATCAGGCCGGGGTACCGCTTCAAGGTTGTCGACGCCGTGGTGACCAACTTCCACCTGCCCAAGTCCACGCTGCTGATGCTCGTGTCCGCCTTCGCCGGCTACGATTTCGTCATGGACGCCTACAGGCAGGCCGTGAAGGAGGGCTACCGCTTCTATTCCTACGGCGATGCCATGGCCATCTACTGATCCCATTGCACTACTTTCTACAAGCGAGGAGCGCTACGCACTTTGGGCTTCCCGCAGATATTACAGCAGCGCGCCAATGCTCCAGTCGACTGTGTATTCAGGTAGGTGTAATTCAGTACCGCGAGGCGCCGCTGGCAACAGCGGACACCCTGTTGACAGCGTAGCACGAGTAGTCGAGGGTGGTGTCCGAATCTACGATGGCCTCGGATGACGGGTGCACGCTGATCAGGCGGTCCAACTCCTCGTAGAGCTGCGCAAAAGATGGTCTTACAGACGGGTCGGCGCTCCAGCAGCGCTCCATAAGCGAGTACACCTCGGGTGGGCACCCCTCGGGGCACCGCAGACGCTCCCCGGAGAGGAGGTACTCGCACAGCTTGTGCTTCTGAATTTCTGCATAGGGGTCCATTCCTCTTGAGAACAGCTCCCACAGAACTACCCCGAAGCTCCACACGTCGCTGCCGGTCTGTCAGAGAGCCGCAACGGAGTGGGAATGCGGAAGCCGTCGTACCTCTGGGACGTGCATCTCCTGTACAAAAGGACCTCGAGGGCAGTCCATTTGACCGGAAACGTGGACGAGTGCAGCACGTAGTAGTCCGAGGTCATCACCCGCGCCAGGCCAAAGTCCGCGACCTTGACGACGTAGCTGCTGCCCTCCTGGAAGTAGAGCAGGTTCCTGGCAGCGAGGTCTCGGTGTATGATGTTCATACCAGACAGGTAGTTCATCCCCGCAGCGCAGGAGAGCGCCATCCCAAGGAGTGTGTCGTTGCCGAGGTCCGCGCCGTGCATCTGCACGAGGTCCAGGACGGAGCCAGCAGCAAGCTCCATGACCATGTACAGCACGTCCTCGGACATCGACAAGCCAAAGTACTGGAGAATGTTCGGATGTCGCAATGTGCTGCACGGGGCTGCTCAGCGAGTCCACGGGGCACATGCAGGGAGGGCTCTTCTGGGGGGAGAGCTACCTGAGCAGATCAACCTCTGCGATGAAGTCCTTGAGCTTGCAGACAGACGCGTTCATCTGTTTCATGGCAACGGGCGTAATTTTGTTCCACACGCCTCTCCAGACAACCCCGAAAGAGCCCTCTCCGATGCGCCTCGTGGGAACGGCGTCCACGAGCTTCGACTCTCTCGACGCCCCTGGGCAATTCGATGCTGGCGATGGCTCCAACCCACCTACACACCAGCCAGTGTTAATCTCCCAACAGTCATGAAGGGCATACCAGTTGTTCGTCTCATAAGCTCGGCTGTGATCTGTCTTCGGGGGCCAAGCGGCAGCCCGAGAGAGATCATGTCGTCCTCCGAAAGGAACAGCAGCGCCTTCATGGTGATCTCTGCCTCCTTGAACTTGGGGATGTACCTCTCCAGCTCCAGCGCTGTGAGGAAGCCCTCGATCGTCTCCGAGCTGGCCACCCCTTTGGTCTGCGCGGGGGCACGGAGCTGAGTACATGTGCTGGAGAACAACAGAATTGTGGCGTGTGAGGACCTCCGAGTGCTTCTGCAGCACGTGTTGGAACGAGGGCCTCCGCTGCCCGTTGGTGCACCCGGTCGTCACAGGATAGATGATGTTACCCGTGATCGAGGGCATGCTGATCGGGCAGTGCACATTGACCTTGGTTCGTAGCGCGCCGTCCTCGTCTCTGTCGTACACCCGCAGCCTCCCGTTCACAAGGATCTGTTGCCCCTGGGTCAGCCCCTATTTCACGGACCCCCACTGGAACGCGTGTTGGCGCACAGTCATGCGGCTGTGGCTCCCGAGCATCCGGGCGACGTTGAGCACCCGGTTCGAGCCGCAGTTGGCGCACACCATGATGCGGTCAAAAACGTTCGCCTCGGGATCGAGCTCGAAGCAGTTCCCCGTGCAGTCGTGTATCTCTGCGGGGTCTTCTTATCAGCCCTGAGAGCAGGGGCTGCGCGCTGCGTGTCTCGCACCGCCTGCCTTGTGCTTCTGGTCGAGGAACTTCCCGAGGCACAGCCGCGCGTGGCACACCATCGAGTGGTTCGCGTCCATCGTGCACACGATTCCCTGCCGGTGATAACGTGCCTAAGTAACGGAGCACAAAGAGCAACGGGTGAGGTGTGTTACCTCCGGTACAGCGAGCGACGCTATCGCGGTCGCGTATCCCGACCCTGGGGCGATCACGAGGAACGAGGCGTTGGGCTTCAGGCCCTGGCACAGCTCCTCCAAGCATTCCGCATAGAACGGGGCAGGCCTGTGCGAGGGCGTGAGTGACTGGCGGCGGTTTACAGTCGGCCAGAGGGGGAAGCCTCACAGGATAATGCGCATCGCGTTTGTCGAGTGCACTGCGTTGCCCCTGTACGCGTCCGGGTGTCCTGCGGGGAGGAACAGGGCCCTGTCTACCTCGAGTAGTATCTTCTCGACCTGAGCGGTCCTCACGAACCCTCGCGCTGCGTCCGCAGAGAAGCGTTGGTCGGCGGCGACACGGACCGAGTCCCATTCCCACGCCCTCACATACCTCTGAGCGACGACACGAGCTCGACGGTGGACCGCGGGATGCGCGTGAGACCCGCCGCGGCGAACGGCGACCGCAGCGACAGGTCCGAGTCGGGCGAGACCGACTTCTGCGGCGCGTCGAGCACGTGCGCCTGCGGCGACGAGCGCGGCGACGCCGTCTTGGCGGCCTTCGACCCGGGACTCATCGACAGCGACGGCGACGGCGACGACTGCTGCCCCTTGTCCCTCGGCGACGTCTGCTGCGCCTGCGACGACGAGCTCGCCCGCGGGCTTCCCGACGCCGCCGCCGCCGCCACCACCGGAGTCGACGGCGCGCCCTCTCGCGACGCCGCCGCCACGTCAGCGTCGCAGAAGTCGATCTCGCACCTCAGGCAACGCCACCTCCGAGCGCCGGGCCCGGTCGACGCGTCAAGTGACGACGACGATGCTGACGTGCAGGCGGCGCAGCTGCAGCGCCAGAGGCCGGCGACGGGCGGCGGCTCGACGAGGACGAGCCTGTGCGCGTGCAGCGCCGGGCAGAGGACGGACCGCGCGGCGGCCGTCTCAGCACACTCTACGCACATGTCGTAGTCGCACCACGCGCAGCGGAACCTCGCGGACGCCGAGGCCCCCGCGCGGGCGGCCGACGTCGAGCTCTGCGCGGCGCAGCAGCTGCCCCCGATGCCGTCGCAGACCCACGCGCAGGCCGCGAGGTAGCTGCGCGCGACGGGGTGCGCGTGGGCGCCGGGCACGCAGAGGCGGACGCTTCGCGCGTGGTCGCGGGCGGCGCAGGCGCGGCAGAACTCGGGGGCCCCGGGGCACGTCGTGCAGCGCAGCCGCCAGTCGCTGCCCGGCGCCCCCACGTCGCCCCCGCACTCGGCGCACACCGCCGNGTGCAGCGCAGCCGCCAGTCGCTGCCCGGCGCCCCCACGTCGCCCCCGCACTCGGCGCACACCGCCGGGCGCCCGGCGGTCCCGGCGGCCGCGGCGTCCGCAGGCGAGCCCCAGGTCGTCTCGAGGACGTGCGCGTGGAACGCCACCTGCACGTAGGCCGGCGGCTCCTCCATTAGATACGCGCGCGCACGTTTCCCGTCGCGATGATATTTTTGTTATCTTTGGTGGCGCACGGTTTTCCGGCGGGTCTTTCCGGCGTGAGCGACTCTCGGGGCAACGGCCGGGTGGCCAAAACGCCGGTGATGGTGGGTGGCGGGATCAGTGGCATTCGTATGGGAGACCTGGCAGTGGAACTTCAGTGCACTTCGGGGTGTGCGCGATTTTTTGGAGTCACCGTCGCAGATTTTCCTGTGCTTTTTCTTTTTCCCTTAAGTCTTTGAGACTGCACGAACAAAACACACCGCCACACCACCCCAGTACGCCGTCCGTGCTATGAAGTTTGTCCTTTCTGCCGTCGTCGTCGCGGTAGTGGCCGTGAGCCTCATCGATACCTCCGCTGCCGACGATGCCAAGCCTCTGAGCATCACGATTCTCGACATGGGCCAGGCCGACTCGCAGCTCATCGGTCCGCAAAATTCACAACCGCCGCAACTATTCAACGCTCACCGGTTTTGCAGTGTTCCCGAGCGGGTTCACGATCCTGATCGACGCCGGCGAGGAAGGACCCATGACGCACGCGGGCGCTGCCAAGGTGGCCGACTTCATCAAGCAGAAGACGGGCGGCACGCATGTCGATGTGGGCCTCCTGACGCACCTGCACTGCGACCACCTGGGGCAGTTCAGGTCCGGCGGCTTCTGGTACCTCCTGGAGAAGGCCGGTATCACGTTCGGCAAGTTCATCGACCGCGACCACGGCGTCTGGGTCGGTGCGTGCCCGATGCGTTGCCTACGTTTTCAATTCCATTTTGAATTGTGTCGGGACTCCGCACCGCAGACAAGGACGGTGACGGTGTGTGCCCTGGGTCGAGCAAGGTGCCGTTCTCGGAGATCGAGTGGCACAACATGGGTTCGTCCATCTCGTCGACGACTGGGCCCTACTGGGTCTGCTACGCGACAAACCCTAACTCTAAGGTACCCGCAACGCTGCTCTGTTCCGCCACCTGCATTCGTGCTGAGCGTCAAGACCCTGCCACGCAGATCTACAAGGCGAGGGAGATCGCAAAGCTGTGCTCGGCGACGCAGATCGCTCCCCCGGACGAGGGCGCGAGGGTCGTCGTGGTGTCGGTCGACGCTGCAGGCGTGAAGGAGAAGGACGGCAGCCCTCTGGCCGGCGACCGCACGTCGGAGAAGAAGCCCCCGTACGAGAACGACTACAGTGTTGGCCTCATGATCCGCTACAAGGGCTTCACGTATGGCACGTTCGGCGACCTCGACGGCGAGTACTACGAGGTCTCCAACATGATCTACCACGGTAGGCCATACGAGTGACGTGCGATTGACCAAATTATGACGACGTTGCTGTGCAGACATCGAGACGACGGCACTCAACAGGGTTGGCCCCGTTGATCTGTATCACGTCAACCACCACGGGTCGTCCAAGTCCTCGAACTCTGCGTTCGTGTCCAAGCTGGCGCCCACCGTCTCGGTCATCTCGTGCGGGTTCAACAACAGCTACCACCACCCCACCGAGGCCGCGCTCCAGAGGCTCGCCGAGGTGGGCAGTGCAGTCTACATGACCGAGGCAGGCCGCGGAGAGGGCATCGACTACAAGGGCGCTGCCGTCGCTGGCGGGGCCATCACCATCTCCGTCGATGGGAAGACGGGGAACTCCTTCACGGTCACCACGCCTCTGACGGGCAGCAAGACATTCACCTCCAAGAAGACAGCCACACTGCCTCTGTGCGACGGCAAGGTCGTCGACAAGGCAGATCCTGTGCCCGCAGGCAGTAGCTCGGCCTTGCATCCGAGTCAGCCGTCGAGGAGCGAGACTGGGCACAGCGCAAGCGCTGCCAGCCTTGCCAGCGCCAGTGTGACTCCTGTCACTCCGTCTGTGACGGATCACTCCAACAGCGACGCCCGTGGTAGCTCCGCGGGCCTCCATGCGGGGCTGGCTATCATCGTCAGCATCGTCGCGCTCATCTGAAGCACCAAATACTCACCCGAGCATCATTCCTATGCATCCCAATAAATGAAGCTCAGACCACAGAACCAGCAACGGCTTTTGAGGTCTGCGCGTTTTCTGCGTACGGTAAATCGAACGTGGCCGTATACTGTCAATCTGGATGCACACCACGTCAAGTGTGCACACTTCCCCAATGTGTGCGTAATTCTCCACATCAGATCCTCAGATTTTTGTACACTTTAGTGACTGTTGCCTCCACAAAGCACTGTCCTCGCCACCGTGGTGCAATGAGCAGTGGTTTGCCTGTCTTTTTGGCGGTCGTCGCGCTCAGTCTCGCCAGCGCCTCCGCATCCGACGATGCCAAGCCTCTGAGCATCACGATTCTCGACATGGGCCAGGCCGACTCGCAGCTCATCGGTTGCGTTGCTCGTCACGCCCATCGGCAGACTCCCCACACCCGCACCGGATCTCACCCAACCGACACTCAGTGTTCCCGAGCGGGTTCACGATCCTGATCGACGCCGGCGAGCTCGGGCCCATGACGCACGCGGGCGCTGCCAAGGTGGCCGACTTCATCAAGCAGAAGACGGGCGGCACGCATGTCGACGTGGGCCTCCTGACGCACCTGCACTGCGACCACCTGGGGCAGTTCAGGTCCGGCGGCTTCTGGTACCTCCTGGAGAGGGCGGGCATCACGTTCGGCAAGTTCATCGATCGCGACCACGGCGTCTGGGTCGGTGCGTGCCCGATGCTTCATCGAGCGCCGTCATTGCTAACGAATCAAGTGATTTTCAACAGACAAGGACGGCGACGGGGTGTGCCCTGGGTCGAGCAAGGTGCCGTTCTCGGAGATCGAGTGGCACAACATGGGTTCGTCCATCTCGTCGACGACGGGGCCCTACTGGGTCTGCTATGCGACTGATCCCAAATCCAAGGTAATGGTGCCGACAGACCGGTTTTCGCTAACGAGTCTGCAGATCTACAAGGCGAGGGAGATCGCAAAGCTGTGCTCTGCCACGCAGATTGTCCCCCCGGATGACGGCGCGAGGGTTGTCGTTGTCTCGGTGGACGCGATCAACGTGACAGGGGCCGATGGCCGTCCTGTCGGCGGGGACCACACCACGGATTCAAAGCCCCCGTATGAGAACGACTACAGTGTTGGCCTTATGATCCGTTTCAAGGGCTTCACGTACGGCACTTTCGGCGACCTCGATGGCTCCTACAACGAGGCCTCTAACATGATCTACCATGGTGCGAATTCGTTCCACCTGCACAAGCAATTTGCTGACATTTCAACTGCGCAGACATCGAGACGTCGGCACTCAATAGGGTTGGCCCCGTTGACCTGTACCATGTTGACCACCACGGATCCTCACTGTCCTCGAACTCTGCGTTCGTGTCCAAGCTGGCGCCCACCGTCTCGGTCATTTCGTGCGGGTTGAACAACAGCTACTATCACCCGAGCGACAAGACTCTCCAGAGGCTCATCGACGTGGGAAGTGCTGTCTACATGACCGAGGCAGGCCGTGGGTACGATGCCTACAGGGGCGCCTGCTGTTGCTGGCGGAGACGTGACGATCACGGTCGATGGGCGGAGGGGGTCCTCGTTCACGGTCTCGACGCCGTCGACAGGCAGCAAGACGTACAGCACCAAGATGACCGCTACGCTGCCGCTGTGCGACGGCAAAGTCGTCGACACTGCACAGCCAGTGCCCTCGGAAAGCAGTGCAGCATCCCTCGCCAGTTCAGCTGGAGGTACCAGCGGTGCAGCATCTCGGCACAGTTCAGCGGGAGGCCCCAGCAGTACAGCATCGCTCGGCAGTTCGACTAGAGGTGTTAGCAGTGCAGCCTCTAGAAGTGCAAGCACATCGCGCATACCGACCACAGGCAGCAGTGCCTCCCTGAATCACCAGCCGGCGAGCACCGCTGCAGCTTTTTCCCACCCGTCGTCTACAGGAACCGACGGAGAGCACGATGCAAGCGCCACTCCACCGTCGGCCACCGAGAGGTCCGCTGACGAAGCACGCAGCGGTTCTGCGGGAATCCAGGTTGCCCTTGCTTTGGCCGTTCTGGGATTTACGTGGAGCTGAGGTGCAAAACAACGTTCGGAACAACACACAGTTCCTTCCTTGCACTCTGCATCAGATTCACCAATTCGCGGGTCCGCGCACCCCACTGATGGCGTGAATCCATCCCACCGCGGAGGACAAGCGCCTGGAGGACGAGGGCATGGTCGTGCGGGTGAGGGTCCTCGGGGCACACCGCTGGGAAGCCCGCAGCCCCCGAAGCAGGCACCGACGGAGTAGAGCATGACGGAACACCGAGCTTGGTCGGAAAAATAAGGGAAACAGAGAAGGAAAAACGCCGACCGAGGGGGTCGAACCCTCGACCACACGGTTAAGAGCCGTGCGCTCTACCGACTGAGCTAGGTCGGCCTTCCTATTATGCTAAATACCTTCTGCACTTGCCGATTACGCTGCTCAGACTTGCCGTTGGAGACAACTGGGCAAATTCCTTGTTGGGTATGCCGTTAAGATCCTACCGCCCGTTGTGGGAGGAATCAGGTCAGTTAGCCGGGACTGGGTGAATCTTGTAATGCGAATTCGTTATTTTATTTTCCAGATGATGGACGTGTTCAAGAAGCGCAAGCACCGCAAGGACGGCGAGTCTACGTCGGAGCACTCGCACCGCCACAAGCACACCCCCTCGGACCCCTCCGAGGGCCCCGTCGCCGACCCCGCGCCCGCGGCCCCCGTAGCCGCGTCGCCGCCGCGCGAGACCCCCAAGCCCGCCGCTGTCGCTGCAGCGCCGGCGACCAGCAACCTCGACGCCTTCGGCCTGGCGCCCTTCTCGGCGGCCGCGACCGCGCCGTCGTCGGCCGCAGGAGGAGCGGGCAGCGGCGCCGGGCAGCCCGCGGCGCAGCGAGCAGAGGTGGACATGTTCGGGGCGGACGTGTTCAAGCCCTCTGCTGTGTTTGACTCGTCGTCGTCATCAACCGCTGCACCTCCGCAGCCGCAGCCTCAGCAGCCAGCCCAGCAGCCGCAGCAGCCGAAGGCACAGCTCGCATCCCAGCGGGCCAGCACCGAGTCCCTGCCCCGCGCGCAGCAGACGCAGCAGCAGCAGCAGCAGCAGCAGCATTCGGAGTCAGCAGAGGCCCACGCACGCGCTGCGCCCCCACAGGAGAGGCCCACAGCAGCGGCGGCAGCAGCAGAGCGCCCGACATCGCCGCCGCGCGTGGTGCAGCCGCTGCCCGTCCCCCCGGCGGCGCCGCTCAAGTCGTCGCTGGAGAGCATGTCGCCCGTGGCGTCGCCCTCTGCGCAGCACCGCGTGGCCTCTGCCAACCCCTTCGCCGACGACGCGGCGGCCCCCGTCGTCGCCAACCCCTTCGCGGCCAGCAGCGCCTCCGCCGCCGCCCCTGCGGCCGTGGCGCCTGTGCCTGTGCGGCCCACGGGGCCCGCGGAGGCCCCGGCGGTGGCCAACCCGTTCGCGGACGGGGTGGAGCCGCCGCGGACGCCCAAGCTGAGGACGCTGGCGTCGCTGCCGCCCGACTCGGCGGTGCGCGTCATACAGGGCGCGCTGGGCATCGACCAGCTGCCCAGGGCGCCGTGCGTGGAGCTGCCGGGCGAGTCGGCCGTCACGCAGCGCATCCGCTCGCTGGCCGAGCGCGGCCACAGGTACGCGGGCCTCGAGGTCGTCCGCGCCTACGCGCTGGCGTCGTCCAAGCGCGAGAGCGAGTTCCACGCGCGCGCCGAGTGGCTCGAGATGCGCAAGAGCGGCTTCGCGTTCCCCTGCCGCGACCCCGAGCAGCGCGCGACGCTGGCGCGCATGGGGGCCTCGTTCCTCAAGCCGCTGCCCTCGTACGACCTCACCAACTTCGCCTTTGCGTGGACGGGCCTCGCGCACGAGTGGGTGCAGCCGCTCATGGCGGGCGCGGACGCGAGCCTCGTGCGCAACGGCATGTTCGGCACGGGCGTCTACGCGTCGCTGCAGGCCGAGCACGCGGCCCTCGTGCACGCGTGGGAGAGCGACGCCGACGCGGGCGCCGAGATCCCGCTGCTGCTGAGCGCCGTCGTCGTCGGGCTCGCCTACCCCGTGACGCGCGCCGTCGACTACGCGACGCCCGAGGAGTTCGGCCCGTGGTCGGTCAGCGCGTACCACCACGCGGCGCCCATCAGCCCGGCGGCGGTCGCCAAGGCGCACGCCAGGGACTACGTGGAGCTCGAGGAGGAGCTGCACAGGTCGCAGGAGAAGCCGCTGCACGCGGGCTGCGACGCGCACGTGGTGTCGGTCTCGGTGTCGCGCAAGCACAAGTTCCAGGCCGCCGTGTCTGCTGAGGCCGAGTTTGACGAGCTGGTCCTGCGTAGGCAGTCGCAGCTCCTGCCCCTCGCCGTCGTGTTCGTCCGACGGATGTGAGTCTTCGGAGTGGCAACTGCCTGGCCATCTGTCCTGCAAACCAACGCCACATATGATTGCATTCGGGTCATCTCCAACTAACCGCGTTCTTCTAGCACTGATCCGAAGATATCAGCTTGTTGACGAGCTGTTAAGGCCACGCGCTCTTGCAGAGAAAGAGCACAACATCGACGAGGCCTTGAGAACTGTGGTAGCACAGGCATGTTTGATACAACCAAGAATGCTGTGCTGTGCGATGCTGTGCGCATGCCATTGCAGGCACAAGTACTTGTACCCTTGGGCTCAAGTGCTCAGCTGTGGCTTAGAGCAGGGCAACCACAGTTGCCACGAGGATGGCCAGAGCGGGGACAACTCCCGAGGCTGCGCCGTCGCCGTCCTGCACAGCATAGGGGCTAGTGCCAGACCCCAGCACGGGGTCGTAGACGACCACCTGTGCGCCCGCAGGGAACACGATGTCGATGCGCTTCACGTCGCTGTTGGACCACGCATTGGTGAACGGCGCCAGCGCCCCGCCCGCGAGCTTCTTGAGGGCGTCCAGGGTGTAGTCGGCCCACGCGGTGGCCTCTGCCTCTGCCTCCACGCCGTTGACTGTGGCCCTGGCCCTGGCCTCGGCATAGGCATTGACCCCGTTCCTGCTAACAAGGGCGTGGGCCTTGGCCTCGGCGTTGGCGTTGGCCCCGAGAATGCGGAGGTGGAGCTTGTTGCTCTTGTCCGTGTAAGGGTAGTCGTGAATCTCGACGATTGTCTCGAAGCCCTTGGGGACGAGCACCGTGTTGCCGTACTCGCTGTAGCCCGGGACGTTCGAGATGGTCCACGTGAAGTAGACCACCAGGCTGCTGCTGGCGTCGGTACCCTTGATGCGGTAGTACTTGGCCCCGTTGTTCTCGCCCCGGCAGTCGTCGGCCCAGGTCATGCCGGTCGTGCCCAGCAGCGTCTTGGGCATGAACGTCTTGGTCGATATCTCCATGCCGTTGCTGTCGCACTCCACGAGGCCTTCGTAGACCATGGCAACGGCCCCGGCTGCGGCATCAACCTTGGCGGAGACGAGGTCGTTCAGGTCCAGCCCTCTGCGAGCAACAATCAACAAAATAGGAAAAACACATCTGGTATCAGCATTTGCAAATTTGCAAAAATTCGGTCAAACGGTTCCGCACGCATGAGCAAGGGCGGACGCATCGAAGAAGGCATATGCAGCGACAGGAACCGTGGGGAGCACTTCCGTCGTGACACCGCCATCTGTACGGAAGAGGGTGAGACCCGAACGATCGGTTTGTGCAAAAAAGCAGTCAAGTGGTGTGGGGAAAAGTCGGTTGGAGAGTCGCACAGGCAATGATGGCCTCGGCACTGGCGCCGGCACTGGCGTTGAGCGTGTCGTGGTCGGCATGGGCAGCGGCGTCGGCGTTGAGCGAGTAGAACCAGGTGCCCTTGGTCACCACCGTCGACAGCGGTTTGAAGTCGGTTTTGTGGTAGTGCGCGTCGACGGGCTTCAGACTGCTGAAGTTGCGTGGGATGAACTTGAACTCGAACGCGGAGGCCAGCGCGACGGCGCAGAGGACAACGATAACAGTGCGCATCATGGGTTGTGTGTCTAGGCGGTCTTGAGAAACGCTCGCAGACGGTGTAGGAAAAACAACAAAAAACGGCCCTTGGGGGTCGGTGACGCTTATATAGCATCGGTCTGTGACGTAATACTCCTCTTCCCGCACCTTGCCACCCCGCACCGTATCCAACAACCACCGAACCCCAACGACTCGGTGAGTCACCGCCTCCTTTGACCGAGCAACAGAAAGGCGGACAACGGAGCCTCACTCACACACTCTCATCGCCCGAAATAAGATGGATACGTTGGAGAGACCACAGATAGCGACTCTGTCTGTACGCCAACACTGAATGGGCAGTTGCCCTCCCTGCATCATCACTTTGTTGTATTGCCATTAAGGCTGCTCAATTCTGCCTGGGCAGCCAGTCACGGATGCCCTCAGAGAAAGACACCCGACGGGGTGTCGTGGTGGGCGATGGCACGCAGTAGTAGAGTAAAGATTACTGGCCCAAAGGAGTGAAAGCCACCCCCTGCGCTCACAACGTTGCAGGACACCCATCGTCTCAGTGAACAACCTTGGGTATTAACAGCAAAGGTTGTACCACCAACAAAAAGACTCACCGGAAAACGCCGAAGTCAACTATCGGTCCATTTGAGGATCTTCTACACAACCGACAAACCTGTAGTTCAATCCGAGAGACTCCCCCAACGTAACTGATCTATTGGCCGTGCAGTGTTTTGGCAACTCTTCTTGTCTCGTCGCTCGTTCATCTTTTATTGTTGGGTATCTAAAAGTAGATATTCACCATTTTACTTTTTCGGCCACAAAATGGCGACATTCTCACTGACACCGACGGTTCTCGTCGTGGTTGCGCTCGCGGGCGCCGCGGTGGGGTGGACGACGTCGCCGGGGGGCACGCTGACGGACGAGAGCTGGCCCGCTGTCGAGTCGAACATTTCCACATTGCTGACGTCGTCCACTGCCATTCTCGGCGCGGGCGGCAGCTTCGGGGCCGTCGTGTGCGGCATCGGCGACACGGATGGCGACTCGCACGCGGACCTGGCCGTGAGCGCGCCCAAGGTGGCGACGTACGAGTACGGGCGGCTGTACGTGGTGTT
>CACRSC010000007.1:284808-365973 GCA_902651635.1 Mastigamoeba balamuthi
CGAATGTGGCCGAGATGCGATGCACAGTTTCTGTGTGACCTATCGTCGAACACATCCATCAAAACAGCTTCATGGTGGAAGTCTCCGTGCAGCTGGACCCTTCCCTGCCAACAGCAGCTTCGCGGTGTTTCCTGTTCTCAGAACCGCCTCGAAAAACTGTACGTTGTTCTTCTTTCTATTCGTTACTAAGGCTCTGCAGCAACTTCACCACATTTGGACTTAGTGGAACTCTTCCATCATCCGCAAGCTTTTTGTCGAGTTTGACAGAGATGTTCGCTGATTTATCTCGATTTCTCTGACACAGACCCGGAAACAGGCGACTTTCAGGCAATAATCTCACCGGTGATATCACCTTGTTGGTGCAAAATCCGCTACTCTCAGTCCTGTACTTTGTTCATCTCTTCTTTCAATCATCTAATCACTTGTGTGAGCAGCGAAATCCAGGGGAACTACCTCACTGGTCGTGTTCCAGCAGGCCGTGGTTGGACCACATCGCTTTTCAACAATTGCCTTGACTGCACGGCGTGTGGGTCTCAGCTGCACTGTATTTCCTGTAGGTCTGGAACTGTTGACTCGGACAGCAACGCAGAAACACCGTGTCTTCAGTGCCCTTCAACGGGCTTCTATATTCCCTCTGGACAACTCGGAAATTGCTCGCAGTACTTATGCAAGGTCGGAGAAACCGATACTGACAACGACACGAGCACGCCATGCGTTCAATGCAACGTGTCTTCTGGATACTACATCCCACCGGGCTCGTGTGGCGAGTGCGAGGCGCATAAGTGTCCTTACGGTGCTGCTGATGTCGACGCAGATATCAAAACGGCGTGCGATAGCTGCTCACTTGCCGGCCTATTTGTTCCCCGGGGACAAGTTGGCTCCTGCGCGCTGTTTCTCTGCCCTGCTGGTGAGTCAGACGATGACAATGATTCACGCACGCCGTGTACATCGTGTGTGGCACTGGGTTCTGGGTACTTTGTCCCGCGGGGGTCTCATGGCCCCTGCTCCAGTCACAAGTGTCCGAGTGGCACTGTGGACTCTGACAGAAACGTGTCTACTCCTTGTGTGGCCCAGGTGGAAGATGACGATACTCATGTAGGTGCTATTGTTGGTGGAGTTGTCGCCGGAGGTGCTGTCGTTGCATCTGCAGTGGCCTTGGTTGCCATCATCGGAGCCAAGTGCGGGTTTCTCTCCTGCTTCACCGCTGCTGCACCTGCCGTCGCCACTGGAGTTGGCCTCGCCACCCTCGCTGCAGCGTTCGTCGCACATCTGGAGGTCCGAATGCTCGACGAAATCGGCGACGACGAGTCTGCTTCTGCGCCCCCAGAGAAACTCGAGGAAGAACACGTCTCTCCACCGGAGACCCTACATGGAGCAGACCCACCGATCAAGGACTTGGAGAAGATTGTGGAAGCCATGCGACCGTGCGTTCCCAAGACTTTAGAGGAATTCCATAGCCAGGTCAAGGGCACGACGTGCCTGTCAGAAGACGATGCGCTGGGGCTGTTGTTGTACACGACGGAGACAAAGCCAACAGAGGAGAGCATCTACTTCCGTCTCAACAAGTACCTTCGGGAGCGCAAGGACAAGGAGGGCGGCATCCAGTGGATGCGGTTCGCAGTGCAGTTGGTCAGGACGATGCGCAAGATCCCTTTGCACTCGGGCGTCGTGTTCCGAGGAATCAGAGGACAGTTGGATGCTAAGAAATACAAGGTTGGCCGGAAGGTATGCTGGAGGGCGTTCTCGAGCACATCCCCATCGGAGATGATTGCAATGGGGTTCATCAAGGACACTGGCCCCTGCACTCTGTTCGAGATCAACACACTGCGCGGTCGGAGGATCACGTCGTTCAACCTCTTCGGGGAGGACGAGGTGCTGCTGGAGCCCTCGAGCGAGTTCGAAGTCGTGCAGGTGATTCCGCAGTTCGATAGCCTTGTGCGCAAGATCGTTATGCAGGAGATTGCTCCTTCGTCCCCACTCGTTCCTGTTGAGGCCGTGCCTGTTCTGTTACCAGAGAAGTCACAGCGAAAGTTGGTGGCAAGCCTCACGTCGACGCTGAAGAGAGATGCAGATCCCTTTACCATGGAGAGCCCGCTTCACGAACGCGACGATGGCAGAGTGTCCCCGAGTACTGGCTCAAGGGAGAGCGAGGAGAGGAGGAACACACTCAAACCGCGGACAGGATATATGTCTGGTGGAGTTATTGCTGCATCGACTGCATCGGAACCGCCGTCCTGTGAGGAGGGACCACTCAGTCCTGCTCCACTTTTATCCCGCTACTCAGTTGCTTGTTCAAAGGATTCAAAGGATTGAAATTGAATCCGTCACCTTCCACTCCCCCCGAATGAAAACAAGTTTCCATTGAATGGGATCCCGATGGAAGAGCAAAAGCTCAAAACAGTTCCGGTGTTAAGTCAAGGATTTTTAGCGGAACACAGATCTGCTGCTGGAGGAGATGAACAGCAACCCGCGAGTACTGGAGCCACGGAAGTGGGCTGACTGGCACAACAGGACAGCTGCTGTGCAGATGAGAGCTCATTCTTCTGTGCTATTCCATTCGGATTATGTGAGAACTCCGGCCTTCGGATGGTATTCGTGAGGCAGGCAATGATGTGAGGGACTACGGTGTCCTCGGGATGCTTGACACTATAGTCCTTCAGATCCTCAATGTTGCATTTGCCCTTGTGCAGCTTCTCGCTGAGATACCTGAAGTTGTTGAACACCCTCTCATTCTGCTGTGACAGGTTGGAAGCATCCCCCAGGAACTCGTGAACAGTTATAGGGTTACCAAAGCCCCTGATGCGAATTCTACCCAGGCATCGAAACGCATACCTGGGTAGAATGAAATCGCAGAACCGTTTGTGATCAAGAGTGACTCGAGAATTGAGGACCCACCTGACACTGCACTTGTCTCTGATAGAGTCGGTAACGCAGCAATGCGTTCCCATATCCTTATTCAGGGATTCGAGCCTCGAAGCCAGGTTTACAGCGTTTCCTGTGTTGTAATCAGTTGATTCCGCTCTTTTTTTGAGTATAACCCCTTCCGCGGGCAGGACGTACCGAGGACGGTGTAATTTAGCCTGTTTGACGATCCTACATTCCCAGCAAAGACGGGGCCCGCATGCCAGCCGACCCTGATGCCCATCTCGAGACCATATGTTTTGATGAAGCGCTCGTTCATGTTGGCCAGTGAGCTGTGCATCTCACACACGGCCTTGCACGACCGCAGTTCTGCCTTGTCCACCGCCTCTGGGCACCCCCACAGCGCCATGATGCTATCTCCAATGTACTTATCGATGATGGCCCCGTTATCCTCGAGTATGTTCGTCATGGCTGCCAAAGACACCAGTGGCGCAGCACTTGTTATGGCATGAAAAGACACAAATGGCGCACTGTCAAACATCTCCTCGAGGATGCAGATAAGTGTGTCCGCCCCGCGCGTGTCCATCGCCGCAGTGAAGTTTACCACATCGAGGAACTGTGAGATCGCAGTACTACTGTTGGTCTTCCCCACAAGTAGGATGGACAGCAAGCCCGCACCAGAATGGTGGCCTGCATCTCCCTTACCCCAACTGAAGGCCGCAACTTCTTCTTGATCAGGCTCTGGACCACCACGATTGGCACGTACTTTGAGCTGCACCGCAGGTCATTAGGACAGCCGGATAGAGGAATGGAGGAGGGGAGTACACAATTGATACGTACAACGCCGCGAGGGTCTCCGACACTCGCTTAGTCTCTCTCTCGAGCTGCGTATGCACGAAAAAGACCCTATGAGCATGTAGAGGGCGGGGCCAGGGCACGCACGATGTTGACCTCGCTGATGGAGCTCCTGCGCGGGGTGGTGAAGGCGGACCGATCGACGTGCGCGAAGTCGAGCAGAGAGATGCGGTGCATCTGCTGCGTAACCAACGCTAGCGGGCGCACAATTTTGAGACCGAAAAGCGTTGCCAGGACGACGGAAACGAGGCTCATAGCAACCGTCTCGCTCAGAACGGCGATGACGGCGACAGTCGTCCTCCTTGTGGCCCTGTCGATGTCTTGTTGCACCGCGTCCGGCAGAGAAGCGACGACGAGCCACCACACGCTCCCTCCCACCGCCGCGGCGTCCACGGCCTCGACGCGGGCTCCATGCGTGTCGAATTCCACTCGACAAAGCCCCCCACCACACAACTCCGTCCAGCGTTTCGATATTTCGCGTACTGTCTCGTTGGGGCAGTCGATCATCTCGAAGTGCTTCCCAGTGTCCCCGCTTGCCATGGCGATGCCCGGGGAGCCGGCGACGAGGACACGCGTGTCCGCCACGAGCAGGGCAACGTCGCTTGGCCTCAGGGCGTCGCTGGCGAAGAAGGCACTGATACTGCGCGTCGAGAGGGCGCACCAAATGAGCGCGTTGTAGCTGGGGTTTGGGTGCTTGAGTTGCTCCGTGAATAGCAGAAGAGCTCCCTCGGAATCATCGTCGCTAGGATAGGGCCCTAACCACGCTACGCCCGACTCGCTGCTTCTCCCAAAGACATTGGTCCACCAGGGAGCCCCGACAACACTATAGTTGGTGACGGTCCGCACGACGGAGCTCGTGGCCACACTCTGGCGCCTATACTTCTTGCACACGAGGTCTGTGGATACACTCGTGTCCAGCACGCAGTACGCGGGCTCTGCAGTGCTCACGGCGCACCCTGTCTGCATGAACATGTGCGACCCCTCCGAGTTGGTCCACGCGACGCTCTGCATTCGAGAGTGAGCGACAGCTCTTTTTTGGTAGCCCCATAGGCGCAAGTGTCACACAGCTACGATCTTCATTTATGGAAGCAAGAAATTGCGGAGCAGCGGGTGAGCAGACCTCTCCATGTAGACTGAAACTAAGACTACCTGAAACTGTGATTTCAAATTGATAGAGCCTTCGGTCCTCCCACGGTACCGCCACAGCCGAAGGCGGCACATTTCAGACAGATGGAATAGTGCGCAGGAGCGTTCGTAGTTGCCACAGGCATCGCCGTGCTTCCCGATCCCCCTCCCGCCCGAGAACACCATCGAGTCTGCCCACACGCACGATGGAGCAGAGGTAGGGGTAACGGAGGCGCAGGGGCACGAGGAAGCGGTGCAGCAAGTCGAGGTTGTCGCTCGCGCTGCCCTCCAGAATCTCGAGGGGCAGCTGCACCTTCAACGTGCTGGCGACCACCGAGGGCTGCGCCAGCGTCGCCGACACGTTGAGCACGACCCGCGCGGTCGTCGCGCTGCGGTGGACGCCCGTCAGGTCGTCGATCGCCTTCGTTGCCGCGTTGGAGAGGTCCGTGCTCGTGACGACCCACAGCGCGGCCAGCGGCGTGATGGACAGCAGGATAACCGCAGCCGTCACCGATCCGACGGCGCAGGGCACCGCCCTCTGCAGCGACAGCTTCATCGGAAACGCCTAACTCTATAATCAGCCCTGGGGCAATTTTATGCTCAACGCGCGGCGTGGAAATGCACTTAATTTTTCGGATCGTGTTTCATAGAGAAATGGAAACGACATTTGAACATCTTGTCCAGGCGCTTTTTTGCAAATCTGACGGGCTGCCAAGGACCTCCTTCACGAAATCCGCCTCCGACAGCAGGCATCCAGGCGGTCCACAGACACAGTAGCATGTGCGATGTGACACACCAAACGCCGGCGCAGGCGAGGCTAAGGGTCACTCGCACATTTCGAGGTGGAGCCGAGAAGCCCTGTTCAGCCACCCGTGGAAAGTTTTTGAGGTATGACCAGATCATCAAAATGTTGCTTTGTTGGCGTGGTATGTGGCTGTGTGAACAAGATGGACGGAATTAAATCAGCGAGAAGCACGACGCTAGAGCTGACCCCTTCCGCTCTGCGAAGTCTCGCAACCCAGCTGCTTGGGGCTGGTGTCCGACGCGGCCGAATAGAGCGCGTCCCTCAGCTCTCCACTTTGTATGTGCGAGTGCAGCTTGTCAAGGGCGGTGTGGTAGCCCGAGAATTGGGGATTGCTCTTCAACTGTACAGCCATCTGTGCGGCCTCCTCTATGTGCCCACTGCAAATCAGCTCGTGGACCTTGCCAAAGCCGGCCTGAAGTGCCACGATGTCTGCAGACGCCCTGTTGTACGGGCAGAGGACGTGGTAGATCTTGGTGAAGGCCGACTTGCCGCGCAGAGCCACAATGTCCAGCAGGACGCACACGTACTTGTCCGCCACACGTTCCTGGATAGCGCCACTCACCAGCGGCGACACACCGTACGACTTGCCGAGTTGCTCCATCCTGCTTGCCACGTTCACGCAGTCTCCGCACACCCTGCCGCCCAGACCCGCCTGTGAGACCCGCATGCAATTCCCCAATCCGGCAGGGCTCACGTGTAGTTGATGCGCGAGTGGCTTCCGAGGTTTCCAACCAGAACGGCACCGCAGTGCAGGCCGACCCGGAAGTTGAGAGGGGGCAGGCCGCTCTTCTTGAACCTCTCGTTGACTGCCGCCATCGCCTCGGACAATTCCAGGGCTGTGGCGCACGCGGAGCCGACGGGGTCCTCGATCTCGAGCGGTGCCCCGTAGAGTACCATGATCCCGTCTCCAATGAACTGTGTGTGTCATTTTCGTCAGGGTCCGACTGCATGTCCCGGGCGTGCCTTGTCTATGGTCCCGCCATTGCGCTCGATGACCTGCCCAAACTCGTCAAAGTACGTGTCCAGGATGCTGTTTAGAGTCGCCAGTGGTACAGACTCGCTCAGAGTAGTGAACCCTGCGAGGTCCACGAACATGATCGAGAGGTACTTGGTGCGCATGAATCGCTCCACCTTGCCTGTGTTGGAGTGCAGGATGTCGAGCACGACGGGCGCGGGCAGGAACTTGCTAAGGGCGTGCATGGCAGTCTTGAGCGAGAGGAACGTCTCCTGCATCGTCCGCACTTCGCGCACCTTGGAGAGGCTGCACGCGCGCGTGCGCAGATGCACAAACTGAAGCCCGCAGATGTCCAGCATGTCCCGTGCGAGAGCGCCGACTGGTGAGGATATTAGGGTACTCACGAGGCCTGCAATGACGACTCCCGATGCCCAGATCGCCGCCGACACGCCGATGGTCGTCCAATCGATGCCCGCGAGCACGGGGCGCGACACGCACACGCTGACCCAGCGCAAGCCCGGCCTCCCCACATGCGAGATAGAGACCAGCACAGAGCCGTCTGTCCAGAAAGAGCTCTCCTCGGCGTTGGCCACGAGCCGTACTTGCGCAGCACAGCCCTGTGTGCCTCGTGCACGAGGCTGCTGCGGACATCTGCGACGGCGAGCGGCGATGTCATGCTGTCGTGAAACCACGTCGAGTTGAGGCCCGAGTCAGTGCTGCCCAGGAAGAGCCCGCTGTCCCGCTCGACGAGGAACGCCAGGCCGTACGCCACGTCCAGGCCTTCCAGAAGGCCAGCCAGGCCCAGCAGGTTGACGTCGGACGTGACGTAGCCGATCCACGCTCCGGTCGATGCTGAAAACGTCGAGACCCGGAACGACACGTCAATGTCCGTGGTCGCCACGGAAAAGACCGGAGTCCATAGCCCCTCCGATGCCGCGGTTCGATTCTCGCCCCAAAAAGGAATACGGGCTGTCGGGACTGTGTCGCAGAAGAGCGGGAATAGCACTGCCGCGGAAACCGGGTCGACGGCACTGAAGCAGTGCGCCAGGGTTGTGTGGTTCGTGGAGGCCACCGCAAAAAGTGCCGCTCCGCCAGGGACGGTGATCCTGAACACGCCGCACGCGAGAAGGGTCGTTGGGTCGCTCGACGGCTGCACGATCGACGAGCCGCTGACGGACGCGCGGTGCGAGTACACGAAGCGCAGCGCTGCGAGCAGGAATGCGGTGTTGTTGTCCGGGTCGATGTCTCCCTGGGCCACCTGGGTCGCGAGCATGAGGGTCGACGCCTCGGTGGCCTCGAGGCGCTGCGCGATCAGTGCGCCCGTGTCTCGCGCGACAACCCCTGACCGCAGAGCTGCAGACGTGCGGGCCGCAGACTCTGCGGTGCGGACCATCGTCGAGAGAGTTCCAGCGGTCACTGCGCTCAGGGTCGCCACGACGAGGGCCACCAGCACGCAGAAGACCGGCACCGTCGCGCGCGAGCTGGATGCACGAGTGCTGCTCGAGCTGCTCTCCAGATGCTTCATCTTGTGGAAAAAACCGAATGTGTTTGTCCCCTATCAGCGTCAATTTTGGGGTGCCAGACAAAATGCAGAGAGTTGCCGTTGCCACCATCGGACGGTTCGTGTCCATTAGGACAAATATGAATATGAGGAGCCACAACGCGCAGGCCAGATACTCACTGCCAGAATGAGAGCACACCTGTGACCTGCCCACACGGTTCAAAGACGAAGTATCTATTTTGGGTATGCTCTTCAAGGAGTGCTGTTCGTACGTAGGTGTCATCCAGTGGACTCCGCGAGCTCATCAAGGAACCTGTGGGGAAATGGTGGTGGCCATCTTGTCCAGCGCCTTCGGGAATATTCCTCAGCAGACAAGCTTGCCTCGGTTGAAGGTTCTTAATTCGCTGGCAGATTTGAAAACTGTGACGCGCATCCTTTAAACTGAGTTTGCTGTCGTGGGCTGAGAAACATTTTGTATTTCTTTGCAAACCGGGTCGACGACCCGGTCTGTAAAAGAATGGCATTTTCCGTTAAAGACCACCATCATTTCGGGAGTGGTTTGTTAATTGAGATCCTACAGGAGCCGAATATCTGCGAAACTGAGTAGTGGGCAGGTGCAGCGAGAATTCATCCTGCGTTCCTATGGTGGTTTGTCCTCTCGCATTAAAGCTGCACGTCGTCGTGGCTGCCCTCGCGAGCACCGCGGTGGGATGGACGACGTCGCCGGGAGGCACGCTGATGGACGAGGGCTGGCCCGCTGTCGAGTCGAACATTTCCACATTGCTGACGTCGTCCACTGCCATTCTCGGCGCGGGCGGCAGCTTCGGGGCCGTCGTGTGCGGCATCGGCGACACCGACGGCGACTCGCACGCGGACCTGGCTGTGAGCGCGCCCAAGGTGGCGACGTACGAGTACGGGCGGCTGTACGTGGTGTTCGGCCCCAACGCGTCGGCAGCGGGCCAGACGCTCGCCATCGCGTCGCTCGTCGACGGCACCAGAGGCTACGCCCTCAGGACCTCCACAGACAGCTCCTACGCCTGGTCGCATTTCGCCCTGAGCCTGTCGCCCGTCGGCGACATGAACAACGACAGTCTGCCCGACTGGGCTGCGGGGACCACCGACTGGAAGGGCAGCGGAACCGGTAAAGCGTGGATCGTATACGGCACACGAACGCGGCCCAGCGCTATCGAGCGGGACATAGAGACTGTTAGGGCGTGGATAATGCAAGGAGACAGCATATGGCAGGGCGTAGGGCCCGTGGCAGGCCTCGGCGATATCAACGGAGACTCGTACCCCGACGTGGTTGTTGGGTGGCCCGGGTGGACCTACGGCATCAGCAGAGGAAAGGTGGGAGTTGTGTTCGGGTCATCCACGGGACCCTCCAAAGAGGCGTGGTTCGAGCAGATATACAACCTAGACCACAACGGGTGGGGAACAGGCAGATTCGTCTCGGCCGCGGGCGACGTGGACGGGGATGGTTTCCGCGACTTCCTCGTCGGAGCAGACGGCGCGTGGGGCAGCTCGGGAACAGCATACCTCGTGTGGGGACACGCTGACCCCTGGGAGTACAACGTCAACAAGGCCGTCGTGCTTCCGGGAACAGGCAACCTGCAGTTCGGCTACGAGCAGCCCTCCTCCAAGGTCGGTGCCGCCATCGTCAGCGCCGGCGACTTCAACGGCGACTCCCTCGACGACTTTGTCATCGCTGCGCCGGCGTACACGGTGGCCAACGTGACGTCGGGGAGGGTGTACCTCGTGTTCGGGGCAGCCAACCGGACTGTGTGGGGCGCAGGAGACTCGCTGGTGAACCTGGGGAAGAGGATTGGAGGAGTCAAGTTCGACGGGCCTGCGACAGGACAGGCGGGAACGGCGCTGGCCGGAGGCTTCGACTGGAACGGCGACTCACTTCCCGACATCGCCATCGGCGCGCCGCTGGCGGACGGCAACAAGGGGCGTGTGTACATCATCTTCGGGAGAAAGGCAGCGTGGCCGTCGGTGGTTGTGAGGCTGGACAGCCTCCAGGCGACAGACGGGCACGTGCTGCATGGAGACGTGGCCAACGGGCTGTTCGGGTCAGCGGTGTCCGCAGCAGGAGACTTCAACGGGGACAACGTGGACGACCTGGTGATCGGGGCGCCAGGGGGCAACGGAGCGGCATACGTGGCGTACGGGTACAGGCTGCCCCGCATGAACAGGTCCATCGCCTCCCAGGCCGGCTGCTGCACCGCAAGGATGACAAGGGCGTTCTCCTTCACGTGGGCCCCGGACAGCTTCGCCCGGGCCACGAGCCCACCGGTGACGTACAGCGTCACGCCAGCCGTGAGCTGGGCGACGTTCGACGCTGCCACACACACGTTCAGCGGGACGCCGACCGGGGACGAGGTGGGACACCCGCTGAACATCACAGTGACGGCGGTGGACGCCAAGGGCTTCTGGGCCCAGCAGAGGTTCCAGGTCAACGTGTTCCGGTTCCTCGACGTCTTCCCCACGCCCTTCAACTTCACCGAGGACGCCCCGCCCATCGCCGTCCCCGTCGCCGTGGACACCCCCAACTCCACCACCCTCAGCTTCGCCGTCGCCCTCAGCGACCCCCGGGCCGGCACGCTGGCCGCAGCCACGGCGGGGTCCACGTCGTCGCACTTTGACGCGGCGTCGGGGGTGTGGACGGCGTCGGGGCCGACGGCGGACGTGAGGGCGCTGCTGCTGGGGCTGCGGTTCGAGCCGGGGCCCAACTTCGACAGGGACTTCAACGTGACTGTGCACGGCACCGACATGTGGGGCACGGCCGCCGACGCGGGGTTCGGGGTGGCGGTGACCGCCGTGGACGACCCGCCGGTGGTGGTGTTTGCCAACTTCACGGTGGTGGAGGGCGGGACGCTGGTGATCAACCAGTCGATGATCTACATCTACGACGTCGACACGGCCCCGCAGGACATCACCATCCGCGTCGCGTCGGTCAGGCACGGGGCGTTCACCAAGGACGGCGTGCCCGTGTCCGTGGGCGGGAGGCGCGCGTTCACGTCGTTCACGCAGCAGGACATCGACGACGGCCGCATCAGCTTCACCCACGACGGCGGGGAGACGGCGCCGTCGTTCACTCTCGAGGCAGCGGACAAGACGAGCGTGGTGCAGGTGCAGTCGAGCGGGATGCTGCTGCAGAACGTGGACGATCCGCCCGGGCTCGGGGAGAGCGACATTGTGCTGCGGGAGATGCAGCCGTGCGCTGTGCTGGTCCTCAACGTCACAGACCCCGACACGGTGCTCTTCCCCGACAACGTCACGGTCACCCTCGCCAACATGTCCGGGGTCACGTTCATCGACACGACCAAGGGGAACGCGACGACGACGGTGTTCAACCTGACGCACGCGATGACGGGGGCGATCAGCGTCTGCGTGGACGCGGGGCGCGAGGACAGGCCCGCGTTCGACATCCAGTGCAAGGACCGTGCGGTGACGGGGCCGTTTGTGGCAGCGCCGATCAGGTGGGTCACATGCAGGAGCTCTGTCACACAAGCCGACTGCGAGTCGTCTGTTCTGGGATGCGGATGGTGCGGAGGTGTTTGCCGAATGGGACCACGGTGTGATTCTCAGTTTCTTTGCGATCTATCGTGGAACACGACAGTTAGTTCAATGCTTGGGTGGCACGATCCTTGTAGCTGGACCCTTCCGTGTCAAGACGCGGTTTCCTCGTTGATAGCATGCTCAAACAATCGCATCATAAAGCTGTACGACCCTATGTGATTTCTCTTCTTACGTTTCAAGCAGAAACTTCAATTCAGCGGATCTTCGCGGTGTTTTTCCTTCCTCTGCCGTCACCTTATCCTATCTTTCAGAGATGTAGACAGGCCATCATCAGTTATTGGGCTTACTTTACAATGCAGAAACCTCGAAGGAAACAGTCTTAGTGGCGATGTCACATTGCTCCTGAAGATCCCCAAACTCAGCGTCGTGTAAGAAACCCTTTTCCTGAGTGTCTTTCGGTTCACCTTGCCCAGCAATATCGCAGGGAACATGTTCACGGGAAGTGTGCCAAGCGGGCGTGTCTGGTCAACATTTTCGGTTGCGAACAACTGCCTAAACTGTGAATCCTGTGGGCCCCAGATGCATTGCATCCTATGCAAGCCAGGAACAGTGGACTCGGACGGTAACGTGACAACACCCTGTCTGCAATGCCCGTCCGCAGGCCTATATGTCCCCTCGGGGCAAACGGGAAACTGCTCGCAATATCTGTGCAAGGTCGGAAACACTGACGACGACAACGATTCAAGTACGCCGTGTGTTCCTTGCAACGTGTCTGCAGGGTACTACATCCCACTGGGCTCGTCTGGCACTTGCGAAACCCTCAAGTGTCCCTGTGGTGCCGTGGATAACGACAGCAGCATCATGACTCAGTGCACGCAGTGCTCCGGCACAGGCCTCTTCGTGCCGAGGGGCCAAGCGGGGTCATGCCTGCAGTATCTGTGCCCGTCTGGAGCAACAGATGATGACAACGACTCACGGACGGCGTGCACATCCTGCAACTCTTTCGGCTCTGGGCTCTTCATTCCGCCGGGGTCCTTTGGGGCCTGTGCCAGTCACATGTGCCCTCCAGGAACCGTGGACGCTGATAAGAATGCATCCACGCCGTGCGTGCAAGCGGACGACGATAAGGGCCCACCAGTCGGGGCCATCGTTGGAGGTGTTGTTGCAGGTGTTGCTGTCCTTGCATCGGCAGCTGCTCTGCTCATCGTTTTCGGTGTTAAGTGCGGATTCCTCTCGTGCTTCACAGCAACTGCTGCTCCTGCCATCGCCACCGGTGTGGGACTCGCAACTCTGGCTGTGGCATTTGCCGCGCATCTCCAGGTAAGAATGCTCGACCATCTCGGCGATGAGACAACCCCAGATGCTCCCGAGAAACCAGAGGAGGACGAGCAGATCTCTCCACCAGAGGCCCTCAAAGGAGTTGACCCACCGATCAAGGACTTCGAGTCAATTGTGGAAGCAATGCGACCGTGCGTCCACAAGACCCTTGAGGCTTTCCACAGCCATGTAAATGGAACGACTTGCCTGTCGGAAGACGACGCTCTAGGGCTGCTGCTGTACACGACAGAAACAAAGCCATCGGAGGAGAGCATCTACTTTCGTCTCAACAAACACCTCCGGGAACGCAAGGGCAAGGAAGGCGGTTACCAGTGGATGCGGTATGCGAGGCGTCTAGTCAGGACGATGCGCAAGATCCCCGTACATTCCGGCGTGGTGTTCCGTGGCATTAGAGGGCCAGTGGATATGAACACCTACTGTGTTGGTAAGAGAATTTGTTGGAGGGCGTTCTCGAGTACATCGCCATTCGACCTGGTTGCGATGGGGTTCATCAAGGACACTGGCCCCTGCACTCTGTTCGAAATTAGCACACTGCGTGGCCGAAGAATAACAGACTTCAACCTCTATGGTGAGGACGAGGTGCTACTGGAGCCCTCGAGCGAGTTCGAGGTCGTGCAGGTTATCCCCATCTTCACCGACCTCGTGTGCAAGGTCGTGATGCGCGAGGTGATACCCTCATCGCCGCTCATTCCCCTCGAGGCGAGGCCTATTGTGCTGATCCCGCCGGAGATGCCCAAGCACCAGCTGTCCGGCAAGCTCAAGATAGCACTGAAGAAGGTCGTTGACCCCTCGCTGTCAAGCTCATCTGGTGCACACATCAAGTATGCGCGTGCTGAGAGTGTGGACTCAGGGAGCGGTGAGGACCAGAGACGGCTGAACGAGTCGCGAGACGAGTCATCGAGCTCGGCATCGAAATATCTCGAAGCGCGAAGTGGCTTCACAGCGAGTGTGGCAGGCCCGCGCAGTGAAACTGGGACACCCTCTCTTGAGGAAGGGTCACCCACTGCAGCTCTACTTCCCTCCAGAGACTCGATCGTCAGTCCGAAGGAGGTCCACGACAATTCGCAGTAGCCCACCAACAGCATCTCATTGCTCAACAAGGTTGTATAATCACTCCTGGCTTCCACTTGAGTCCAGTGGTTGGCTGTTTGCAATTTGCAATGTTTGTCCGTTTGTATTATTCACAATGCGCGGGCCCTTGCGAGCCCACGACGGCGGCGTGAGCCACGCCACCGCCACGACGGCGTCTCAGGGGAGCTGGTTGTCGAGGGCGACGCGCAGCATGGCGACCTGCTGCTCCAGCAGCGCGCAGCGGAGCTCCGACTCCTGCGCCTGTATCTCGAGCACCTTCTCGCGCTCCTCGCTCTCGCCCAGCTGCCGCAGCGCCTCGTCGAGCCTCTCGGTGGTCCCGTGTATCACCCTCGACATGGCCTCCTGTCCCCGCCCCGTGTGAGCACGACGCGGTGTTGGGGTGATGTGAAGTCTGTGCGGCCTGTTTGTTCGGTGTTGGATAAAGAGTGCGGACGGGATGGACGGATGGACGGATGAATGCGCTCCGCTCTGGGTATGTTGTATCACTGTGTGGAGAGTGCGGATGGATGGACAGGTGGACGCTGGTGAATGTGCTCTGCTCTGGGTGCCTGTGGTACCCCGTGCTGGTATCCGTGTGTGGGGAGTGCGGATGGATGGACGGGCGGCTGGTGCGTTGTGGCTGCGATAGACAGAGACGTGTGCTGCGGCGTGGGAGGGGGTGGCCGCGCTGCGTGCCTGCTCCTGCCCCATGGCGGCCACCTGCGCCTGCAGCGTGTCGATCTCCACCCGCGCCTCCTCCAGCGCCCTCTCCCGCTCCGTCTCTGCGCTCTCCGAGTCGAGCGTCGTCGCCGTGTCCGACTCGGGCGTCGCCATCCTCCCCTCCGCCGCCGTGTCCGCCGCCGCCGCCGTGTCCTGCGCGGGCTCTGCGGGCTCTGCGGGCCACTGGGCGGCCGCTGTGGCCCGCAGGTCGGCGAGCAGGTCCGTGTGGCGCTGAGTGCTCTGGGACGCGTGGCGCGCCAGGTCCGCCGTCACCTCGCCGCACACGCGGCAGGTGTGCGTGCGCAGGCCGCGGACGCGCGCGAAGTCGTCTGCCGTGTCCATCGCCCGGTTCTCTTGCGGCGCTGCTGCGCGGGTCTTTTTGGGGGTTTGACGGATTTTCCGCAGAGGAATTCCGATCCGCGGGCAATTGGCACCAGCCCAACGGGACGGCTGCCAGACTGATGGACCTGGTGCGATGTGCCTGGCAGGTGCTGACGGAGAGAGGCGTGATGCCGTTTTCGCTGGGTTTTCCCGGGCTCGTTGGTCGGCGAAATCTGGAGGAAAAAAACGTTGGCCAACAAATCTGGACACGACAAGAGAGTTCCACATTCGTCGTGCTGGCGGCAAGGGCGCGCCCCCTCGGCGAAACCCGCGGTGGGAACCCTCGATCTCGGTTCTGCCTTTTTCGCGGAATTCCTGAGGAATTGTCGCCTGCTGACGTGGGGAATATCTTCCGAATCCACACCTCACACCTCCAAGGGGCGCCTCCAGTGCGTCCGCGCACAGCCCACCCCCAGCGCGTCTCCTCCGCCCCACGCCCTCCCCCGCCCATGAGGCGCTCCGTGAACATGAAGGAGGGCCGCACGGGCTCCCTCCTCTTCCTCCGCCGGTACTGCCCCGCGGTGGCCCCCACCCGCACCGTCTCTGGGAGCGCCTCACGCCGCGTCTCAACCCCGCGCGCGCGTCTCGGGTCGCAGCGACAAGGCGGCTGCCAAGGCCACGAAGGAGAGAGCCGAGTCCTTCCCCCTTCTGCACGCGCTCTACGGCAGCGACGCTGACGCCAAGGTGGGGGGAACAACTCCCTGTTTGTCTTTTTTTCTTCTTTTTCGCGATTCAGATCTCATCAGTTGAATCTGCGTTGTTTCCCGATTGGAACCCCCCCTGCGCCCCCTGCGGGTGTAGCGAAAAATCATATCGCCAACGCAGCCACCGCAAACGCCCGCCAACAGGCGCGCCGTGCAGCGCCGGCCGAGCCGTCGCCGCTGCGCGACGAGCTGCACCTGCTGTGCACGAGCCCCGAGCGTCTGCGCGAGCGCGTGCTGATGGGGGAGCTGAAGACGACGAACCTGCGCAGCCTGCGCTGGCGCGTGCTGCTGGGCTCGCTCAGCGTCGACTGGCGCTCGTGGGCCGTCGACGTGCAGACCCAGCGCGACCAGTACACCCGCTGGCGCGGCCAGTACGTCATCGACCCGCGCGGCGCGTCGTCGGGAGGCGGGGGCTCGCCGTCGGCGGCCCTGTCGCCGCTGTCGTCGCTGTCGCCGTCGCCGCCTCTGGCGTCGTCGTCGGCGTCGTCGTGCCGCGACGACGTGCTGCTGCCGCGCGGCGTCGTCCCCGTCGGGTCCGACGACCCGCTCAGCCAGAACGAGGCCAGCCAGTGGAACCAGTTCTTCAAGACGACGCAGCTGCACCGCGAGATCCACGAGGACGTTATCAGGTCTCGCCACCCCTTCTCCCCTCCGGTTTTTCCTGCCACTGCCGTTGCTTTGGCCCGTTCGCTCGTGTCGAGAAGCGCAGAACAATTACGAGGTCTGCGGCTTTTGTTCTGGCATTCGCTCGAAGAGGGAGCGCAAAACCCGCAGTTCCGTTCAGGGGCAAGCGCGATTGGGGGCTGTGCTCTGACTGGGAGACGTACCGTACGCGCGCGGGCGCAGGACGTACCCCGACAACGAGTTCTTCACGCGGCGCGAGGTCGTGGAGATCATGGAGCGCGTGCTGTTCGTCTACGCGATGCTCAACCCGCAGCTGCGCTACGTGCAGGGCATGAACGAGGTCCTGGCGCCGCTGCTCTACGTCGTGCACGGCGACTACCACCGCGTGCACTCGCTGCTCGACAGCCCGCTCGGCTCGGGCGCCGGCGGCCTTCACGCCGACGCAGCGGGTCCTGACGGCTCGGACGAGACGCTGCGCGTGCTGAGGGAGACTGCCAAGCTCGAGTTTATCGAGCACGACGCCTACTGGCTCTTCTCGCAGCTCATGTCCATCATCGGCGACTGGTTCATATCGCCCAAGGCCCAGGAGATCACGCCAGAGAACGCCATCCGCCAGGCCCCCAGAGTGCGCCGGGCCCACCCGCGCGAGCCCTGTCGCTCCGCCTTGCGCCCGCTTGCTGACGGTGCGTGGGGCTTGCGCCGTTGCAGCAAAGCTACGACCACGTCAAGGTGGTGAGCAAGTGCCAGCAGATCCAGACGCTGCTCAGCGTCAAGGATCCCGAGCTCGCGTCGTGCCTCACGGAGATGGACATACAGCCGCAGCTCTACATGCTGTGCGCCCCTCAGCCCCACGCGCGCGCCAGCTTCGCCCTCCGAGTGACCGCTCTTGCCCCGCAAACAGGAGGTGGGTGCGGATCCTCTTCTCGCAGGTCTTCGCGCTCGAGGACCTCGTCCTCCTGTGGGACGCGATCTTCGCCGCGGGGCCGCCGTTCGCGATGGTCGACGCCATCTGCGTCACGATGCTGATGCTCGTGAGGACTGGCAGTGCGACCACCGCGGCCTCGTCTCTCTCCCCCCTTCTGCGTGTTTGCTCACAGTCCCTGTGTGTCTGTGCCAGTCATTGGCGAGGACTACTCGAACGTCCTCGACCTGCTGTTCCACTACCCGAGGACGCACTCGCCGAGCCTCATCACCTCGGTGGCGCTCAACGTCCTCATCTCGCCCAACACCCCGTTCTTCATCGCCACGTCGGTGCCGCAGCGGTTCACGTCGCCTGGCCCGCTGGCGTCGCCCAGCATGGGGACTCTGCAGGCGCCGCCCATGTCGCCCGACATGAAGAGGGAGAGGGACGTCCCGCCGCCGTCCCCGCGCTCCGCCCAGCCCTCGGCGCCGTCGCAGCCCATGGTCATGCAGGAGCTCTCGGTGCTCTCGTCCAAGAAGACGGCGGCCCCCAAGCCTGATGAGCGCACTAGCGCGCCGACCCCTGCGGCCGTGACTTCCAAGGCGAGCCGCAGCAAGACGGCCACGGCCACAGAGATGTCGTGGGCCCCCGCAAAGCCCCTTGCCTCGAGGCCCACCGCGCAGCTCGGATCGGGCACGCGCAGGGGGGCGTTCGCCCTCGAGGACTCGCCGGTAGGCAACCCCGCTCTTGGTGTTCTGCTCGGCTCACCGTCTGGTATCAGAGCGAAGTGGAGACGTTGCACGAGAAGCTGTCGGCTGCTAAGGCGATGCAGCAGCACATCTCCAACAGGTTGGAGCGAGTTATCTACACGCTGGGGACGGTGTCGGGAGCGACGACGCATGACCAGCAGTCGCTGCAGGTTGTTCTGTCTGAGATGCAGAGCATCAAGCAGGCGCTGGCAGGGGATGAGGACAAGCAATTGAAACGAATCGCCGCACTGGTGTCTAGAGAGGAGGACTCTCCTTGAGACCGCTGCGGACGATCTTCAACACACCTATGTGTACTCTCGCCCAAAGCACCCTAACTAATCGTTGTTCCAATCACTGCCTCAGGACAGTTGGCAGAGCTGTGACCGTGGGGTGGGGTCTATCCTACGGGAGTTTTGCCTCAGCAGTCGGTGCACACAGCGTGTTGGCATTGCTGTTCCACTGCCTGCTCGATTCGAGGATTGTAGCGTCATACTGAGGTCCATCAGCTCCGTTACCCATGAGCGCAGTGCGGTCTACTGGGGCGCATTCACGCTCGGAGCTATCGTCACGCCGTGAGCAGTCGCCTGGCTGTCCGCCGGTTAGGTCCATGCAGCAGCAGCCCACCTCGAGGGGAATGAGCAGTGACGAAGGCATCACCTCCTGCATGACCACCTTGCACACGAGATCGCTGAAGTGAGGTATCACCTGAACGACCTCGAACTCGCTCGAGGGCTCCAGCAGCACCTCGTCCTCCCCGAACAGGTTGAACGACGTGATCCTCCGGCCACGCAGTGTGTTGATCTCGAACAGAGTGCAGTGTCCGCTGTTCTTGATGAACCCCATAGCGATCCTCTCGGACGGTGATGTGCTAGAGAACGCCCTCCAGCACACTCTCCGACCCACCTTGTACTCCTTCTTGCTCAGCTGCCCTCTGATACCGCGGAACACGACCCCTGAGTGCACGGGGATCTTGCGCATCGTTCTGACCAGACGCCTCGCATACCGAATCCACTGGATGCCGCCCTCCTTGTCCTTGCGTTCCCGGAGGTACTTGTTGAGGCGAAAGTAGATGCTCTCCTCCGATGGCTTTGTCTCTGTCGTGTACAGCAGCAGCCCCAGTGCGTCTTCCTCCGAGAGGCACGCCGTCCCCTTGACCTGGTTGTGGAAAGCCTCCAGGGTCTTGGAGACGCACGGTCGCATTGCCTCCACAATCTTCTCCAAGTCCTTGATCGGTGGATTAACTTCTTTGAGGGTCTCTGGCGAAGAGCTCTGCTCGTCCTCTTCCAATTGTTCAGGAGGCAGAGGAGCACACTCGTCCTCACCGACTTCGTCCAGCATTCTAGCCTGGAGATGGGCGACGAAAACAGCAACCAAGGTGACCATTGGTATGCCGGTTGCAATTGCGGGAACAGCAGTGGAGGTACAACAAGAGAGAAATCCGCATTTGATACCCAGCACCGCAATCAAGGCGACAGATGCCGCCAGAACAACGCATCCAGCGACGACTCCTCCTGCGATAGCTGCGGTGTTACTTCTGTGGTCTCCTTGGCCTACCCCCTCTACTGGAGTGCACGGCGTGGAAACGTTGCCATCATCGTCGGCAGTCCCCTGAGGGCACCTGTGGCTCTCACAGCCACCAAATGAGCCCGGCGGAATGTAGAACCCAGAGCCTAGAGAGCTGCATGATATGCATGGAGTGCGCGAGTCGTTATCGTCGTCTGATGTGCCCGTAGGACAAGAGAACAAAGAGCACGAGCCCGCTCGCCCTCGAGGGAGGAAGAGACCCGGGCCGAGGCAGCGGTCACAGTCAGTGCCAGCATCATGATCCGAGTCTGTCGACCCCGGCGGGCACTTGTGGTCATCACACGCGCCATACGAGCCAGGTGGAATGAAGTAGCCTGCAGTAGCATTGCAGGGCACGCACGGTGTGCTCGTGTCGGAGTCGAAATCCGTCTCCCCTCGCTGGCACTGATACAGAGAGCAACTGCCTAACTGTCCGGGGGGGATGTAGTAGCCTGCTGATGGGCACTCAAGGCAAGGAGAGGACACGTTCTGATCGGAATCAACCGTTCCCGGTTTACAGATAACACAGTGCAGTTGAGGCCCGCAAGTGCTGCAATCCAGGCAATTGTCGGAGAGGGAGGCAGATAAATCGCGTCCGGAAGGAACCGTTCCTGTGAAAAGGTTCCCGTTGATCTTCCTGTTATTCCTATGAGAATCGAATGAAAGGGAACGGGCGTGTTACAGGTTGAGGGGCTGTGGCATCTGAAGCAGCACAGCTGCATCTCCCCGCAAAATATTCCCCTCCAGGAATCTAGTGATCTGTGAGGCATCGCATAAACAAAAGGGCATACAGTTCCGAGAGACTCGATAAATTGCGAATGGAAATTGGCAGTAATCCACTGATCCCCGCAGAGGTCATGTTTCTGGAGAAAGGTGAGACCAATAACTTGAATCAGACGCACATCTTGGTAATGCGATACTGATGCGAGCACGTGATGCAAGGTATCTGCTCTTGGCAGGGTAAAGTCCAATTGCATGGGTTGCGCCATCCCCGAATTGTGGGGAAAGATGAAGAAGACGATAGGTCACACAGAAACTGTGCATCGCATCTCGGCCACATTCGACAAACACCTCCGCACCATCCGCATCCCAGAACAGACGACTCGCAGTCGGCTTGTGTGACAGAGCTCCTGCACGTGACCCACCTGATCGGCGCTGCCACAAACGGCCCCGTCACCGCACGGTCCTTGCACTGGATGTCGAACGTCGGCCTGTCCTCGCGCCCCGCGTCCACGCAGACGCTGATCGCCCCCGTCATCGCGTGCGTCAGGTTGAACACCGTCGTCGTCGCGTTCCCCTTGGTCGTGTCGATGAACGTGACCCCGGACATGTTGGCGAGGGTGACCGTGACGTTGTCGGGGAAGAGCACCGTGTCGGGGTCTGTGACGTTGAGGACCAGCACAGCGCACGGCTGCATCTCCCGCAGCACAATGTCGCTCTCCCCGAGCCCGGGCGGATCGTCCACGTTCTGCAGCAGCATCCCGCTCGACTGCACCTGCACCACGCTCGTCTTGTCCGCTGCCTCCAGAGTGAACGAAGGCGCAGCCTCCCCGCCGTCGTGGGTGAAGCTGACGCGGCCGTCGTCGATGTCCTGCTGCGTGAACGACGTGAACGCGCGCCTCCCGCCCACGGACACGGGCACGCCGTCCTTGGCGAACGCCCCGTGCCTGACCGACGCGACGCGGATGGTGATGTCCTGCGGGGCCGTGTCGACGTCGTAGATGTAGATCATCGACTGGTTGATC
The DNA here is from genome assembly GCA_902651635.1 of Mastigamoeba balamuthi. NCBI lineage: Eukaryota > Evosea > Mastigamoebida > Mastigamoebidae > Mastigamoeba > Mastigamoeba balamuthi. Next base: position 306,230 of record CACRSC010000007.1, read on the forward strand.
ACCAGCGTCCCGCCCTCCACCACCGTGAAGTTGGCAAACACCACCACCGGCGGGTCGTCCACGGCGGTCACCGCCACCACGAACCCCGCGTCGGCGGCTGTGCCCCACATGTCGGTGCCGTGCACAGTCACGTCGAAGTCCCTGTCGAAGTTAGGCCCCGGCTCGAACCGCAGCCCCAGCAGCAGCGCCCTCACGTCCGCCGTCGGCCCCGACGCCGTCCACACCCCCGACGCCGCGTCAAAGTGCGACGACGTGGACCCCGCCGTGGCTGCGGCCAGCGTGCCGGCCCGGGGGTCGCTGAGGGCGACGGCGAAGCTGAGGGTGGTGGAGTTGGGGGTGTCCACGGCGACGGGGACGGCGATGGGCGGGGCGTCCTCGGTGAAGTTGAAGGGCGTGGGGAAGACGTCGAGGAACCGGTGCACGTTGACCTGGAACCTCTGCTGGGCCCAGAAGCCCTTGGCGTCCACCGCCGTCACTGTGATGTTCAGCGGGTGTCCCACCTCGTCCCCGGTCGGCGTCCCGCTGAACGTGTGTGTGGCAGCGTCGAACGTCGCCCAGCTCACGGCTGGCGTGACGCTGTACGTCACCGGTGGGCTCGTGGCCCGGGCGAAGCTGTCCGGGGCCCACGTGAAGGAGAACGCCCTTGTCATCCTTGCGGTGCAGCAGCCGGCCTGGGAGGCGATGGACCTGTTCATGCGGGGCAGCCTGTACCCGTACGCCACGGATGCCGCTCCGTTTCCCCCTGGCGCCCCAATCACCAGGTCGTCCACGTTGTCCCCGTTCACGTCTCCCGCCCCAGACACCGACGACCCGAACAGCCCGTTGGCCACGTCTCCGTGCAGCACATGCCCGTCTGTCGCCTGCATGCTGTCGAGTCTCACAACCACCGACGGCCACGCTGCCTTTCTCCCGAAGATGATGTACACACGCCCCTTGTTGCCGTCGGCCTGAGGCGCGCCGATGGCGATGTCGGGGAGCGAATCGCCGTTCCAGTCGAAGCCGCCGGCCAGCGCTGTCCCCGCCTGCCCTGTCGCGGGCCCGTCGAACTTGACCCCTCCGATCCTCTTCCCCAGGTTCACCAGCGAGTCTCCTGCGCCCCACACCGTCCGGTTGGCTGCCCCGAACACGAGGTACACCCTCCCCGACGTCACGTTGACCACCGTGTACGCCGGCGCAGCGATGGCAAAGTCGTCGAACGAGTCTCCGTTGAAGTCGCCGGCGCTGACGATGGCGGCACCGACATTGGAGGAGGGCTGCTCGTAGCCGAACTGCAGGTTGCCAGTGCCCGGCAGCACGACGGCCTTGTAGACGTCGTACTCCCAGGGGTCAGCGTGGCCCCACACGAGGTATGCTGTTCCCGAGCTGCCCCATGCACCGTCTGCTCCGACGAGCAAGTCGCGGAAGCCGTCCCTGTCCACGTCTCCCGCGGGTGAGACAACCTTGCCGGTGTTCCAGTGGTTGTAGTTGACGTTATCCACCTGCTGGACCCACGCCTCCTTTGAGGGGCCAGTGGATGACCCGAACACCACTTGGACCCTTCCTCGGCTCATTCCGTTGCCCCACGCTGACCACCCGGGCCACCCCACAGCCACGTCTGGGTACTTGTCTCCGTTGATGTCGCCCAGCCCTGCCACAGGACCCACCTTCTGGAACGATATTTCGCCCTGCGTAGACCACGCGCCGATGGTTTCCACGTCGCGCTCGATGACGCCCGGCCGGGTCTTGGAGCCGTAGATGATCCACGCTTTACCCTTGCCGCTTCCCTTCCAGTCGGTGGTCCCCGCAGCCCAGTCGGAAATGTTGTCGTTGTTCATGTCGCCGACAGCAGACAGGTTCATCGCGAACCGCGACCAGGCGTAGGCGCCGTCGGTGGAGGTCCTGAGGGCGTAGCCTCTGGTGCCGTCGACGAGCGACGCGATGGCGAGCGTCTGGCCCGCTGCCGACGCGTTGGGGCCGAACACCACGTACAGCCGCCCGTACTCGTTCTTGGCCACCTTGGGCGCGCTCACAGCCAGGTCCGCGTGCGAGTCGCCGTCGGTGTCGCCGATGCCGCACACGACGGCCCCGAAGCTGCCGCCCGCGCCCTTGATCGTTGTGGACGACGTCAGCACAGCGGAAATGGTCGACTCGGCAGCGGGCCAGCCCTCGTCCGTCAGCGTGCCCCCGGGGGAAGGCCGCGCGGATGCACTGACGGCAAGGACGAGAGCAGGGACAAGTGCCAGGGCAAGTCTGAGTCTTTCTTGCGAGCTCGTTGGCATCAGGTGTGGCATCCAACCAGAATTCGGTCCTGCTTGTCCGATAAACATGAACAATAGGTGTGCAAAATATCCATCGAACAACGAGTGCGTGTTCGACGTATCTAGAGCGGACTGCGGGGTCGTGCGCGAGGACATCGGCTGAGTGGGTGGATGATGAACAAGTTGTCGCAGGTGTCGTGACGGCTTGATTTGCTCTCTTTGTTTGCCCGGGGCTGTTCGTTGCTCGCTCACTTCCTCACAGATCCCGTGGTGGCCGCAGCGGCTGCTGCTGCCGCGGTGCGCTTGGCCGAGATGACCCTGCCGACGAGCTTGTCGAACTCCTCGCGCAGGCCGTCGGCGTTGTCCTCGATCGACGTCGTGATGTGCGGGATCTTGAGCATCGCCTTCGCTGCACCCGAAAACCGTCAGGTTGGGTTGGAATGAGGGAATAATGAGCCAAGTCACCTAGTTTGGGCTTGGCCCCCTGCGCAGCTGTTTCCATGTCGGGTTTCGAGTGTGCGAAGATGCTCATCTGGGCCTCGCCGAGCTTCAGAGGCTCTGCGAACTTCTTGTACCTGGCAGCCGGGCACCCACCTGGGTCAGCCGTATCGACCACAATGACAGTGGGGGGGTGCGGCACCACAGCTCGAGCTCGCGCTCGGAGCCCTTGCCGTTGTTGGGGTAGACGAAGAGGATGCCGTCCGTGTCTGCAGAGACGGCAGGCCAAGTGTACTCGTACTTCTTCTCGCCCGACACGTCCCACAGCTCGATCGAGACCGAGACGTTGGAGCGCCCCACCTGCACGTCCCTGTCGATCTCCACGATGCTGGCCACCACTGAGTCGAGGCGGGATGGAGAGGAGGGGAGGGGTGTCTCAGGGGGCTGTGGTACCGGACGCCCACTGTGGGCGACGTGCTGAAGCGCGCGCTGCCGCTCAGGAAGTTCGAGAGGACTGTCTTGCCCGAGCCGCAGGGGCCCAGCACAAGGATCTTGACCGCGGCCTCGTCGGCGGGAACAGAGGACATGGCGATTGGGTCTCTCTGTTTGCTGTGAGAGCTATTTTTGGCCACAGCTGATGATATTAACTCCTATCTCCATAAATCACGGAAATATCACGGTACGCAGGTTCCGAATGAACGACGTTACGTGTATGCGTTCTTTCGCTAGAGGTGGAAAAGAGACGAAAGCAGGGGCACGTTGCGCATTAGCCTGATGCAGCAGCACTCCTCTGTCGATATCGCTCGCATGGGGGAGATGTTCGCCGAGGCCGCTGTGTAGTCGTCCTCCAGGCCGCAGCGGATGTCGTCGTCCTCGTCCAGGAGCAGCGGCTGGTGTATGTCCCCCATGAGGATCGGCGCGCCGGGCCTTGCGCTCGCCGAGGTGCCGGGGGGCTTCTGGCCGGCGACGGGGTTGGCCCGGGGAGCGACGGGCGAGGCGAGGGGAGAGACCACTTGGTCTGCGGCGGCGACGTCGTTGTCAATGGCGACGTTTTCGAAGCTCATCTGCAGCCCCCTTGTGAACCGGTCGACGGGCTTCATGCTCTCGTCGGCCGCGGGATTGAGGAGGTCGCCGTGGCTGGTCCCGTCGAGGTACGACAGCAGCTCTGGCCGCAGGTGCACGACCTTCTTGAAGTCCTGTGGGGGGCGGGTGAGAACGCGCATCGGGCGATGAGCACACGCACCTCAAAGGAGAGGTAGCCATCTCCCTTGATGTCCAGGTTGCCGAACAGCGTGTCCACCTGCTCGCTGGCTGTCGATACCTTGCTGGGATCTACGTGCTTGTACACGCTCTCCATCATCGCCGTCACGTCGTTCTTCCTGCGAAAAACTGTGAGACAGGATAGGCGGGTAAACAAACCTGAGGTAGCCCTGCTTCTCGGTGTCGTAGGCTTTGAACATCACTGCAAGATGGGTGGATAAAGAGGATTGAGTTGGGTGCACACGCACGCTGGAGTTTGTCTTCTGTTGAGCCGTTCGCGAGCATCGAGAGGCCCACCATCAGCTGCAGAGAGAGCTCAGCATTGACCCGAGAAGAAGCGAGTGGCATTTCAAACCTCTCGGAAGTCCAGTTTGGAGTCCCCGTCCGAATCGAAGAGGCGGAAGAGCTGCAGGGTCACAGGTTCATCGTGCTTCCAACCGGGGACTGCTCTCCGAGTAAGCCAGATGGTTGTGAATGGCGGCGCACTGAAGTTCGACAAGACCGTCTGGAACTGCGCGAAGTTAATGGCGACGGACCCGCGGTCGGTTTTGTCGAGCTGGAGACCGCTTCCTTTGAACGAGTTCCAGAACGACTCGAGGTCGTTCTTTGAAACTGGGAGCAGCGTGCGACCACAACGTCAGTCCCGTGCCCGCACCGTGCGTGGAGCGTACACTTGGTCATCTGAGCAAGCTGCCGCACGTCCTTGCTCCGGCGGATGCAGAGGAGCTCCTTGCGAACCTCCTCGCTGTACTTGGCGTGCATCTCGTACACGCTCCTGTGGGTGACCCCCTTGAGGTCCCTCACGATCTGCGCGGCTGCGGTGTGAGAAGAGGCGCTGCTCCCGACGGCAGAGTGCCCACGTTGAAGAGCTTGACGTGGTTGTACAGCATGTGCGGGAACGAGTTGAGCAGCTTGATCAGCTGCGTCGTGTTCTCGGTGTTGCGCAGGTGCTCTTCCCCGACCTTGAGGACCGCCATTGCGACGCGGAACAGGAAGACCGAGCCGTACAGGAAGAAGCAGTCCCAGATCCTCAGGGTCGTCTGGCCGGGGATCCTCAGTTGCGGGGCAGGCGCTAATGCGGGGGCGGACCTCGTTGGGTAGGGACCCCACGAAGACGCAGAGGAACCACTTGGTCGTCGCCAGCTCGAGCGACAGCGAGCAGTCCTCAAAGTGCTGCTGGAGCCGCGGGTAGTACGTCGTCACGAGCTCCTTGAAGATGCGGATGTCGATCTGGCACCCGACCATGTTGGGCGTGTAGTACCGCGGGCTGAAGTTCTCCGCCACCGCGCACAGCATCCAGAACGCGTCCTCCTCGCTGTGCATTATCAGCAGCAGCCACGCGGCCACCACGTTCATGCTCTGGCGCAGAGAGACCGAGAGGGAGGGGGAGAGAAAGGTGGTCAGTTCCGAGAGAGGGAGCTGTGCGGGTCACCTGGCAGTACCCGACCTGCGGGTTCCTAGCCGAGTACGCCACGAGCACTCGGCGCAGCTCCTCGATCCCGCGCTCCGGGTGCTCTCCGAGAAACATCGGGTGCCCGGGGAACGTCCTCTCCAGGTCCTGGGGGCGTTGGCCCGGCGCGGCGCGTTGCGTTGGTGACAGCGTCCTGGCGCTGGCGTGTGTGTGTGACAGGCAGAGGTGCGCGCACCCTCTCGATCTCCTCGGCCGTTGTGTTGCCGTCGAGGGAGAGCGACTGGACGAGCTTCGTGTAGTACCCGGGCGCCTCCATCGCCCTCAGGTCCCTCGCGCGCGACAGGGACATCCACACCTGCGGGGATCCCGGCGAGGAGCAATATGCGGGCACACAGGCGCATTTTTCCCGCGCGTGGTCAGAAACGTCGCTTGAACGGACGGCGGCGGGGAGAGAAAAGAGAGAAACGGGAAATTTCGCGGTGAGGGTGGTGTGGGCACGCAACTGCGGGCCTGTGCGCCATGGGGACGCCCTTGAACACGAGGTACCGGAACCTGTTGTTCTTGAGCAGCTCCTCCCCTGCGCCCACCCCCGGTCGAATACCGAGGGTCCGCTGCGGTCAGCTCCGATGCAGATGCGGAGGAAGCGGCAAGGAAAACCGAACAACAGGCAAAGCAAGAGGCAAAGAAAGAGTCGTCCGCACTCGAGGGCATCGACTCGGGCCACTGGGCCTCGTCGAGGAGCTTCTTCCACCTGCGCAGGAACTTGGCCTCGCGGGCCGCGCTCTCCTGGGCCGCGTGGACGAAGGCCTCGCGCTCGTCGTCGGGCACGACGAAGCCCAGGTAGTCGACCACCCGCTGTGGGCGCGGCAACGCGGGCCGCTTCGGGCCCTTCTCCTTGGCCACGCGCTGCGGGGGTGCGGGGCCGTCGTCGCCCTCAGCGGGGTCGTCCGCCGAGTGACGCGGCGACCTCTCGGCTTCGGCTTTCATCATCTTTCCGAGTCCCTGTTGGGGTGTTGTGCGAATGAGATTCTCTCTTCGCTCGCGAAGATTGCTGTACGGAATCTGCGGAGTATCTAGATATTTCCTGTTTGAAAAGGAAAGAATGTTGAGGCACACGTACTCGACCGGCGCGCGGTGCGCCGGCGCTTCCAACGGGGCCGCGTATCGCGAGATGCGCATCGCTCTCGCAGAGGCCCTCGCCGAGTCCTCCAAGGCCGAGCGTGTCCCCGGAGCCGTCCCCTCTGCCGCCGCCAACGAGTTTGTCGAGATGTGCCGCGACCGCCACCACACCTTCCTCCACGTGCGCCCTTGCTGCCCCCTCTCACGCGACGCCGAGGAACGGGCACATCTACAGCAGTGGTATTGTAGTGGAAGTGAGGGATAATTCCTGATTCCTCTAGATTATGGTATCCGAGAGATACTACTGTTGTGATTTGCTTATCAACGATGCCGACTGAACACACTGGACTCATGCTCCGTTGTTCCCTGCACGCCTTCCGGCTGGACAGGATGCCAGGGCGCAGGCGAACATCATTGCCGCGACGCACTACATCCAGCTGGCCCAGACGGGCCCCACCACCAACAGTCTCGTCGCCATCCTCCTCGAGTCAGCTGCCCCCCCCCCCTTCCAGCCTCCCAGCGTCTTCCCCCCTTGGCGGTGTGCGTTCTGACAGCCAAACCCACGCAAACAGAGTACTGCCGACCATCGTGGCGATGCCCGACGTGCCCCTGATGCCGCAGGAGGCGCTGGCGTCCTTTGTCTCGGAGCTCAGCACGCAGGTCGTGCGCATCAGCCGCATCCAGGAGTCGTCGGGCTTCGCGCTCTCCACGGCCTTCATCCCGTTCTACAGAGGTGAGAGCGCTCTGGGGCAGTCAACGCCTTGCGTTGCGCCATCCCCCAGGCACGCGCTGACGGGCGTCCGCAGGGCTGCTCGAGAACGACCGCGTGCCCGACGCCGTCAAGGTCGGCATGCTCGACGCCCTCTCGGGAGCGCTCCCCGAGCTGCGCGGCGAGGACGAGACGTCGCAGGTGTCCTCCCCTCTGGTCGCCATCGTCAGCAAGACCCCCAAGTCGCGGCTCGCCCCCGCAGCGCTCGGCGTCCTCGCGGCCATTGCCGCGCAGGAGTCTGTGCAGGCCTCGCTGCTCAAGGAGCTCTACCACCTCGCCATGACTGAGTCGGTCCTGCAGGCCGCCTACGTCCCCGCGCTGCGCCTGGCCTCCGAGTGCGCGCACCGCAGCAAGGGTGCCGAGCTCGACCAGGACCTCGTCGAGGCCCTCGAGGCAGCGCTCGGGGCCGCGCAGACGCAGGGCCCGACGGCCGAGTACAGGGACCTCGCCAAGTTCGCGCTCGGGGCGCTGGTCCGCGTGCACGAGAGCAACCCCGTCGTGGCCGCCAGCGCCGTAGACATCGCGACGCAGTTCGCCCTCGCCACGCCCCAGGCGCGGGACGAGGCCTCCACGGCGATCTGCAGCATGCTGGGCTCTCCCGAGGCGTCGATGAGGTATGTCTCGTCACTGCTTGAGAAGATCTCGGCGAAGCAGCCCAGGAAGACCACGTCCGTCGCTCCGCAGGCTGCTGCCGCTCCTGCCGCCGCCACTGCGGCCCCTGCCCCAGTTTCCACTCCCGCGGGCCCTTCGGCGGCGCTGCAACTGCTGCGGATGGTGGTGTGCAAGCTCAAGGACCAGCCGAAGGTTGTCGAGGCTGCGGAGCAGGGCCTGTGCGCGCCGGTGTCCTCTGCCGGGATTGGCCTGGCCGACATCGAGATCGTGGCTGAGCTGGTGCCAATTGCGGCCCTCGGGATACCCTCTGTCAGCGCAGACTCCTCTTCTCTGATGGTACCTGTCAGCACGACTTCGCGCAACACCTCACTGTCTTTTGCTCTCGTAGATCGATCTCGTGAAGAGAGTCGTTAAGGACATGATTCCGGTGCCGGGCCAGCAGGTGACGACGGAGCAGGTGGAGCAGATGCAGGGAATGCTCGCGGAGCTTGCCCGCCACCTGCTGTCGCTTGCCCAGCAGGTAAAGCCCGTCGACGTGCGCTCGGACATCTGCAGGCGCGTCATGACCGCGATGCAGAACTTCGTCAAGACCCTCGGATCAATCCCTGGCGTCCAGGTGTGCTTAGCTTTAATTCAGCTTGTTACGACGACCTGACTCCGCATTCCGCTCCCAAGATATACAACCACCCCAACATCAGGGCCATTGGACATCTGATTCCCGTTGTCGCCGAACTGGCCGGTACGAACGACGACAAGACGATTTTCAAGGCGAGCGAGAACGACAGGGCGCTGTTCCGTAGCATCTGGGTGTCGTGCGTCATGCTCGACTTTGTCACCAGGGGTGCGAACCGAGTCCTCTGCCTAGTCTTATGCGAGCTCTGCAGGGAAGACGCAGAGCGACTGGGTCAAGCCGATTACGCAGCTCGCGGTGAAGATCCCGGTTCTCACCATCGGAGCGAGCCACCAGTTCATGAAGATCGAGAAGGAGATGGAGACCATGCTGCTCGCTGGCTTTGAGTCGAAGGTATGTGCTTGATAGCGCCGCCCTGTTGCCTGTCTAATGCCCCGATAGGACACCGCGTCCATCAAGCACAAGCTGTCTAAGCATCTCCCGTCGACTGTGACCAACCTCAAGTACCTGACCCTGCCCCAGTGCGCCTACATCCTCTCGGTCCACTACCTCGAGAAGCTCAGGTGCGCAGAATGTTCGATCTTTCTCGGTGCTCAAATCGTGGTTTTCAGGGCAAGGAGCGGGGAGTACCGCGCTCTGTTCTCCTATCTCGAGGATCCTGTTCTTTCCGACACCAAGGCGATACCGAACATGCCGTATATCGCGCCCGCATTCCGCACGATCGCAGACGAGGTGTACAGCGAGCTGGTCATGTACCTTCGCAACCCGAGGTACGACACCGCGGACAGGCTGTCTTACGTGGCGCAGCACCTGTTGCTCAACTACTGCCACCTCAACGAGACCATCCGCGCCACTGCCGACGCCTACATCTCCAACTTTGTCGGATGGTGCGACTCTGTCCTCGGGTGTCAGCAACCAGCACTCTGACGTCTGGATCAACCAAGCTTCCCGCATGTGCTGTGGAATCGCCGCTGTCTGGACACTCTGCTCGAGATCCTGCAGTTCACCGCGTCCTCGCTCAGCTCGAATCCTCTGGACCCCGTACTTTGTGTTGGTCGTTCGCTCATCTGATCATGCTATTAGACGCACCTCCAAGTCTCGGGCACGGATTACTACGTCGACCTGCCCGAGGAGAAGGCGGCGGCAGAGAGGCTGTTCCAGAACGTGGCCGATCTGTGCTCGAAGTGGGTCCGCCAGGCGCTGAGGCTCGCACCCGCCGAGACCCTGTCTGTGCTCCATGTTCGTATGGCTCTCTCCCTCACTGCAGTTAGATTGCGCACTCATCCCCACGATTACAGGACTACACAAGGAAGATGAGCGGCGTAGCCCAGGAGCTGGGGAGCCGCCACTTCGGCATCTCGCTCGCTTCCGAGCTCGTCTCGAGGGAGGAGATGGAGGGACGCCTCAAGCCCAAGGGCAGCGACAAGCCCCTCCCAACGTGCTTCTCTGGCGGTGCCTCGCGCTTTGTTACGGGGCTCGCCAACAAGTCGCGCTACATCGGAGAGATCGAGGGCATGCTGTCCGTCTTCACCGACCTGCACGGCCCCGAGGACCCTGGAGCCCGTGTGGCTTCGCTGCTCTCCGCCAAGATCGACGACCACATCAAGGCGGACGATCACAACGCTGCTGACTTCGGTGCAGACGTCTTCCGTGCCTGCGCGCTGCTGGTCTCGCGCAGCGCCACGCTGTCCGCCGCCTGTGTCGACGCGCTGCTGAGCCGCGTCGCGTGGGCCCCTGTGCGCATGTTCACGACCGAGTCTCTTGAGGTCGCCATCAGCGCGTGGAGCTGGATCATCGCAGCCTGCCCCGAGCTGTCGGACAGGCTGATGGCGCAGATGTACCTCGCGTGGTCGTGGACCATTGACATGCGCGTCGGTCTCTTCACCGACGCACAGAGGCAGAACAGCCCGCTCGCCGTCCCGAGCGACGCTGGCGCCGCTGGGGCGCCCTCTGCGGCGCAGGCGTGGCGCGCGAAGAGGTCCGGGCACGAGCCGCACCGCCTGTGGCTGCGCTTCCTGGCGGAGCTCACGATCGTGTCGGAGAACTCGAACAACATGCTGCTCGACACCACATTCAAGATGGTCTACAAAGCGTGCGCGGACCCGCTCGCGCTCAGCATCCTCCCCGAGAGCATGGGCACCCGCTTCCACCTGCTGCTGCTCGCTCTCGACCTCGGCAAGATGCTGCGCGAGAGGGCGAACCGCATCGCCAGGACCGGCGCCCGGCTGCCCGCGCAAGCCGCCACCGACTCGCTCTTCGTCGACAGGATCCACGCGTGCGCGCTGTCGTGGTTCACGCACTACCCGACGTGGTATGAGCCGCCGACGCGCAAGGAGCTCGAGGAGGACGCTGCTGTCCTCGTGAGGTTCTGCGAGAAGCTCGTGCTCGAGGGCCGCAAGATCCCCTCTGTAGGGACCCGCGTGCCCTCGTCGCGCTCGAGCGTGCGCAGCGCCAGCAGCGCGTCGTCGCTGATCTCCCCGGGGATCGACGCGCCGTCGTCGTCGTCGTACTCGGCGAGCCTCGTCGAGGAGAACGCCGAGCGCAGGAAGCGCGGGTGCCTGATCGCGCTGCTCGTTGGCAACGAGCTGGAGCGCGTCGCCGTGTGGAACAACCCGATCAACAGGTTGACGCTGCAGATCGCGGACCAGTCCAAGTTCACGTTCGAGAACATGCCGCGCGACGCCAAGCTGCAGTGGAAGGAGTACGTCGACATCGCCTGGATGTCGTCGCCCGAGATCGTCGTCATGCTCAAGGAGCGCTTCCCCGACGCCGCGCTGCACAAGCTCGTCGCCGACAAGGTCCTGCGCTACCCCGCCGCCTTTGTGCGCTGCCCCGAGGCGCTGTCGATCCTCGTGACCGAGGAGAACGTCAAGCGCGACATCCCGCAGCTGCGGCACCTGATGTACTGGGCTACCTGCGACCCGCTGGCGGCGCTGTCGATGCTGCGCAGCTCGTACCAGTCGCACCCGATCGTCACGAGGTACGCGCTGCGCGTGCTGACGCAGTTCACGCCCGAGACGATCATCTTCTACATGCCGCAGCTCGTGCAGTGCCTGCGCCACGACAAGTCGGGGCTCGTCGCCGACTACCTCGTCGACGCCGCCAGCAAGTCCGAGTTCCTCGCGCACCAGCTCGTGTGGAACGGGCGCACGTACCCGCGCACGTGCGAGAACCCCAAGTACAAGATCGACCCCGAGTTCTCGGAGAAGGTCGAGGCGGTGCTGCAGCGCGTGCTCTCGGGGTTCACGCCCGAGCAGCGCAAGCGCTACGACGAGGAGTTTGGCTTCTTCGACCAGTTCACGACCATCAGCGGCAAGCTCATCCCCGTGCCCGCCGAGAACAGGAAGCAGAAGCTCGTCGAGGAGCTGCGCAAGGTCAAGTGCGACGGCTCGCTCTACCTGCCGTTCAACTCGTCGATTGTCGTCAAGTCGGTCAACACGGAGGACCCCGTCGTGCTGCGCAGCGCCGCCAAGGTGCCCATCATGGTACACTTTGGCGTCAACAAGCGCAGCGCCCCTGCCGACGCAGCTCCCACAAAGCACTCGGTCATCTTCAAGGCACGCTTTTGGCCCCTTCCCCTGCCCGGCCCGGCAGCACTAACGCGAGCCGGGTGCAGTCGGGAGACGACATCAGGCAGGACATGCTGGCGGTGCAGGTGATTGAGCTGTTCAAGCGCATTTTCGAGTCGGCGGGGCTGGACCTGTTCCTGTTCCCGTACAAGATCATCGCAACAAAGCCCGAGTGCGGGCTGATCGAGGTGGTGCCCGACACGGTGTCGAGAGACCAGCTGGGTGACAAGACGGGGCTGTCGATGTACGACTACTTCCTCAGGAAGTACGGCGACAGGTACACGACGGCGTTCCAGAAGGCGCGCAACAACTTCATCAAGAGCATGGCGGCGTACGCGGTCGTCTCGTACATGCTGCAGATCAAGGACAGGCACAACGGCAACATCCTGATCGACGGGTCGGGCCACCTCGTGCACATCGACTTTGGCTTCCTCTTCGACATCTCGCCCGGCGGCGACATCGGGTTCGAGCGCGCGCCGTTCAAGCTGACCGAGGAGATGATGGACATCATGGGCGGCCACACGTCGGACCAGTTCATCTGGTTCATGGAGCAGGGCGTCCGCGCGTACCTCGCCGCGAGGCAGTACAAGGACAGCGTCATCACGCTCGTCGAGCTCATGCTCGAGACGCAGCTGCCGTGCTTCAAGCCCGTCACGATGGACAACCTCGAGGGCAGGTTCACCCCCGGCGTCAGCATCATGCAGGCCGCCAAGGCCATGGGCAGCGTCATGCAGCAGGCGCTCGCCACCTCGAGCACGGCGTTCACGACCCTGTACGACATGTTCCAGCGCTGGGACAACGGCATCAACATGTAGGAAGGGCCCCCACCTTCTGTCTCCCCCACGAGCCTCTCTGTGCTCGCGAAATCAAAGAACCCATGGAGGGCGTGGCGACTGGCTTGGCTGCCCGCTCTGTTCTACCAGTACTTCTTGTGTCTGCGTGGGGGCGCTGTGGGCGGTGGTTATTAATAGCGAGGGCAATGCCGCGAGGACGCACGGGCGTCGCAGACAGGGAGACCGGCCGTCCTGTACGAGCTCTGGTCCTGCGTGCGAGGATCTGTAGCGCCGCTGTAGCAGCCAATGTGGTAGCAGAGCCTGTGCGGGCACGCCGAGCCGGCGCAGTGAGATCGGGGCTGAGTTGCCGCGAGCACCAGATCCGTTTTCCTTGCCGAAGAATGTAGCGCTCGCCCTTGAGGATGTACTTGCGGCACTCGCGGCACATGTTTCGGGCGCTGTCGGCAGTCCTCTCCTCCACTCTCCAGTACTCCTCGTCCTCGGCCATTTGCTCCTCTACCCCGGACAAATTGGCGCCCCGAGAAGATCTTTCGGAATCGCCGACTAACGGACGAACGATTCTCGCGATGAGCGAGCTCATTCTGAAGTAGCGTGTTGGCCTTGGCTTTGTGTCAACGTCGTGGTGGAGCGCAACCTCACGCCAGGCCCTCGGCAGTGCCTGGCCCATCGCCTCCCGGGTGAGGAAAGGCGGATGGGCCTCGGAAACAGCCGCCTCAGGCAACAGTGAAGGCGTTCTCGGACGGCAGCCAAGCCCTCAGGGCTTCTCGACCGCCATTCCTCATCGTGCGAGGCTGCGCACCCACGGCCGGCGTCCTCACTGGCCAGCCAGCACTGCTACAGCGCGGCCACCAGCCCCTACTGGAACCCCTTCGACTTGAGCCGCTTGGTGATCTCGCCCTCCCTGGAATCGAGAGAAAAACGCTCAGCCATCAAATCCGCTGGCTGTACGCACTTGGGGAATCCGTGGTCGGCGGAGAGCTTGGACCAGTACACGGTGCCGTTTTCGTCGGTCACCTACACGCCGGCATGAAAAACGCCGGAAATTAAAAAGCGGATATGGCAAAATGTGAGGAGGCGGCGCCTGCGCATGGCACGTGACGAGCGGACCTCGAATGCGCCCTCGCGCGGGTACTGCTCGTTGCCGACGATGCTGATGCCTGGGAAGCTCGCCTCGAGCTCCTTCCTCACCCGGTTGAACTTGGGACTGCAGCAGCGCACAGGGAGTGAACTGGGGGACCTGTAGCAGAAGCGGGGTGCCCACGTGTAGTCTCAGATCAAGCAGAACTCGATGAACAGCTTGCCCATGTTGATGGTTTGTGTCTACGGACGATTGCTCTTCCCTTTATTGTGTGCCCGATGATATGGACCCCCCAAATATCTCGAGATGGTGAGGGTTGACGTCAGAGCCCGAAAACAAGGGAATATCTTCTCTTTTGGTGTGCGCGGGGGCGATTTGCGGTGGGAGTACCGAGCACGACATGGCGACCAAGGCCCAGGGCAGCGACCAGTCCTCGAGCGAGTCGGACTCGCAGTCGATGAACGAGCTCACCTGGATCCAGTGGTTCTGCGGCATCCGGTCCGCGCGCCCCCCCACGCCCGGCGCTTTCGGGGGGGCGGGATTTGCCGCAAATCCAATCGAATCTTGAATTTTAAAAAGAGATCCAATCCGAATCTGCGCAGAGGGAACGAGTTCTTCTGCGAGGTCGCCGAGGACTTCATCCAGGACGAGTTCAACCTCTACGGCCTCGCCCAGGTGGTCCCCAACTATGACTACGCCATGGACGTGCGTTTGCTGTGTTGCCGTGTTGCCGTGTTGCCTCCCCCGCTGTGCTCTGAGCGTGGCGCACGCAGGTCATACTGGACAACGACCCCGAGGAGGACCTGACGGACGAGCAGGAGGAGATAGTCGAGCGAAACGCGGAGATGCTGTACGGGCTGATCCACGCGCGGTTCATCACGACGGCGCACGGGCAGCAGCTGATGATGGACAAGTACAAGCAGGCCGAGTTCGGGCGCTGCCCGCGCGTGCTGTGCAACGGCCAGGCCGTGCTGCCCGTGGGCCTCAGCGACCTGGCGCAGCAGAACACCGTCAAGCTCTTCTGCCCGCGCTGCCAGGACGTCTACGTCCCCAAGTACGGCCGCCACGCGACCATCGACGGCGCCTACTTCGGCACGACGTTCCCGCACCTGCTCATCCTCCAGTACCCCGAGATCGCCCCGCAGCGCCCGCGCTACCAGTACGTCCCCAAGATCTTCGGCTTCAAGATACACAGCAGCTCGCCCGTCAACGGCCCCGCCGCCCAGCCGCAGCCCCAGCAGCTCCCCTCGCCCGCCCAGCCGCAGCAGCAGCCGCAGCAGCAGCAGCAACAACAGCAGGGCCAGCAGCAGAGCGGGGCGGCCGCTGCGCAGATGGCCGACGCGATGGAGGACGACAAGGCGGGGCGCGCGGGGACGGCGCAGCAGCAGCAGCAGCGCAAGGTGTCGACGTCGCCGACGACGTCGAAGCGCTGACGGGGCTGTGCGCTGGCAGGGGTGTGCCGGGCCGTCGCTGTTCTCTCCCGCCGTCGGGGCATCAAATGAAAGAGCGCTGCGCCTTCTTGGATTGGGCCGACCCCCCCGCGACCGCTGAGAGCTCCACAGGCGCCCTCCACACCCTCAGCCCTCCCACGCTCGCTCACCTCTGCCTCTGCCTCTCCCTCCCCTCTCGCTTTTTTCTTTCTTTTCTTTCTTCCCCCCTCAACAAACGCACACGCACAACGTCGTTATGACTCCCGTTGCACAGGAAGGGGAGTTTGCACCGAACACGTTTCATGTCAGTCTCTGCGACGCCCTCGGCGCTCTGAGGAATGCTCGCTGGTCAGGGGTAGCCCTGGGGCTCCCCCGAGCGGGTTGGAACGGCCACCGGGGGCGTTGGCGTTGCGTGTGCGGTGCGGGTTCGAACGGAGATATTCCTGAGCCCCCACAGAGATATTTTTGTGCCTTCCCCACGGCAAAAACGAAACTCAATTAAACGACACGGGCCCCCGCGTCCGCGAGCACGTGAAGAATGTTCCACTCGCACCCCAAGTTCGACCCCACCAAGCTGTGCGCCACCCCCTCGCCCTCCTCCGCCTCCTGCGGTCGCCGCCGCCAGGGCCGCCTGACGAGAGAGCGCGGGCGCAGGCAAATGCTGATGCAGCTGTCCGTCAACCGCCTGCTGCTCTACAAGCAGAAGAGCAGCGCGCTCTCCACCATGCACAGGCGCGAGGTCGCCGACCTCCTCCGCGAGGGCAAGGAGGAGAAGGCCCGAATCCGCGTGCGCCCAGCAAGCACATCCCCTCTTCCTCCCCCCACAGAATGAATCTGAATCTGGAAACACACCAAAGCACATCAATCGTGTGCCCCCGGAGCACACCGCGCTGCCCCCATCGAGCTGATGGGCAGTGCACACCTCCTAAAGCCACCCAGAGTCCCCCCCCTGGTCTTCTGGCATCCCCCCACTCTACTTTATCGCACGCGGCCTATCACATTCCGTGGCCAGCAGCCACACGACGTCATAAAGACACTGCACAGCACTTGCAGCCATTTTCCCATTTCCTTTTTTCGTTCCCCCGGGAAGACGAGAGCGGCGACGCTCTTCGCTCCTGTGGCTGTGTGCGCTCACTGTGCCACTGGGACCCAGGCGATCGGGGTGATCACGGAGGACTACCACGCCGAGGTGGCCGCGCAGCTGGTGATGTACTGCAACACGGTGCGCGCGCGGATGGACCTGCTGCTGGCGAGCAGGTCGTGCCCGCAGGAGCTCAAGGAGGCGTGCTGCGCCATCGTCTTCGCGTCGCCGTACCTCGAGGACCACGTCGAGCTCGCCAAGTGCCGCCTGCAGTTCCTCGCGCGCTTCGGCAAGAAGTTCCCCAACGACTGCGTCGACTGCGACAACATCAACCCCAAGGCACGGCCTCCAGGGGCCTCCAGGGGCCCCTCTCCCTGCCCTCCTCTCGGCTCAAGCACCGCCCACAGCTGAAGACGCGGCTGGCGGGGAAGCCGCCCGACGACACGCTGGTGGCGTACTACATCTCGTCGATCGCGAGGGACCACAGCCTCAAGGGCTTCGAGGTGCCCGGGGGCCTCGACCCCTCGATGCTGCCCTCGTCGCTGCAGCCCCCGCCCGCGGAGCCCTCGAGCGGCGTCGCGCTGCGGACGGACCCCTCCAAGTGCGTCGCCTACGGCCCGGGGCTCGTCGACGGCGAGGCCCTCGTGCAGTCGACGTTCACCATCGAGGCGCGCGACCAGAACGGCTCGCGCAGGCCCACGGGCGGCGACAAGTTCTTCGCGTACATCAGCGGCCCGCAGGACGTGCGCATCCACGGCGAGGTCGCGGACAACGGCGACGGCACGTACACGGCGACGTACACGCCGCCCGTCAGCGGGGCCTACGCGATCGCCGTCTACCTCGAGTCGACGCCCATCGGCGACGGGCAGCCGTGGTACCTCTTCGTGCGCGAGGCCGAGCGGCCCACGGACCCCGCCATGTGCCAGGCCGCGGGCCCCGGGCTCGAGGAGGGCTGGGTCTCGGAGAAGAGCGTCTTCATGATCACCGCCTACGACTCGCTGGGCGAGCGCAGGACCAAGGGCGGCGACGACTTCAAGGTCTACGTCTCGGGGCCCCAGGAGACGCGCATCTACGGCGACGTCCAGGACAACGGCGACGGCTCCTACACCGCCTCGTACACGCCGCCAGTCGAGTGCGGACTCTGTCTTGCTGTCCCCAGCCACTCCCCAGGCCCAGGGGGGCGGCGTATGGCTGGCCCGCGGTCTGACGGCACTGCTCTGCTTGCCCGCGCAGGGGCGGGTACGCAGTGGCCGTCTACCTCGGCAACGTCCCCATCGGCAACGGGAGGCCGTTTGAGCTGATGGTCAACTACAGGACCGCCAACGAGGACGAAGGCACCTCCGCCCTTCCCGCTCACCGCAAAACGACACCGGCGGGTCTGACGAAGATCGCGCGCAGACCTGCTGGCCCGGTTCAACGCGCTCAAGGGCCCCGCTGCGGAGGAGGAGGTGCTCACGACCAAGATGGTCGCCACAGTCCGAGTACGCACGAGAGGCTCTGTGGTGGGCGGTTCACTGCTCGCTGCTCACTGCTGCGACCGCAGCGCTCGGGGCTGATCGCCTCGGAGCTGGAGCCCTCGGTGGTGCTCGACAACGGCACGGGCGTCATCAAGGCCGGGCTCGGCGGGGACCCCGCGCCGCTGTCCTGCTTCCCCTCGGTCGTCGGCCGCCCCATGTACCAGTCTGTCATGGCCTCGATGGGCCGCACGCAGATGTGCGAGAACCCCACTCCGCCGTTGCGCACTGTCGTGGCGGTTCTCAAGAGGCCTGTGGTGCCCGATGCGCGCAGATACGTGGGAGACGAGGCCAAGAGGAAGAAGGGCATCCTGTCGCTCAAGTACCCGGTGACGAGGGGCGTGGTGTCGGACTGGAACGACATGGAGGCCGTCTGGGAGCACACGTTCTACAACGAGCTCCGCATCGACCCCGGGGCCCACCCCGTCCTCCTCACCGAGCCAGCCCTCAACCCCCGCGTACTCGACCCGTCGCTCGCTCCCACCTGCGACCTCACACGAGCATCCCGCCCCCCACACAGGCCAACAGGGAGAAGGCGGCGCAGATCATGTTCGAGAAGATAGGGGTTCCGGGGATCTACATCGGGGCGCAGGCCGCGCTGTCGCTGAGGGCTGCGGGGCGCAGCACGGGCGTCGTGCTCGACGCGGGCGACGGCGTGTGCACGTCGGTGCCCGTCGTCGACGGCGTGCCGGTGCGCAACGCCGTCTACCGCCTGGAGCTCGGTGGCCGCGACCTCAGCAACTACCGTGCGCTCTCATTCCCTCTCTATCTCTCTCCTGCCTCTGCCGCCGCGTCTGCAGCCGTTCTGGCGCGTCTCTGACGGCCTCTGGACGCCCCCTCCCCCCCTCGCAGTGATGAAGCTGCTGGGCGAGGACGGCGTGTACCTCTCGTCGTCGAGCTCGGAGCGCGACGTTGTGCGCGACATCAAGGAGAAGCTCGGGTNCTACCGTGCGCGCTCGCTCTCTCTCTCTCTTCTCCTGTCAGCTGGTCTGGCGCGTCTCTGACGGCTTGTGGGCGCCCCCCTCGCAGTGATGAAGCTGCTGGGCGAGGACGGCGTGTACCTCTCGTCGTCGAGCTCGGAGCGCGACGTTGTGCGCGACATCAAGGAGAAGCTCGGGTACATTGCGCTCGACTACAACGCGGAGCTCTCCAAGCCCCTGGACTCGATCGTCCAGCGCTACCAGCTGCCCGACGAGAAGGCAACGCCCTCCCACCCACCGCGCCCCAGAGCGCACGAGCTGAGCCCCGTGCCGCGCCGCACGCCCCGCGCAGGTGGTCAGCGTGGCGCACTCGCGGTTCGCGTGCGCCGAGCCGCTGTTCCAGCCGAAGCTGCTGTCCAAGGACACGTACGGCGTGGCCTCGATGATCGTCGAGAGCATCAGCGAGAGCGAGGAGAAGGACAGGCTCGCGCTGGTCTCGAACATCGTGCTCGCGGGCGGGTCGACGCTGTTCCCCAACTTCACGCAGCGGATGGACAGGGAGCTGCGCGCGCAGCTGGGCGACGAGGCCGTGCCGGGCCTCGTGGCGCCCGAGAACAGGCTGCTGTCGGTCTGGATCGGGGGGTCGCAGCTGTGCTCGGACCACCAGGCGTTCTGCGACATGTGCGTCTCGCGCGCAGAGTGGGAGGAGAAGGGCCCCTCAGCTATCGCGCACTTCGGGCTCGCCAAGTAGGCCTCGGCCGTGTCCTAACATTAGGCGGTTTCCAGCAGCGTTGGCTGGATTGGCTGAGATGCCACGTTGATTTCGGAACACACAAAGTTCTATTTTGTGAAATCCTCAGTAGTATAACGGTTTAGTATAGCCGTCTGTCACATGGCTGATCGGGGTTCAATTCCCCGCTGGGGAGCTTTTTCTTTCCTCTGTAAAAACATCGTTGATTTTTCTTCGGCTCCTGCAGAATCTGCACGTGTATGACAATTGAATATCGTCGTATGTCATGCGAGGATGAACCAACTACTGGACGCAGGATTTGCGATGCCAATACCAACGAGATCATCTGGGAGGACGTAGGTCCGACAGAGATTTACGCCCCAGACACCAAGATCCGCCGGTTGCCACACACGTGATCACCAAAATGGCGCCAGGGGCCTCGTGCAGGTGTACTGTCGCTCTGCTCTGCGCAGTGGCTGCTCTCCCCCTCTGGGCCACCTTCGTGGCCATGCGCTGGGACTTTGTGGACATCGGCGCAGTGCCCTCGGTGTCCAACGTGTCGGTCGAGTTCGACGGACCCAGCGGTGCTCCCGGGCCTCTCCGCTCCCCGCCTGCACTCCCTCCCCATCTTCCACGCCCAGCAGCAATTGCTCTCTGCTGTGTGGGGCAGCGATTCCCTCTGGTGGCACTTGGTTTTTTCAGTTTGTGCTGCTGTGTTGTGTGCCCCTGTGCTTGGCGACTGAGGCGGCCGCTGCCTGCGCCTGCACCCCACAGGCATCGGGTACGTTGTGCTCCACTTTGGCCAGGCGGTGCCCCGGCCGCGCGCGCACTGGGGCGGCTGGCTGTCCCGCGAGAGCTCTGCCCTGGTGGAGGTCCTCGACACCCTCGGGGCCCCTCAAAGGACGCCCCTCGTTCTCGACTACCGTCTGATCGCCGCGGGCCCCGGCTGCGACGAGGACACGCACTTCGACTCTGTGATGCTCGACTGGCCCCGCGGCGACAGCCACACGGGCGCTCTGCTGCCCCCCGGGACCGACGGCGCCGTCGTGCTGGTCCTCCACGACCTCAAGGGCCACGTGCCCTTCGCCGCCCTCGCCCTCAACGCCTCCAAAGCCCTCGCGGGCCTTGAGGGCTTTCTGGACAGCGACCACGATGGCACCGTGGTGCTGCAGGAGGTTGGCATAGCGCAGGATCAGGCGCGTCAGCCCCCAGCTGTGTGGGCGATGACCATCTGCTGACTCGCCTCAACACGCAGGTGCGCTCGCGCAGTGCTGCAGATGCACTGTGGGCGTGTGTGCGGTGGCTGCTGCTCCCAGTTCCTGTGCTGGCTGTGCTGGGCCTCTGCGCTCTGCACCCCGCCGAGGCGGAGGTCCCCGTCGCGGACCCCAGCGCCTCCAGCAGTGCTGGGCAGCCTAGGCGGTCGTTGTCCCCGCGCTTGCTGGCCTGCTCCGCTACTGTGTTGCTCGCCGCTGTGCTGGCAGTGCGCTCTGTGCTGCCTGAGGTGCTGTGGCTGGACCGAGCAGCGGGGGCTGAGGTTCTGCTCAGCTGCCTCGCTGTTGCTGCTGCTCTGCGCTCGCGCACGGTCTCTCAGTCTCGTGATGTCTCTCTGGGGCTGGTAGCCGTGGCTCTCGCTGCCGGCGCGTTTGCGTGCAGCACGCATGCGCGTGGCCTCTTTCTCCCCCGCTGCTTTGCCAACTTGTCCGTCTACCTGTCTATTGCCATGCGTGTGGCCCCGATCGCGATGGGCCACCTGCTGGTTGCGCTGCTGTTCATGCCGAGGCGGACCGCGGGTGTCGCACTCGCCATGTGCGCCATCGTGGTCGGACAGACGAGCCCCGCAAGGCGGTCCGAGGACGACTGGATGGGTCTCTACGACCTCTTCAATTCGCTGGTGGTCGTCCTCCTGCTCGCCGCCGCCGTTGCATGGCAGTATGTGCCTGCCTGGTGCATCAGCTGGGCTGCCCGCGCAGTCTCTACGGGTGTCGCGATGTACGACGTAGGCACAGTCGCTGCCTTCCTGGGCCCCAGGGGCTCTGTGGCGCTGCTGTGGGGGTTCGTGGCGCTGCTCCCCTGGGCTGTCGGCCGCCGCTCGCGGTGGCTGCAGTCTGCCGCGTCGCTGCTGCTGTTCGCGGGGATGCTGTCCACGCCCCTGGGCCGTCTGGTGGGCCAGAAGCTCAGCCCCTTCCCCGACCGCGGCACGCAGGCCTCGGTGGCCGCTCTGCTCCTCGTTGCTGTGCACCGTGCGCTCTCGTGGGCTGCCGGACCCGAGGGCATCGACGCCGACGTGGTGACTGACGGCCTGGGGTACAGCGGAGCGCTTCTCACGGGGATCTACGTGTCGTCTGCGCTGCTCTACGAGCGCCCTGCGCAGTGGCTGCTCTCCCAACTGTACATGTGGGCTCTGTTGGCTGTGGCCCTTCGCCTGGGCGACGTACGCGGGGCGGCGACATCGATGAGGAGCAGGGTTGCGGCAGCGGCTGTCGGGTACTCGGTCGTCAAGCTCTGCGACGCTTTCTGCTTTGCAGGCATTGGGGCAGTGGGCGCCGCTGTCTGGTTTGCGGTCCTCTGGCTGTGCGTGCAGCGGAGCAGGAAACTGGACCGGAACATGGAGCAGGAGGCGCAGAAGTGAGCGAGATGGAGACAGCCCCATCGGCTGTTGCAACATTGAATAGAATGTCGAGCGATGCACTAACAACGGTGGCAAGAAAGGGCTTCCGCGAGAGGTCGTTGTTGTTTGGGGCGTCTTGTAGCAGGCCAGAAACGAGTCGGTGGGGCACGGCCTCCTGACGGGGCACTCGGGGGATCGGTGGCAGACTCTACCTCAGTGGCCATCTCGCCTACTCCTCCCACTTATTGTCGCGGATGTACGACTCGATGTACGCCAGGTGGCGCTGCTCGTCGGCGTAGAAGTCGGCGAGCATGCGGGCGGGGGGCACCGGCGTCGCGATGCCCTGCGCGTGCTTGTACTCGTTGTTGGTGACGGCCTCGTTGGACCGCATCGCCTTCATCATCCCCTCCAGCGTCATCGCCTTGCTGATGGTCATCCCGCTCATCACCGCCCCCTGCGCCGCGAGCGCGTCTCCGGTTACGGAAAAATCCGCCAGTTGCGTCACGTCCTCGGAAATGAGGAAAAGTGCACAAAATATCGCGATTGAGGAGCACGCGCCTTGTAGTCGAGCGTGAAGGCGATGGGCGCGAAGCCGAGGGCGCCGACGAAGGCGCTGAGCTGCTGGGCGTGGCGCAGGTGGTCGTCGCGGAAGGCCGCGAGGTTCGTGACGAGGTCGGGGACCCCGGCGGCGAGGTCCACGGCGAGCGCGTAGCAGTAGAAGGCGTCCACGTCCACCTGCGTCAGCTTGTTCAGGTGGCCCGCCAGCTTCGCGGCCTCGGGCGTCGGTGTCGCCGTCATTCTCAAAAGAGGTCCTGCGTGCAGCTTGGTGCTGATATGATTCGGATCTCTGAGAGGTCTTGCCTGTTCGTGTCGCTTATGACTGCAGGGTGCCCACAGGAGACGCACCATTCAACGGAAATGCGATGGTGCCGCACAGGTAAAAATAAGCAAACTGCGTTGTACGGCGTGACCTCGCGCGGTGGATGTGCGGCGTGGTAGGGGTGTGCAGTCTCAGTGGGCGTGTGCGGTGGTGATATGCACATGAGTTTGCGGGGTTGGTGCTCGCGGGGCGACAGCAGGTGACTCGGGGTGGCGTCATTGACGCCCCTCTGGGCCTCCAGCTTGGCGATCATGCTCGCCGTGGCATCCTCGGCCCTCTGCTTCGAGCTTGGCAATCATTGTTTGGCTGGCGGCGGTCCTCGGCCCTCTCTGGGCTTCGGCCAGGGCGATCGCGGAGTGGCGCATGGCGGCATCCTCGGCCCTCTTGGCTTCGTCCTCGGTGATCCTGACCTGGCTCGCGGAGGCGTCCTCTTCCCCCAGGGCCTCGATTTCGGTGAGGTGCTGGGACGTGCCCGTGCGGGTGACCTCGTCGAAGGACTCGAAGCAGGCCATGTCGTGGCTATGGGCGCTGCAGGCCGCGAGGCGGTCGGCGAGGGCGACCTGGGCGACGGCGCCATCGAGCTCGCGTTGGGCCTTGTCGTAGAGCTCCCTGGTGTGGCGGGACTCCTCCTCGGCCTCCCTGCGCCTCTGGTAGCTGAGGCCACTGCCCTCTGCGCCTCGATCACCGCCCCGAGGTCGGCGGTCGTGTCGAGGGCGTCGCGGTGCTGCTGCTGCTCTTGGTGCTTCCAAGGAGCGGCCGGGGCTGCGGGGGTGGAGAGCCGCGGCAGGCGGTCGGGGTGGCCCGCGAGGGCAGGGCGGGACTGGGACTTGGGCTGGGCTGCTGTGGTATTGGTCGCGGTGACGTCGCCATTGAAGGGCAGGGGCGCGCGGGGCTGCGGCGGACGTGCTGACAATCGGCCAAAGGCGAACACAAATGAAAACAAAAAGGTGGGGTAGAGTCTCGAACCAGAGACCACCGGGTTAACAAGTTGGTAGCAGGTACCGCTAACCTACGGTGCCCCACGGGAATTATTACTTTGTTTTTTATGTTTTCCTCTGCTCCAGGCGACACTTCTGAGTTGAAACGCAGCAGCCCCGGACGGCACTCAACCGTTTCTACAACGTTTCTATCCCACGGTCGCGGGTGTCTCAAGAGCCATCTGCTGTCTTGCCGGACGCCAGCCACCATGCAAAGGTGCGGCCGGACAGAAAAGCAATTGCCAAATGTGGGAATGAAAAAGTGAACCACCGAAGCTTCCACGGTTTTCCTCCTTGAACAAACGGGACAGCTCTACTAACACGTGTGAACTTGTGCAGAAGGAGCTCCTCAGCGCAGCCGCACACGCCACGACACTCTCCCGCCCTGGTCCAGCATTAGTAGAGCTGTCCCGTTTGTTCAAGGAGGAAAACCGTGGAAGCTTCGGTGGTTCACTTTTTCATTCCCACATTTGGCAATTGCTTTTCTGTCCGGCCGCACCTTTGCATGGTGGCTGGCGTCCGGCAAGACAGCAGGTGGCTCTTGAGACACCCGCGACCGTGGGATAGAAACGTTGTAGAAACGGTTGAGTGCCGTCCGGGGCTGCTGCGTTTCAACTCAGAAGTGTCGCCTGGAGCAGAGGAAAACATAAAAAACAAAGTAATAATTCCCGTGGGGCACCGTAGGTTAGCGGTACCTGCTACCAACTTGTTAACCCGGTGGTCTCTGGTTCGAGACTCTACCCCACCTTTTTGTTTTCCTTCGTGATCATAGTCTGGAACACGTCCGCGATGCCCTCAGCCCGTCGTGCCGTAGCCGCACAAGCATCGCGACGCCCTCGACACGACCGCCGACCTCGGGGCGGTGATCGAGGCGCAGAGGGCAGTGGCCTCGAGGCCCAGAGGGAAGAGGACGCCTCCGCGAGCCAGGTCAGGATCACCGAGCTCGAACCCAAGAGGGCCGACTCCGCCCCAGCCACACTAAGATAGCCCAGCTGGAGGCCCAGAGGGTCCGCGTGTACCGCCGCCATCGCCGAGCTCGAGGCCCAAGAGGGCCGAGTACACCGCCCCGAGGTTCGAGACGAGGTCGGGACCCCTGCGGGGAGGTCCACGGCGAGGGCGTAGTAGTAGAAGGCGTCCACGTCCACCTGCTTCAGCTCTCTCAGGTGGCCCGCCAGCTTCGCGGGCCTCGCGTGTCGGTAGTGCTGTCATTCGCTAGGGGCCTTGTGCATCAGCCTCGCTCCTGTACAGATCCCCATAGCCAATGCCGGCGGCGGTGGATGAACGTGGATTGACGGCACCCAGGTTAACCGCATAACACTGCTGTGAGGCCTTGTGTGGCGCGCGTGCTCTCAGTGGGTGTGTGCGGTGGTGATTTGTACAGGTGATGTGTGCTTGGTGCTCACAGGGCGACAACAGGCGAAGTTGGGCGTGGCGTTCTCGTCCTGCCCGTCATTCTTGGCGAGTGCCTGGTCTTTGCGGAGAATCCCGCAGTGCCTCGAGGCAGCAGCGAGCTGGTCCGGAGGACGGAATGCCAGTACCTCGCCCTCGGGGTGCCGGGCGGCCACGGTGGAGTTCGCACTCGAGGTGGCTTGTGCCTCGTCGAGTGCCCTCTCCATCTCACAGAGCCTCATGCAGAGGCGGCGGGCGAGCCTCTGGCCCTGGTCGGCGCGGGCCACGGCGTGCGCGGCGGCGCCGAGGGCGCCCCTGGCCCTGGCGAGTTCGTCGGTCAGCTCGGCGATGCGCTGGCCGTCGTCTTCGACACGGCGGGAGAGCGCCGTGGCGTGGGCGACTGCGCTGAGGAGCTCGGCGCGGAGCTCGTCGGCCAGCACGGTGTTGCTCTGGGAGCGGGCCTCGGCCGCATCCCTCTCGCGGTGCGCGTCGGCGAGCTCAGCCTCGAGCTGGGCGATCCTGGAGTGGCTCAGTGCGGCATCCCCGGCCATCTGGGCCTCGAGCTGGGCGCTTCTTGCGAGGTTCGGGGCGGCATCCTCGGCCCTCCGGGCTTCGAGCTCGGCGTTCAAGGCGCGACTGGATTCGGAGTCGCGGGTCCACGGGGCTTCGACCTCACCGGGGCGCTGGGACGTGCGCCTCCGGGTGGCTTCGTCGAAGTACTCGAGGCAGGCCATGGCACGGATCTGGGCGCTGCCGGCCCCGAGGCGGTCTGTGATGGCGGCGACCTGGGAGACGGCGCCATCGAGCTCGCGCTGGGCTTCGTCGTAGAGCTCCTTGGTGCGGCGCGACTCCTCCTCGGCCTCCCTGCGCCTCTGGTCAGAGGCACAGAGCGCCGCCTCGAGGATCTCGATGCGCCTCTTGTACTCCTCGCAGTCCTCGTCGGCAGCCCTGGACGCCGGCTTCTGCGCCTCGATCGTCGCCCCGAGGTCAGCGGTCGTGTCGAGGGCGTCGTGGTGCTTGTGCGGCTGTGGCGACGACAGGCTGCGGTGCTGCTGCTGCTCTTCGTGCTTGCGAGGAGCGGCTGGGGCTGCGGGGTTGGAGATCCACGGCAGGTGATCGGGGTGGCCCGCGAGGGCAGGGGGGTACTGGGACTTGGGCTGGGTGGCTGCGGCATTCGTCGCGGAGACGTCACCGCCAAAGGGCAGGAGCACGCGGGGCTGCGGGCGCTGCACGCAGCGGTCGAGGGGCAGCGGCAGAAGGTCGGCGACGCGGAGCAGAGGCTTGGCGTTGTTCCGCGGAAGGACGGGGCCGATGAGGAGGTTGAGGAGCACAGCGCTGTTGGGATCGGCGGTAATGCGCAGGGCGCGGGGGCTCGCGGTGCTCGCGGCGCTGGCGGGGGTGTTCACGACGACTGGGTTCATGGCGGGAGCGTTGGCTGGAGACTTGGGGGGGGGGGGGTTTGCAGGCAATTATGAACTAGAGGGAGGGTGCCCCGTTTTATTTGGCGCGCGATGACATCACCCCTACGGTTTTCAAAAAATCGAACGCGTAAACCTAATCCCCATTGGGGTTTTCAATTGTTTTTGCGCCGAAATCTGTCCGCAGAAAACGGCACGCACCGTTTGCAGAGGCCAATAATCCAGTAGCTTCCGCGGAGATAGTGAAAGATTAGGGGGGTCCGCTGCTCTGCTGTTTAATGCTGGTGAAGGTCCGAGGAGCTCACGACGCCAATAACTCCTGCCACTTTTCTGTGTGTGTGAGTTTGTGCTGCTCCACAGAGTTAACCTCGCAGACAGAATAATGGCACTGTCTTGTCGTGGTGCCTGCTCGATCACCAAACAGAATCCAGCATTGAGTGTCCTGACAATCAGCTCTGAGCCAGGAACCATGAGTGTATTCACAAGGCACAGCAGAGTAGTCAGACCATCAAAAAGTGTGGGTGCTGGGCTCAGAGTTTGTGGTTCATGCTGCACCCTTCCTTTCCTGGTCTCTGCATTACGTTCAGGTGGACCCAGCACAAAACGATCTGATGGCACTCCTCAGTGTGAAGCAGGTGGTCAGCGTGGCACCCATTGGCACTCCTGTCATCGGCGACGTTGCGTGGGTCTCGAGCCACTTGCGGATTGCCCTGCCCTCGTAGATGTAACCGTCCTGGGCCACAACAGGGTCCTCCATCACCTCCAGCGTAATGGGACACTTGTACTCGGGCGGCACCTCCACTGGCGGGGCTCTTACAGCACTGCTGCCCCCAGCTGGCTCGGGCCCTTGGTTGGCGGCGGCTGCCTCGAGTTTCTTCTCCTGGAAGAGCTCCTTCAGCACTGCAAAGAGGCTCTCGCGGAGGTGCTTGATCTCCTTGGCGACTCTCTTTCTGTCCCCCAGTGCTGCCACGCCGAGCCTCTCCAGGTCCTGTGCGTCGAGGTGTATCAGGTGCTCGCCCTCGATGCCGGCATCCCTGATCTTGGCCCTCTCGTCCTCTCCGATCCCGTTGGACTTGAGCCACAGCGACACCCGCTCCGCGCTCCATGATGCGGTCTCCAGCGCGTCCCTCGACGCCCTGCTCAGCTCCTGGCTGCTCGTGCGGCTCTCGATGGCCGCCTGTGTCAGGCGCAGCAACCCGCACGCCTCCATCGTGCGGAGAGCGTGCTGCAGGTGCTTGCAGTCCTTCGTGGTGGGCAGCCCCAGGCACAGCAGCTCCTCCGTGCTCGACTCTGCGACGGCGTCCCCCGACATTTTCTGGAAGAAGAAGGCCCTCGAGTACGCGCCGAGGCCCAGCTCCGCCAGCACATCAGGCATCATCTCTGGCTCCAGCGAGCTGAGATACCTCGTGGCGACAACCCTGCTGAGCTTCATTGCCTGCTGGCTGGCCTTGACGCTCTGCTGCTTGAGGGCCGTGCGCTTCCTCAGCGCCTCCTGGGCCCTCAACTGCGCTTCTGCACACTCAGCAGAAGCGCGGGTCTCGCGCTCGCGGGCCCATGCCAGGTCCTGCTGCAGCACCTTGTGCTTGGCACGGTGGTCCTGGAGCTCCTGCTCGAGGGCCTCCACGATGGCTTTCTCGTCCTGCGCGGCAGTCGCGGCCTCCTTCGCTTCGTCGGCTCTCTTAGACGCCTCAGCAACTGCCTGCTCGGCGGACGCCGACAGCTGTTCGCTCACGCGAGTGGCTTCCTCTAGTGCTGCCTGGAGCTGCGCCGAGCGAGTGAGAGGACCGCATCCACACTGCGCGTCGGTGCCCCAGAGCCTCAGTATGCTGTCGTCCGACCCCGATACGACCCTCTCGCCGTCGGGCAAGAACGCGCAGCAGGTGATCTGCGAGAACTGCAGTCAGCCGGACGGGCCTGCCGAAAGCGCCGCACAGGGCCGGTGCGGTTGTCTTGCGTGGCGACGAGCGATGCGCTGGCAGTGTCCCACAGCCTCAGCGTCTTGTCGTCCGACCCCGACACGACAGTGCTGCCGTCTGGCGACATCGCGCACGCCGTCACCTGCAACCAAAGGGTCAGAGCTGCGCCTCTGTGCAGGGGGCGGGAGCGAACAGGGCCGGAGTGGCCTGCAAGAGTGGAGATAGGCGACCCGCTGGCCATGTCCCACAGCATCACAGTGCCGTCGTGCGACCCCGAGAGGACTTCTTTGCCGTCTGTGGAGAAAGAGCAGCACAGCACCTGCGATGAACTGCGCTCAGTGCTGACTGCCCGCTGCCGGGAATACGGACCGGGCCAGTGTGCCCGCAGAGGGTAGCAACGAGGCATCTGCTTGCTGTGTCCCACAGCCTCATCGTCCCGTCCCACGACCCCGACAGAACGAGACTGCTGTGGGGTGCGAACGCGCAGCTCCACACCTGTTGCGTAGGCATCAGTGCAAGCACAGTGCCCGAGAGGGGCGAACAGCGCTCGAGTGGCCGGTCAACGTGGCGACGAGAGTTCTGCTGGCCATGTCCCACAGGCGCATCGCGCTGTCGTCCGATCCCGATGCAACCCTGCTGCCGTCCGGCGATATGGAGCAGCAGAGCACCTAAGGCCCAAGAGGACTCTCAGACGTGGGCGCTGGCGGCGTGCAGAGCGGCGTGTTGTGTTGGCGAGGGACTTGGGCGAACGCGGCTTGTGTGGACAGCAACCACAGCAGAGACCAACGAGACACTGGCGACGCTCCAACTCCTCAGCGTCCTGTCCATCGACCCCGAGACCACCGTGCTGCCGTCGGGCGACACGGTGCAGCACGTCACCTGCACGGGAGATCCACGTCAGGGCAGCGCAGCCTCGGAGGCAAGCACGCACAGGGCCGGTGTGGCCCGCGAGAATGGCGATGAGCGACCCGCTGGCCGAGTCCCACAGCCTCAGCGTCTTGTCCCGCGACCCAGACACGACCCTGCTGCCGTCCGGCGACACGGCACAGCACAGCACCTACAGGCACTCGTCAGGAACCGTCGGGGTGGCCAGGGGAAGCGTTACCTGCGCCGTGTGGCCCCGCAGAGTCGCGAGAGGCGAGAGAGACCAGAGGGGCGAGAGGGAGATCGTCTGCATTGTCTTAACTCCACAAATTCTATAATAAGAGAGAGCAAACGCGGAACCGACCTCTTCTCGTGACGTGTCACTACCGCCCTGGGATAACGGGGATCACCCGAGAATCCCTGCACCTCACCTCCAGCGCGTAGAGGCGGCAGCGACGGAAGTGAGAGTGGCGGGTGGGTTTTCCAGCACGGTTGTGGGCACAGAACGATCGCTGAGCTTGTTGCCTTGAGTTTGACGGAAGCACACCAGGGGGGTGCGCTAATCACGCCTGCACGGGGTCCACACGGATAAGCTCTCCGACGTGCACAGCGCTGAAATCTGCTGGCGCAAGCCCAGACGCCTCGACCGCCCGCACGAGGCGCCGAGCGGGCTCTCCGGGCATGTCGGTCCCCAGCCCGAAAGTCGCCCAGTGTATCGGCACAGACCTCCTGGACCCCACGTCCTTGTGTATCTATGGCGCGGCGTGAGTTGCGGGGACGCCCGGGGGTTGGCGCAGCAGTACCTGGACGGCCTCCTCTGGGTCGACGTGCTGCGGGACCATCAGCCTGTGCCCGCACAACGCGTGTGTGTGAGAGCTGCGACAGGACCAGAGGGGGTCGGCCGTGTGGGGGGCCCGCACTCTCGCGGCTCGATGGGGCCGATGGGGATGAAGGAGAGGTCAAAGGGCCCCAGCCTCGAGCCAATCTCGGTGAACACGCTGCGAGACGCGGGCAGCACGTGAGCGTCCGCCCAGGGTCGCCGGGGTGGTGCGCACGTACGGGCAGTACCCCGTGTCCCCCGCGTGGTAGACGCTGAGGCTCGGGCTGTCGCACTTGATGACCCAGCCTCCCCACCACGACTGGCACGCCCCCCGTGAGCGTCAGGCGGCGCGCAGAGACCGGCAGAGAGGCAGAGGCCCACCTTGTTGGTGTCGAAGAGCGACCTGCGGGACCAGTGCTGGGCGGGGACAAAGTGCACGTGCAGGCTGCCCACGTCGACTGTCTCCCACCACGACATCTCCCTGCACCTGCACCTCCCCATCTCCGCCTCGAACCACGCCTTCAAGCCCTGCACGGCCCTCGTCAGTCGCCCTTGGGCCGCAAGCCGCCAGCGCAAGTGTGCAGAGGAGAGCAACACGGGACCCCCCCCCAGTTTGTTCATGTCCCAGAGCTCCCCATAGTGTTCCCAGGGGGTCCCTGGGAAGAACCCCAGGGTCCCCAGGGTGCTGGATCGACCCCTCAGGTGCTGGTGGTCTCCGAGTCCTCGTCGTGTGGCTGCCAGGGCTGGGGGAGACTGCGATGGCTCACCTGGGGGACGAGGAAGAGGGGGTCGAAGGCGTCCCTGAACCGGGCGACGGTGGCCGCGTCGAGGTGGTCGTAGTGGTTGTGCGAGACCAGCACCGCGTCGACGCCCGTCAGCTGCTCCACCTCGAACGGCCTCCCCGTCGCCCGCGCCACCGCCGGGGGCACGCTGTCGCTCCACACGGGGTCCACCACCACCGTCGACCCGCCCAGCTGCACCACCGCCGTCGCGTGGCCCACCCAGCACGCCTGCAGGCCCCGACAGGGAGTCGACGCGTCTCGAGCGCTTCAGCGACGCGTCCGTACGGTTCTGCGGGGGCGGGGCACCTGGAGGGCGTCCGGGGGCGGGTTGTGGAGGGCGTCGAGGGGCGTGGCGACGGTCTGGACCGAGGAGGCGAGGTCCGAGGCGGCGGCGGCGTTCCAGTCTGTGGTGGCGCGGCGCCAGAGGTGCGCGGCCTGCTTGGCCGCGAACTGCACGCCCACAGCGAAGCCCACGTCGCGCCACGTGTCCCAGGGGTTGCTGAAGCTCATGGCTCGCGGGATTGGTTGTTCAGTGCTGTCCACAGACTGCCACTAATTCTCAAATCACGAGATTCCGAAATCTGCCAGGAAGGAGATATCTAAATTTCGAAACAGCGCGTGCGCTCCGACATGGAGAGAAAACAACCCAAGGGCCAGCTGAGAGGGGTCGGGGGAGGGTGGGCCCAACAACCCAACCGGCAATCAGAAAAATGAAATGGATCCGCAGGAGCGAGAAATCTATTGGATTCCCTACTACAGTTTACGGCAGATCTTGTTCGACGACTCAACAGAGTTCGACAGTTCCGAGAGGAATCTGCGCAAAAGCACATCAGTTAAGACCGATGCTGGCGTGACAGTTTCCTTTGGAGGGCAGGGGGGAGCGATACAATGAACTGTGTGGGTGAGGGTCTCTACGGAAATAGGAATGTTATCGGGTGAGCAGTTCTCTCCACAAAATTGGACTTTGGTAGTAGGGGCTTAACCTCGGTAGTGAGCGACGACTCGCTGCTGCTGCCCTTGGCACTCTGCTTTCGCGAGATGCTGCGGTACAGGTTCGGGATCCAGTTCTGTATCGTCTGCAGAAGAGAAAAACGGAGGGAAACCGTCAGAGACCCGTCCCCCGCATCGGCTTCGGAGGACTCACAGCCTCGATCAGGAGGTTGACAACGAGGTTGGCTGCGACAAAAACGAGCATCATCCCGACAAAGTGCATCGGGAAGGCCGGGATAGCTGCGTCGTCCTCGCCCGTGGCCGAGGACTCGCTGCCGTCGTGGACCGCCGCCGAGCCGTAGGGCAGCTGCATCCACTTGGAGAAGGCGGTCCAGCGCTGGCAGAGCAGGAAAAGGTTGAGGCCCATGGCCCCTAGCCACGCGCCGACGACCCACACGTTCAGCAGCGCCGACCTGCGGAACGGCTTGCCGATCGAGTACGCGGCCATCGACGAAACGTACTGAAAATTGCTGTAAAGCGCAGAGGGGAAAGCGTCAGGAGTGGAAGGGCCCAAGTGGGCCAGCGGTCGGCGCACGTGAAGAGGAAGAGGACAGCGACGGGGTGCGTGATGATCCAGGCGCGGTCTCCTCGGTCGGGGTTGGGCTGTATGAACCACGACTGGCGCGAGGCAAACACGTAGATGCCGATCTGGAACGCCAGCTGCACGGCCATCAGCAGCAGGATCGACGAGATGACCGGCCAGCTGACCAGGGCCGCCACCGGTCGTCGCTTCGAGAGCGTCTTGGCCGCGCGTCCCTTCCCCACTGACCCCCGCGTGTGAGTGCTGGCGACTGCGGGTTGGGCAGTGCTTGGGCGCACGGGCGTAGGAGAGGGGGATGATGAGCAGGAGGTCGATGTAGAAGTAGTGCCAGTCGCCCAGGTTGCAGAAGCTGCGGTAGAGAATGACGACAGAGGTGAACTGGATCATCGAGTAGAGCGCCATGAACTTGAACACGCTGAACGACGTGCTCAGCGCGCACCTGCCCTCCTTCAGCAGGACGAGCATACCCGAGATGCTGGGCACCGTGCTGGTGAACGGCGCGGCGATCGAGGCCTCAGTCTCGGCCAGGCTGAGCCCGACGCGGGCCGCCTTGAGGGCGCCGCAGTCGTTTGCGCCGTCGCCGCACATACCCGTGAAGAACCCGAGGTTCTCGTACTCCTCCACCAGCGTCTTCTTGTCGTCGGGCTTCATGCGAGCAAACACCTTGGCCGTGCGCATGACGCCCGCCAGGGCCTCCTTGTTGCCGCTCTGGTACAGCATGTTGAACGCGGGGCCGGTGACGGCCAGCTGGAACCCCGTGGGTCGGTCGTCGGCGAGCATGGGCATCGAGCTCAGCGGCGGCAGGCCAGTCTCGGACGGCGTCCAGACGAGGGCCCCGTCCTTGCGCTCACCAATGTAGTAAGGCCTGACCGAGTCCATCAGGCCGCACGACTTGGCAACGCTAACGGCGGTCAGGACGTTGTCTGCCAGGGAGCGGCCGTCAGAACGAAGCGAATCGAGAGAGGAGCGCGTACCGCCAGTGGCCATGGTGCAGAGAATGTCGGCCTTGAGGATCTCCTTGATGACGGCGGTGGTGTCGGACTTGAGGGGGTTGCTCAGGACGAGCAGGCCGAGGAACTTCATCTCGCGCTCGACGTCCTCGCGCGACGAGACCGCGAGGTCCTCCTCGCTGAGCTCCTTGGTCGCGCAGGCGATCACACGGTAGCCCTTGGCGGCGTAGCTCGACAGCGTCTCCTCGAACGCGACGGGCACCGTCGAGAGGTCGCAGAGGTTCTTGATGACCTCGGGCGCCCCCTTGACAGCCGCAAAGTGCGTGCCCAGCGCGTTGTCGCGCGCGATGACGAGCTGACGCTGCACGACCGACGTGAACTCGTACTGCCGCTCGATCGAGATGCCGGCGTCCTCGACCTCGAGCGGGTTCTTCATCGTCCGCACCATGGCGCCCTGCTCGTACTGCTCCTCCATCTGCCAGCCCGTGTACTCGAACGAGATCACGTCGAGCGGGTCGCCGATGGTCTTGTCGCCCAGCAGGCTCAGCGAGTGGCAGCACACGAGCACGCGCAGGCACTCGTCCGGCAGGTCGCGGGCGCTGCCGACGGGCTCCGTGAACCTCTCGGGCCGCCTGCGGTCGTTGCGCGAGCCGCGGCTGCCGGGCCCCGGAGACGGCGACGGCGACCTGCCGCCCTGCGGCTGCGTCTTGGGCAGGTGGTCCGCCAGCGGCGTGCACATGCCGACGACCTTGAGGCCGTCCTCGGTGAGCGTGCCCGTCTTGTCGAACACGATCAGGCCGACCTTGCCGGCCTCGTTGACGCGCTTGGGGCTCGTGCAGAAGATCTTGCGCTTGCGCATCGCGCTGACGGCGTTGAGCACGCCGATGGCCAGCGCGAGCGGCAGCGCGGGCGGGATGACGACGGTGATGAGGTCGAGGCCCTTGATGATGATGTCGCTGACCTCGGAGCCGTGCGACGCGTAGAGGTAGAAGCTGTACGCGGCGCCGCCGATGGCGAGGATCAGCAGGACGCCGATGAACTTGAACGCGTCGCGGTGGAAAGTGAACTTGGTCGGCGGCGGGTACAGGATCGACCGCACGAGGGCGCCCTTGGTCGTGCTGAAGCCCGTCCGCGAAACCATGGCCCTGGCGCACCCGTTGGCCGACTTGATGCACAGCAGGTGCGTGCCCGAGAACAGGGTGCTCTTGCTGTGCTTCTCGGGGCTGTACTGCACGTTGCCATCCTGTTGGCGAAAAAAAGAGGCTCAGTCAAGGCACTGGGCAATGTCATGAGGAGGAGAGCAGAGGAAATCAGCGGGGGTGCAGAGCAGTGTGGCCAGAGGCGAGAGGCAAGAGAGAAGCGGGTGACGACAGAGAACATGCAAAGAAGACAGGAAAACTGTGTGATGGAAGAAAAAGAGAGGAAAGGGAAGAGAAAGCTGTGAACATAGTGAAAAACCGGCGAGGCGGGGGAACGAACGTCTTCGATGGACACGGGGGACTTGAGGACGGGGGCCGATTCGCCCGTGAGGGCGCCCTCGTCGACGACAGCGAAGCCGTCGAGCATGACGAGGTCGCAGGGCAGGTGCAGGGGCTCGTGCAGCTCGACAATGTCGCCGGGCAGCAGGTCCTTGCTGTCGACCGCCAGCACCTCGGGCTCCTGCACAGAGCCCGACCTGCGCAGCCTGCGCACCGTGCAGACGCACTGGGCCATCTTCCTGAGCGCCGCCTCGTTGCGCCGCAGCGCGACGACGTTGGCGACGGCGCCGACGACCGACGTGACCGCGATGAAGCAGGCAAAGTAGAAGTAGTTCTCGCAGCACCAGAGGATGACGCTGCAGATCTGGAAGACGAAGAAGGGGTGCAGGACCTCGCCAAAGGCCAGCTCGAGCGGGCCCTTGCAGGGCACGTCGACAGAGTTCTCGCCGTAGAGAGCGAACGAGCGCGCGCGGCCGTCCTCAGTCTCCTCGCAGCCCCGCGATCGCTCTCGGATGCCCGCGACGTCGCCCAGGTCGTACTGGACTCGCTCGTACTGGTCCTTCTGCTCCGGCTCGGGGTCAGTCCGGGGGATTGCGTGCGTGGGACAAAGAGCGTCTCCGTGTACGGAGAAGAAAGTGCACAGAGCACAGTGCAAATCACGGAAAGTGCACGTTCAAGTCCCCACGCCCACGCCCACACCCCCGGGAGGGCCTGGGAGCGCACCCCGTGGCCCAGGACGTAGCGCAGGCAGCGGTAGACCGCCAGGCGCTCGGCCCCGGGGAAGTCCGAGAGCTGCCGGACGCGGACAACGTCGGGCAGGCGCTGGCCGGGCGTGGCGCGCGCCAGCAGCCACCGCGCGCTGCCCACGGGCGCCCTGCGGCACGTCAGCCACACCAGCACGCACGGGAACCACCAGCAGACCAGCGGCAGCGCCCCGCAGGAGGCAAACGACATCTGACGTCATCGCAGGGGTTTCGCAGGAGGGGCGGAAAATATGCTTGTCAGGAACGGGAGGAGGCCCTTCCGGCAGCTATCGCGGGGCGGCCTTTGCGCGGTCTCGGCGCGGGAGCGAGTGAGCGGGCAGGAAGGAGGGGCAGGCGCGGGTTGGGGGCGAGGGTGGCGGGGGGGCTGGGCGACGGGAGATGCGCACCACGACGAAGAGAGCGGTGCGCAGGGGGCTCCTCGAGTAGCCCTCGCACTGGGCGAGCTCGTTGTCGCTTTCGGGTGCCTTGTCTTTGCCGGAAGCCATTCTTGCACCTCAAAAGACGCGAGAGCCGAGCCCCTGAAGCAGAGCCTGCACTTTAAAAAAGTGCACGACGATTCGGGCACCACCAAATTTGCTTTTTTGCGTCGCGTGGCTTCTTGCGTGTGCGTCTGCGCCGCGGGTTCCACACGCAAGAGAAATGTTCAGGAATGAATTAGGTGTCTTGCCTGCATCTTCAGTTAGCAGAATTTTCGCAGTCCTGTCGGCCGTTGTGCACGGCCTGCCAGTGATGCCGGTGTGGCCCCGCGTGCCATCCGCGAATCCGCGAGGGAGGCCACCCTGGCGCCGTTGGTGTGACGTTGATCCACGTGGCGCACAGAGCGTCTCACTCCCTTCTGATGCCCCGGGCTGGTCCGTGAGGCGTGTCCCGGACAGCCGAAATCGATAATGTATGGGCCCAACAACGAACGGCTGTTCTCGCAGCTGATGGGTTGGCTTGCTGGTCTTCTGTCCGCGGTGTGCACGAGCACACCGTGCTGTATGCCCGAATTGGCCACAATGGCCAAACGCTCGCTCACTCACACCCACTCGCCCACTCTCACGCAGTCCCTCACTCTGCCCGGGCGCGATATGTCTGCGGTCGCGTGGGGGGCTCCTCGTGCAGGTCAAGCCCCGGCGACCGCGCAGAGTGCATCGGCCAAAGATAGACATTGCGGAGAACCGACTTACCGTACCGATTGATGGATTTCAGGCATAGCGGAACTGGAGTTCCGGGTCGGCAATTCATTTTGCAAGTGTTCGGGGGGCGCGCACGATGAGACGGAACCGAGCCGAAAGAAGAGTTGTTTGCTGAACCTTGTTCAACAGCAAAGATTCTTCCGTCCAAGGTGTATCTCTGCGTGTGATAGAAGAATCGCGGCAACAGCTCGGAGCGACACCAAAAGGGGGGCGTTTGGCAATAAGTGCGAAGCTTCCCTCCCCCTCCCGCCGCTAGCCGCCCAGCGCCCGCGCGTCTCGCCCCGCGCTCTCGCCTCCGATGTCAGACGCACCAGGTTCGCTCTTCCCCCCTGCCCGTGCCCCTGCGGCCCTCCCCGCACCCCGCGAAATCGCCCGCCCCCGTCTTTGCTCCCCTTTGATCCTTGCCAATTTGTAATTAAAATTCACCCCACACGCGTGTGCGAAAAAAATAATGATATCTCGCGCCCGCCCCCGCGCGCCACCGCAGCGGCACCAGCGGGCGCCCGCGAGCGCGCCGTGGCGCTGTACGACTACAAGGCCCAGCGCACCGTCGAGCTCTCGTTCTCCAAGGGCGACGTCATCGACGTGATATCCAAGGTGCGGGCAGCCACACACACACACACACCCAGCGTCCCAGCACCCCCGTCGCGCACCGATCCCGCTGCCAGGACGGGCCGTGGTGGGTCGGCGAGCTGCGGGGCGTCAAGGGCAAGCTCCCCTCGAACTACATCGCGCCGGAGAAACCGCTGGCCTCGTGTAAGACCCGACGAAAACGCGAACTGATACGCGGCTGACTCTGCGTGGCGCTCTGCCCCACCTCCTCCTTGCGGGGCTCTCTCCCGCTCCCCCCCGCCCCACGCCGGCAGCGGTCGTCGTCGGGTCGCCGGACGTGCCGCGCGAGCCGTCGGTACCGACGTGGTGCGTGGCGCTGTACCCCTACGCCGCCCAGCGCGACATCGAGCTCTCGTTCGAGGCCAACGACATCATCCAGATCGTCAGCAACGTGCGGACAACCACCTCCCCACCGCCTCTTGCAGCGGATCCCGACGGGTTCCGGCGGTTCCGCCGCCTCTCCCCCGCGCCCGCAGAAAGGCAAGTGGTGGGACGGAGAGCTCAAGGGGCGCCGCGGGAAGTTCCCGAGCAACTACGTGAGCGTCCGGGACTCTGTGTCGCCCGTGCCCGACATACCGCCGCCGCCGGGGCCGCCGCCGCCGGTGCCGGGGCACAGCTCGCTGCCGCAGGCCTGCGGGTACGACCTGTCGACGCGCAGGGGGTCCAACGCGCCGCCGGTGGTGCGGACGGGGTCGTCAGGGCTGAGCAGCTCGAACGACGGCGGCTGCAGGCGCGAGGGGCTGACGGTGGCGATACCGCAGACGTCGCTGGCGGCGTCGACGACGATGCGGTCGCCGCACAGGGGCCCCGTCGGCGGCGACTTCATCCCGCCGCCGTCGCACCTCAAGTCGACGGTGCTGGCGACGTCGGACCTGGGCGAGGAGCGGCTCGCGAGGCTGCCGGGCAGGGAGCGCGGCGTCACAGTGGGCTGCGCAGAGGACCTCAACCCCATCATACAGCGCTCCGAGTCCACCGTCATGCGCGAGGAGGCCCTCGACGGCTGTGCGCCGCCTCCCCACCCTCCCTGGGCGGGCGTGGGCGTGGGCGTGGGCGTGGCTCACCGCGGGCTGCAGACATGCGGATGATGAAGTTCGCGTCGGGGTTCATCCCCGAGCTCAACATGTCGACGCTGCTCGGCACCGGCACCGTGCGCGCCACGGACATGGACAGCATCAAGGGCGGCCGTACGTCTCTGCCGGGGGCGCCAGGGCGGCCGGGTCGCGACTCAACGCGCGCCTGCAGGAGAGTACCCGTTCCTCGAGCCCGACGGGCCGAACAACCTGAGGGCCGACGACAACAACGAGATCGTGGCAGCGACGCTGCCCAAGATCATCGAGAAGCTCACGGACAGGATCCTGCCAGGCGCGGCGTTTGTGCAGGCGTTCCTGCTGACGTACCGCGCCTTCACCGACGCCCGCACGGTGCTCGAGCTGCTGGTGCTGCGCTACACGACGCCCCCGACGCTGCCCGACGACCTGCAGGAGACGATACAGATCCGCGTGTGGTACTTCCTGCGAGAGTGGATCACGGGGCACTTCTACGACTGGTCCGACGAGCCCGAGCTCTTCGCTCAGCTCGAGCAGTTCATCGACCTCATGTGCCAGTCCACGCGCCCTGGCGTGGCCTCTGCGGCCCAGCAGCTCAAGAAGCTCGTGCTACAGAAGGGCCAGTCGGGTACTTTGCAGTTCCCCGAAGCGAGCTGCTGGACTGACACCTGCACGCAGGGCACCACACGCGCGTCATGAGCCTGCCGACACCCAAGGCGATATCGCCGAGCGGAGACGTGAAGACCGTGCTGGACATCAACCCGATCGAGGCCGCCAGGCAGCTGTCGCTGATGGAGTTTGAAGGGTTCTCGAAGATCAAGCCCAAGGAGTGCTTCAACCTCGCGTGGACCAAGAGGGACTCCATGATCCGGTCCCCCAACGTCGTTGCCTTCATCAGAAACTTCAACAAGGTGCCCTGTCCCCCTCCCTACGCCCGTTGCAGGCTGCGGGCCCTCTGACACTGTGCCCCGCCGTCCGCACGCAGGTCAACGGGTGGGTGATGGGGCTGATTCTGCTGCAGAAGACCCCGCAGAGCAGAGAGAAGGTCATGAAGCACTTCCTGAAGATCGCCGACGCCTGCAAGGACATACAGAACTACAACAGCATGATGGAGATCGTGGCCGCCCTCGCCAACTCTGCTATCGCGTGCGCAGCCTGCGCACACTCTGCCCGGTCCGACGCGCTGACGCCCCCGTGCTCTTCGCAGGCGGCTGAAGAAGTCGTGGACTGCCAAGGTCACAGAACGGTACCAGGTGCTCGAGAGCTTCA
Organism: Mastigamoeba balamuthi; assembly: GCA_902651635.1. NCBI lineage: Eukaryota > Evosea > Mastigamoebida > Mastigamoebidae > Mastigamoeba > Mastigamoeba balamuthi. The sequence goes on from CACRSC010000007.1 coordinate 346,305, forward strand.
TGGAGAAGAACTTCAAGGCTCTCCGCGAGCTGCTGGCCGGGGCCTCGCCTCCCTGCGTGCCGTACATCGGCCTGTACTTCACGGACCTTGTCTTCATCGAGGAGGGCAACCCCAACTTCCTCAAGGACGCGCCGAACCTGGTCAACTGGACCAAGGTACACATGACCGCGGGCATCATTCAGAGCATACAGAGGTTCCAGGCCAAGGGCTACCAGTTCCAGTACTGCCAGCCTGTGCACCAGTTCATCGTGCAGGGAATCGAGCGGTACAGCATCACAGAGAGGCAGGCGTACGACCAGTCACTGATATTGGAACCTCGGGAGAAGCACTGAGGCGGCTCTAGAAGCAAATAAGAAACCCTCGTCAATTCGTAATAGTCGGACCGTCAGCACTTCGGTCTTGCAGCTGCTCTCAGGGCCTCTAAATTGTGTTGGCCTCAGGAAGGGTGCCTGCTGCCCTAAGTGGGCAGTAACCCAGTAACGTGGATACTTTCCCCTTTGTCAATGCAGCTGCCCTCGGATTGATGGGGAAGCATGCTGAGCCTCAATGTCTCCTGGGTGTTCTGAGCCCCCCAGCTTATGGACTCGGGAATTGTGGTATGCGGAGATTGTCTCCTCGGGGGCCTACCAATTGTCCACTGGGTGTGGACAATCAACATTCTGTCACCGATTCTGCCGTTGGGCAAACGTGACGTGACGATCCACACATCGCATGACATCACGCACCATACTTTTCATAGTTCTCACAACAAGAGCACTGTCAAAGGCTTGTTATGGACACCCTCCTTCTCATTGCCGGAACCCTCTGGGCCATCGTGCCCGCTGTTCTCGCCCTGGGCCCACCTCCATTCACTTCGCCTCTGCACGCACGCATCTCTGTGGTTATGCAGCAGGAGTCACGCGACTGGGAGCTGTGGCTCGTGCCGGGCCTCGGTTCACGTCTCGATACGCGCATCTCGCAAGAGGACGGAGAGCGCCACTGGGAGGTGAACACGTCGCGCATTGCTTATCTCACCAACGAGTTCGACCACGCGGTGTACGACATCATGCGGGCGCCCACTGCGTCGCAGTGCCGCAGAGACCCTCTCGCGAGGGCCGAGTCCGAGTACAACAGGCAGGTCTCGGGCAACAGCACCGTGTTGTCTGAGGCCTGCTCTCAGCAGTGCTCAGAGTGGGCCAAGACAATCAACACAGAGGTCTACGGCAGGCCTGTGGCCCAGTATACCACCACCTGCGACCTTAACAACCCCTTCAATCTCACGGTACGCCTGCACCTGAAGGATAGTCCTCAGAACTGAAGTGTTAAAAATTGTCAGTTGTTCTACGAGCTGGCGCTGGTGAACGGAGGGGGAGTGCTGCTGGGTGGCTTTACCGAAAGTGACATCCTCAGCGAGGTTCAGCGGTTTCTCGTCGTCCAATTCGACGTCGTAGAGGTCCCCAGTGCACTCGCCCTCAATTCTCTATGCCCACACCCCATGTCTCCGCCTCCTCTCCTGCACACTGTCCATTCACGAATCATCGTTCCGTACGACGACGAGATCATGGGGCCCACGGACGCCTCGATCGAACTGTGGTCGCTGCGGAACACAGCAGGTCGCAAGGTCACCACTGTGACATCAGGGAGCCACCAGTCATTCTCGTCCGTGTCAGCGTTTCTTCAAGGAAGGTTCCACGGTGTCACAGAGGTTGTCTCGGATGGTTCGTGCTGCGAGAAGGCAGACCTTAGTGGAACGCTGCTACAGGCACAGCAGCCAGATCTGTTCTTTGGTGCGAGCGAGAGCTGTGTGTGGTCCAAGGCTGTGCTCGGCCGCTCTGTGGACGCCTACTTCCTCCCTCAGTGCTCCCGCATCAAGTCCAACATCACTGTACGGACCCCCAATGTCTAAGGCGCTCTCACGCTCCATTATCAGCTGTACTATGCCCGGGACTCGCCGATTCATCCACGTCTGCTGGGTGGCCTCATTGTAAGCGGAACCGGGAAGGCCAGTACAATTGTTGTCGATCAGTGGGAGAGTGTGTTTTCTACGGAGTTAATCACTCCGGACCCCGAGTGCGGAGATCGCATGCTTCCCCCACCGCTTCCACAGCCGCTTTTCGCGAGATTCCAGGAGGTTGAGACACTGAGCAACTCCAACTCGCACAGCGAGATCATACGGGAGATGGTTCTTCTCCCTGGATTCGGCTTCAGCACGCACACGACCGAGTACTCGTCTGACAAAGCCACAAAGTGGCTCTCCTTCACCTACGGCTTCCTCCAGGGGGCTTTCGCCAATCTCGTGTTCGAGGGTTCGGGCTCTGATTGCTCCGTCGACAGGGGCGATGCCTCAGCACTGTACTACCTGCAGGCGAACTGGCTGTATGGTGAGCGGTCTGGAGCCGTGTGGAACAGGACAACAGAGACGAGTCCCAGCGGCATCTCGATCGATGTGTGGTCTCTGGAGACCGCCCATCCCAGAAGCGATGAGCTCATCAGCGCGAAGCTGTACTACAGCGGAAATGAGCTGCTGCACGGGCAGGTGGTGACGATGTGGTCTACAGTCGACATCGCCGTGCTCGAGTGGAGGACCTCGGTCAGCGAGAGCGACCTGGCTCTCGAGCCGAGCTGTCTTCCCTCTGGTGGCTGAGCGGGTGTCCGTGCCTGCGCCGCATTCGAAGCCCATCCCCTTCCTCCTGAGGGCCCACCGCCCCCTGTCGATACAACAATGACACTGCTTCCCATGCTCGCACAACAAATATCCAGTGCTCACGTCCCAGAACTCCCATATCCAGGTTCCGAAGCTCCTCGTGGCCATTGGTCGCCCGGGGAATACCAGATCCCCCAGATCTCACTTGCTGTTTTTTCTCTTTTAACATATTCAAATCGTTCTGAGATGCGGATGGCGGAACCGGCGCTGGACACCGCTTCTCTGCTGCTGCGCACGGCCGTCCCCGACCTCGTTGCGCGGGGCCCCTCGTACGCCCGCGACCTCGCCGCGCTCTCGCTGTCGATGCCGCGGGTCCTCTGCGGCCCCTGCGTGGCCCCGCTGCCCCGGGGCTCCGCTGCCGCCGCTGCCCTCTCGCTCGTCGCAGAGTCGGCGGCCCGCAACGACCCGCGGGGCCTCCGCGCGCTGCTGGGGGCGCCGCGCCTCGCGGGGGCCCTCGGCGGGGACCCCTGGGCCGCGGGTGGGTGCGGGGTCGTGGCCAGGTGGGTCGTCCTCGCGTCGCTGTCGGCTGCGCAGGGCAGCGAGGAGATCCGCGGGATCTTGGAATCGGAGCCGTTCAGGATATCTGCACGCAGGGAATCGCCCGGCAAGCAGGGGGCGTCGCCGTACGTGGCGCACCGTCGTTGCGATTCCGCACTGAATCGCCGCACCCCAGGGGCGAGATGCCATCCGCCGACGGGCTGTGAGCACGCGCTTGGGCTTCCCGTGTCGCTCACGCACGCTGACAGAACGCCCGAATACGAGCGACTCGTCGACTACGTCCCCGGGGACCTGCAGTCGATCGCCCACGCCCTGCGCGTCGCGAGCGCGGCCGGCATGTACTCGGTCGTCGACCTGCTGGCCCGGGCCCCGTTCCGCGCCGGTTCCTCCGACGCCCGCGCGTTCGACTGCGCGTGCCTCCGCGAGGCGTGCGCGGGCGGCCACGCCGCCGTCGTCCGCTCGCTGGCTCGCAAGCCCTACTCGCTGGGCTCCCCCGACGTGGCCCCCCTGCTGCGCGACAACGCGCTCTTCGCCTCCGCCCTCGCCGCGTCTCACACGGAACTCATCCTCGCGCTCGCCGAGCCCCCGTACTCGCTGCCCCCCGACTTCGCGCGCTGGGACGAGTGCAGGGCCCTCCGGACCGCCTGCTCCCGCGGCGACGTGCGTCTGCTGCGCGCGCTGGGCAGGCCCCCCTTCGGCCTGGGCCGCGACGAGGCCCTCATCGGCTGCGCCTACGCTCTGCAGGCCGCCTGCGCCGGCGGCCACGCCGAGGCCGTCCGCGAGCTCGCGCGGCACCCGTGGGGCCTCGGGGCCGCCGAGGCCCGCGTGTTCGACGCCGCGCCCCTGCGCATGGCTTGCGCGTCAGGCAGCGTCGAGACAGTCCGCGTGCTGGGCTCGAGGCCGTACTCCCTCGGGGCCGCCGACGCGCGCAAGGACAGCGGCGGTGCCCTGCGCGAGGCGTGCGAGGGCGGCAGAGATGCGGTGGTCCGCGAGCTGGGGCGCCCGCCGTGGTGCCTCGGCAGGGCAGACGCCAGAGCCCGCGACGGGGAGTGCGTGCGGGCGGCCGCGTCCAGGGGCCACGCCAGGGTGCTCGAGGTGCTGGCGTCCGAGCCCTACAACACTTCGATGAGCGACGTGGAGGCAGCGAGGGCACAGCAGGACAGGGCAGCAACGGCCGGTGGCCACAAACAGCCCCCGACGACCAACGCCAGGCCCGCGCCGCTCGACGGGCAGAGCAAAGCAGCGCCCACGCCAGGCGACAGCGGAACGCACAAGCACTCGCGTGTCTGCTCGCTGCTCTGAGGGAGATCGGCGGGTGTTCTGCGGTGGTGCACTTTGCTCGACCACAGACGAACGTGGCTTGAACTTCTGGAACCATTTCCGTCGACTACCCGCAACTACCCGTGATTCACCCCAGAAATCACCTTTTCCGGTCGGCTCCCCGCCCACTACCCGTGACATCACCAAACGCGCTTCCTTAATCGGACTGCTACCCGCAACTCCCCGTGCGTCACGTTTCCAACGGCATCCGCGTCTGCGTGGCTGTCGACCAACACAACAGAAATACAACACCCGAGCAACAAGCAAACCCAGCAGCAAATGAAGACCATCTACGGAGTGACTGGGGCCAGCGGCCACCTCGGCAGCCTCGCCATCCAGCACCTCATCAAGCGCGGGGCGGCGGCCCATGACATCGTCGCCTTCGTCCGCACGCCCTCCAAGGCCTCTGCGCTGGCGTCGCAGGGCGTCCGCGTGGCCTCGCTCGACTACACTTGGCCCGTCGCGGACCAGACGCGCGCCATCCGCGAGGCCGGCGTGACGAGGCTGCTGCTCGTCCCGTCGCCCGACGTCTTCCACTCGCGCGCCGAGCAGCACAAGGCCGTCATCGAGGCGTCCAAGGCCGCCAGCGTCGAGTTCCTGGCGGTGATCACCCTTCTGAGGGCGACAGAGACCGCTGCGCTGCTGGCCGTCGACTACCAGGAGACCGAGAGGGCCCTCAAGGCCAGCGGCCTCACGCACACCATCCTGCGCAACGGGTGGTACACCGAGAACATCATCGGCGAGGCCGCGGCGTCGGGGGCTGTGACGTCGTGCGCCGCCGTGCCCGCGCTGACCCCTGCGGCTCGCACGGACCTCGCGGAGGCCGCGGCGGTGGTGCTGCTCAAGGGCCCCGCAGCCTACGCAGGGGCTGTGCTGGAGCTCGCGGGGGACGAGGAGGTCACGCTGCAGCAGATCGCGGAGGCAGTGGCCCAGAGGACCGGCAAGGCCGTGCCGTTCCGCAAGGTGACGCCTGCCGAGGCGCGTGCGGGGCTGGCCAAGGCGATGCCGCCGCCGCTGCCCGAGGTGTTCGCCAGCAGCGACGAGGCGATCGGAAGGGGCGAGATGATCGACAAGTCGGGGACGCTCAGGACCGTCATCGGGCACCCCACCACCACGCTCAGCGAGGCCGTCGCCGCGTTCTTCAGTGGCCAGCAGTGAGCAGTGAGATCGAAGAGCACGCATGGCAGCACCACAAAGGGAGCTGTAGCTAAGCCCACAAACATGATGACTGGTGTCGCATTTCACTCGATTTCTGTTGGGGTCAGCAGTCTCTGGTGATGACAACAGCGTGCGAGGAGGTGTGAGGGGTGCGGAGTGGAGCGGATCATCTGTCACTGAGTATCAGTTCAGGCGAGATTGAAATCTGCGATATTTTGTTCCATAGAGGGCACTTACACTTTACCATCGGCGTATCTCACAGACTAAAATACGAGCGAGAGCAATTCCGCGAGGCCGCGCCCGCCGCACGCGATGGAGGGGAAGGTATTCGGGGTGCCCCTCGAGGAGCTCATGGCGCGCCAGGCGTCGCGCCGCCCGCAGCTGCGCGTGCCCTACGTCGTCGAGGCCCTCTCGCGCGCCGTCGTCTGCAACGTCCACGAGGAGGGCCTCTTCCGCCTCAGCCCCGCCTCCACAGCCCTCACGGCCATGGAGGCTGCGATCGACACCGGTGCGGAGCCGGTGCTTCTTCGGGCAATAACCGACTGGGAGGTTTTTTTATTGCACGCATTTTTGTCCCAAGTGCAAAACGTTGTGCGAATCGGGGCAAAACTGACGAGTCTCCCAAGGCGGCGAGGACGCGCTCGACAAGGTCCTGGACCCGCACGTAGCCGCTGCCCTGCTCAAGGTGTTCCTGCGACGCCTGCCGCAGCCGATTCTGCTCTCCGAATACTACGCCGACTGGCTCGCACTCGGAGGTTAGTCCGCGGATGCTGGGCCTCGAGATACCGAGATATCGCGATTCCCGAAGATCTGCGAATCGCGGTTCCCGGAATCTCTCGGTCCTCCCGTCAGCGCTGACGCTCCTCCCCGCCGCTCACGGCAGAGCTGGAGAAGGGGGAGATGGCCGGGGCCGTGCGGGCGATGGTGCGGAGGCTGCCGGCCCTCAACCGCGACGTGCTCGAGCGGGTGGCCTTCACTGCGCGGCAGGTGGCCAACAACGAGGTCGTCAACCGCGTCAACCCCAAGGCCGTCTCGATCTGCATCGCCCCGAGCCTCCTCTGGCGCGAGGCCGAGGCCCCCCGGGGCGGCTCGCCCAGGTCCTCGCGGAGGCAGCAGGCGCAGGCGCAGGCGCAGGCGGCCGCGGTGCCCTCGGCAGCCGAGGCGCTGCGGCTGGTGGCCGAGTCGCGCAACGCGGGGGCCGTCGTGGTGGCGCTGATCGAGGACTTTGACGCCGTCTTCGCCCGCGAGCCCGGGGACGAGCCCCTGGCGCGGGCCGCGTCGATGTGGAAGGTGGCGGTGACGCCGTCGGAGAAGAGCCTCGTGGGGATGGCCGTCCACACGGCGCCGGGCTCTGCGTACGCCGTGTGGGTCGTCGACTCGGACGGGGCGCTCTTCCAGTTCGACACGCAGACGGGCGACCTCGAGAACACGCTCTTCACGTCGCTCAAGCGCCCCGTGCACATGCACACGGTGGGCCGCTGCGTCTGGATCTCGTCGTGCCAGTCGCTGAGCGTCTGGGACCGCATGGAGCAGCCGCGCTCTGTCGTCGCGGGCTTCAACTACGCCGTGGCCGCCGTCGAGCAGAACGTCTGGACCAGCGGCGAGGGCGTCGTCCGCATCTGGAGCAGCAGCGCCGAGCCGCGCGTCGTCCGCGAGCTCCCCGAGCCCGGCAACCTCCCGCTGGCGCTGCGCTGCACGGGCGCCCACGTGTGGAGCGCGGGCACCGACCGCATCATCCGCATCTACGCGGCGTCCTCGGGCGAGGCGGTCCGCGAGCTGCCCACGGCCCACGGCAAGGTCATGGGCATCGTCGTCTCGGGCAACAGCGTGTGGACCGCCCACGAGGACGGCACCGTGCTCGTCTGGGACCCCGCGAGCTTCACCTGCAGGGCCGAGCTCCGCATCCCCGCGGGCAGCGTCTACCACATCGAGGCCATCGGCGACTCTGTCTGGGTCTGCAGCCGCAGCGGCGAGATCTACGTCTGGTCCTCCAAGGTTCCCTCCCTCCCCCCCTCTCTCCGCTCCTTCTCTTCCCCCCTTTCGTACACACCCGGAGGTGGGGGGACCCGTCATCTGAAAGGGTGGGGTGGGTGCCGCCAACGGGGGACAGAGCCTGAAGCTGCTGGACACGCTGGAGAGGTTCCACACGGACGCCGTGTCGAGCCTCATGGCGCTGTGGAACACGAGCATGGAGAGATGGCAGGTCTGGGCCACGTCGTGGGACTCGTCCGTCAGCATCTGGTGAGCCACCGCCGCCGCTGTCTCTCTAGTTTCCCGTTTGCCTCCTGTGGGCTCAAAATAGTGCGCGCCCCGTGCGCTGCTCTCTGCAGGGACATCAACCCGGCGGCCATCAAGATGGGGCCCCCGATGCTGAAGATCGCCCCGAGCAGCCGGAGCCCCGACAGGAGCCACCGGAAGCAGGTGATGCGCGACGTGATGCTGACGATGAAGAAGCCCAAGATCATGCCTGCCTCGCAGTACATCTCGCTCATGTCCCAGCAGCAGCAGCAGCAGCAGAGGACGGCGCCCGAGCTCAGCGCGGTGCTGCCGCCGGCAGACGACGAGCCGCGGAGGCACAGCCTGGGCATCAAGGACCTGCAGGAGCAGGCGGCGGCCGAGGAGCTGTCGCCGGCGGTGCTCAACGACTCGACGCCCGTCGAGCACATTGTGCAGGCGTCGCTCGTCTCGGCGTCGTCCAAGGAGTCGGCGCCGCGCATCTGCTCGTGGCTCGAGGGCCGCAAGGTGCGCACGCTGCGCGACCTGCGGCACATGAAGGACGCCGGGTGGCTCGAGATGGAGCGGTCGTTTGGCAAGCGCCGGTCGTCCAACATCCGCCGCTTCCTCAAGCTCGCCCAGTCGCGCTCGTCGCTGCCGGCCAAGTCGCCCTCGGCCTCGCCCAAGGCCTCGCGCAAGGACAAGGACAGGGACAGGGACGAGCAGTCCTCGGCCTACAAGGCGCTGGCCGAGTCGCTCCGGGAGGGGATGACCTTCCCGCTCGAGGACAGCGGGGGCTCTGTGTCCTCAGACGCGGACTCGAGCAGGTCGCCCGCACTCGACAAGGACAAGGACAAGGACAAGGACAAGGAAAAGGACAGGGACAGGGACAGGGACAGGGGCAGGGAGAGGGAGAGGGACAAGGAGCCCAGGGCCTCGGCCTCGAGCGACAAGGAGAGGGAGAGGGACAAGGAGGCCAAGGCCTCGTCGTCAAGCGAGAAAAGCGAGAAGGACAAGGACAGGGACAAGGAGCCCAGGTCCTCGGGCTCGAGCGGCGGCGTGTGGAAGCCAGGCTCGTCGTCGCACAGGCACTCGTCGGACCGCCACTCGACGCGGCACCGAGCCGAGGTGCGCCACTGGCTGGCTCGGGTGGCCGTCTAACTTGTGCTTTCCAGAGCCTCGAGCGCGAGAAGGACAAAGTCAAGAAGTCGGGCAGCCCCAGCGGCGGCTCTCCCAGAGCGCGCAGGGAGCACTCGCGCACGATATCCAGGGAGGTCGCCGGCGCCGTGGCCCCAGTGCTGTGCGGCACCGGCGGTGCGGCGCCGCCGGACCTGCTCGAGGGCTTTCCTGCCCCGGCCGCGCTGGACCGCGAGCTGAGGGAGGCCAAGGTGACGCAGGAGGAGGTCGACGCCGCGCTGCGCAGGAAGGCGGGCATGGCCTCGGACGCCCGGCGCCTTGCCGAGGCGCTGAGCGACGACGAGCTGCTCGCGCTGCTGCTCTACGTGCACAACGGGCGCGTGCGCTCCGAGTGCAGCGCCGCGCTCAACGGCAGCGGCCCGCGCGAGGCGGCGCTGAGGTGGAGGGGCTACGCCCACTTCCTGGTCTCGGGCCTCCGCAAGCTCCCCGACCACGGCGGCGCCGAGCCCGAGGCCGCCGCCGCCCCCGCGCTGTTCTGCTCGGCCCCGCTGCCGCCGGAGCTCGCCGGCAGCCTGGCGCAGAAGGGCGCGCTGTTCTACTGGGCGGACGTCGTTCTGCTGTCGCCAGCGGGGCCGACGGCGGAGAGCGGCAGCACGGCGTTCGCTGTGCGCGCGCGATCTGCCAAGTGTATAGCGGCGTTCACGTCGAAGGAGGGGCAGTGCCTGCTGCTGCCCCGCGCACTGCTCTGCACCGAGGTGCCACCCGCGGGGGCGGCGGCCAGCGTCATCTATGCTTCGGAGCAGCAGCAAAAGTGAACTGTGTGGGTAACGGGCAATGGCAATGCCAGTCTTGCTCGCGGCGCGAGAACGCTGAGCAACAAGGTTGCGAGGACCGGCTGTTGCGCACAATAACCAACGCAACTCCATTTTTTGCAATTCGCGCCCCCACTCCCTCCCCCCCCACATCAGTGGCGTGGGGTGTGGGCAGCAATGGGGGTTCTTAAGGCATGGGGCGGCGAGACACTGAGTGGTCCGAGCGACACGACTGCTTTTTCGATCGGCCTGGGGGAGTTCGCGAGGCCCGAAGCAACAGGGTAAGCGCGCCGTTTGAGAACGAACAGCAAAACACTGTGCAACTTCATTGCACCCAACGCCCGCTGCAACGGATGAGGAGGGCGTCTATGTGCACGTCTTGTGTACCTTCTGTTGATGTAGTGCTTTTTGGGGTTGCACTTTTCCTCCCGATCAAATACAGACCTCAATTAAAGGTACGGCGAGCGAGTCACCAACGGCTTTCTGGGACCCCGCCTATAAAAGGCGCAGCAGATAACAAAAACACACTTTCTTATCAAAGCTCTCAACAAACACACGCACATGAGGTCTTCGACTCTCGTGCTCGCCGCGGCCCTCTTCGGGTGCGCCGTGGCTCAGCAGTCCGGCTGGAGTTCGGCGGAGAACAAGCCCCGCCTCAACACGTTCGAGTGCACGGCGAGCGGCTGCAACTACGTCAACCGCGCGGTCACCATGGACGCCAACTGGCGCTGGCTGCACAAGATTGGGGGCACGGCCAACTGCTACACCGGCAACTCTGTGCGCCCTCCTCCCTCCTCTGCAAGGCGCCCCCTTGGGGGTTTCCCCCCACCACAATCACCCCTTCACGCCTAAACATGTCTCTGCTGATACCGGAAACAGTGGGACACGAACTCGGACGCCTGCCCCGACCCTGATTCGTGCGCCAAGAACTGCGCGCTCGACGGCTGCGACTACCAGGGCACCTACGGTGTCACCGCAAACAACGACGCTCTGACGCTGAGCTTCGTGACCCAAGGCACCTACTCGAAAAACATCGGCTCGCGCCTGTTCATGATGGAGGACGACACGCGCTACAAGATGTACAAGCTGATCAACAGGGAGTTCGCCTTCGACGTCGACGTGTCGCAGCTGCCCTGCGGCCTCAACGGCGCCCTCTACTTCTCGGAGATGGCCGAGAACGGTGGCATGGGTGTCGGCAACAACAACGCCGGCGCCAGGTTCGGCACTGGCTACTGCGACGCGCAGTGCCCCCACGACATCAAGTTCATCAACGGCGCGGCCAACATCGTCAACTGGCAGCCCAGCAGCAGCGACAGGAACGCGGGCACCGGCAAGTGGGGCTCGTGCTGCGGTGAGATGGACATCTGGGAGTCGAACCAGATGTCGTCCGCCGTGACTCCCCACAACTGCAACTTCCAGGGCCAGAAGCGCTGCGAGGACCCCGTCAGCTGCGGCGACTCGGCGTCGGGCAACCGCTACAACGGTGTCTGCGACAAGGACGGCTGCGACTGGAACTCGTACCGCATGGGCGACAAGGACTTCTTCGGCCCCGGCAAGACTGTCGACACGACCAAGTCCTTCTCGGTCATCACCCAGTTCATCACCAGCGACAACACCGACAACGGCGATCTCGTGGAGATCCGCAGGTTCTACAAGCAGAACGGCAACGTCATTGCCAACAGCTTCGGCAAGATCAACGGCCTGACCTCGTTCAACTCGATCTCGGACAAGATGTGCAAGGCCCAGAAGTCGATCTTCGGCGACAGGGACGACTTCACTGCCAAGGGCGGCATGAAGACCCACGGCGAGATGCTGAGGCGCGGTATGGTCCTGGTGCTGTCTCTCTGGGACGACCACGACGTCAACATGCTGTGGCTCGACTCGAACATGCCCGCCACCGCCGACGCCTCCAAGCCCGGTGTGGCCCGTGGCTCTTGCCCGACCACGTCTGGCAAGCCCACCGACGTCGAGTCGCAGTCCCCCAACGCGCGTGTCGTGTTCTCGAACATCAAGTACGGCACGCTCGGCTCGACCACTCCCGGCGTGCCCGCCCCCTCCTCCCACTCGTCGTCGGCCCACACGCAGTCGAGCTCGCATCCCCAGCCCCACTCGAGCTCGCACCCCCAGCCTCAGCCCCACTCGAGCTCGGCCCACGCGCACTCGAGCTCGCACCCCCAGCCCCAGCCCCACTCGAGCTCTGCCCAGCCCCACCCCCACCCCGTGCACTCGAGCTCGACCAAGTGCCCGACGCACTCGGACGACTTCTTCCCCGGGTCTGCCTCGGCCGTTGCCGTTGGCGCCGCCTCGTTCATCGCTCTGGCGGCTCAGTTCTAAGCAGCTGATACGCTAATGACGGGGTCTTGATTCCTACCTAAGCTAGCCAAGTGCCTGTTTGTGCATAAGCAAACAACGATGCCCCAAATCAAGACTCCCGACAGCCCTCATTTCCTGTATCGGTATTTATGCTACTGAATAACACTGGATTCCTAATGCAGGAACTGAGATTAATCTGGCTCACGGAGACACGCCTGAACTTGGGGATGCCGCACTGCCTAGTGAATGGATATAATCTCCCACCCTGACGGGGAGAACACGTCATCTTTCCCGGCAGGTGCCCCACTCGCGGACTGGCTCATGTGCACCCCAAGGGTGTAAAAAAGGACACAGGGTGTGCAACAATACAGATACAGCACTGCAATCCTTCCTGTTCCGATGCCCCAGTTGCCTCCATCACCCCTGAAGTCGGAATGTCTACATGGCTACCTCGATCTGTGTTGAATGCGTCCTGGCTTACGGCATAGGAGAGGTTCGTTCTCAGGGGATGCTGAGAACTGAATCCCAATTGTAACCACTCATCGAATCCATCTTTGCTGCGTTTACCGTCTTGCGAAGTGTGAGAAGGGATGATAGGATTGGTCCCAGGGTAGGTATCGACGGCGTGCCTCCACAGCCTCAGGAATGGAGGTCTCCCTGAAGGACCCACCACGGACTCTAGTCACAGTGCAAACCTCCTCATGCTCTCCTCACACCTCGTATTCGTGTCCTCCTGCGGTGCCTCAACCGCGATTGCACCCTACATCCTCTTGTCCGCGATGCTCTTCCCCGCTGCCCTCCTCTGCACTGCCTCCAGCACTGAAACGAACGCCTTCCACACAGCAAGTTCGTCTGTCTTACCTATTGAAGGCCAACACTGATCCCACTCTACCACCCTTTCACCAGCAGACTCGCCAATGACCCAATAGCATGTGTGTGCGTAACGGCGAGCACTGTACTGCTATTGTTCATTTGACTGAAGTGTCGCAGTTCTGGATTCACAGAGAGACCACGGCGGCGTGCCCGTAGCGCTCCCTCCGCATCAGCGGGCACTGGCGTGCTCGGGACAGCCTCGCTGCCTCCCCGGCCGGCGCCTCACAGCTGCCTGATGACCCTGCAGGGGTTGCCTGCGGCGACGACGTTGGCGGGGACGTCCTTGGTGACGACGCTGCCGGCGCCGATGGTCGTGTTGTCGCCGATGGTGACGCCAGGGCAGATGACCGTCCGGCCCCCGACCCACACGTTGCTCCCGATCCGCACGGGCTTGCCGCACTCGAGCCCCCCGGCGCGCACCGCGGGGTCGACGGGGTGCGTCGCCGCGTAGATGTGCACGCCCGGGGCCAGCAGCGTGCCGGGTCCGATGACGACACTGCAGACGTCGAGGATGACACAGTCGAAGTTCATGTACACGCGGTCGCCGATCTGCACGTTGCTGCCGTAGTCGCAGCGGAACGGCGGCTCGATGTAGACGCTGCTGCCCAGCGAGCCGAAGAGCTCGCGCATGACGGCCGTGCGCTCGGGAGTCGTGCTGGGGTCCGACGCGTTGATGGCGTTGAGGCGGGCCGTCAGCTCGCGGCAGCGGCGGCGCTCCTGCACGAGCTGCGGGTCCGAGGCGTCGTACAGCTCGCCGCGGAGCATGCGGTCCTTCTGCGACGTGGGTTTCGCGCTGTCCATGGCTCGGGTGAACGACGTTTGTTTCGCGAGTGCTGTGGTAAAACTGTGGATTTTTTTCGGTTTTATGAGGAAAAACACGTGGCTGATTCACCAGAATTGAATCTTCTGTCACCCGCAACGCGTGTCAGCAGAATCAACTCCCAGCAGAACATCGTTCTGCGAAACTGACGCTTTCATCCGTCTGGCAGCGAGGGCGGCAATGTGGTGTCACGACGCCCAGCCACACCCCTTTACACAAGTGCTAATCTCGTGACTCACTGTTTCCAACGCATTCAATCGAATCTCGCTGGGATATGCGCTGCATCGCGCCTTGCTTCGCGTTGACGTGATCCCGGGTATGCGGTCTTTGAGGTGCAGTCCGGAATCGGACCGCCCTTCTTGGGAGAGCCTGAAAAATATCTGACGCATTTGCAGCATCAGATCGTCCTGAATGGTACGTTTGCCACCTGCACCGACGGGATGGCGCACACTGACAGCGCACACACACGCAGGCGACCATCCACCCGATGGCGGGCTGCTCGCGTCTGTCGTTTGTGGCGAATGCACGCGACGCCATAAGGCACACCACTCGCAACCTCATCGCCCCCTTCCCGCGCCCCGTGAAGGAGGTCAGCCCCGTAGAGTACAACCCGTCGGGCCTCAGCCTCCTCTTCCAACTGCGGGGCACCGTTGCCGAGGAGTGCTGGTGCGAACCGCTCTGCCCCAGTGCTGTCTGTCCCTATTAATAGGACTGCTCTTTTCAAATTCTGACTGGGGGTCTCTCGCCAACGTCGCCGGATGCAATGCACGCAGGCTGCGGGCGCTGCTCGTGGGGCTCGTGGGCGTGCTGATCGTGCTCCTCGAGAGGTTCCTCGGGGAGAAGGTGCACTTTCTGTCGATTAGCGGCACGTTCCACACGTTCGTCGGGATGTCGCTGTCGCTGCTGCTCGTCTTCCGTACCAACACATGCTACGAGCGCTGGCGTGAGGGCCGTCTACTCCTCGGCACCATGGTCAACAAGGTTCGAAGCGAGCGTTTTTCACTTCCTGTGTGCTCACAAGTTGCTTTTACACGCGCAGTGCCGACTTATCACCACGAAAATGTGTGCCTTTGTGCCTGACGGGCCCTGGTCGCCTGCTCGTGGCCGCATCCAGAGGCTCTGCGTGGCGTACGTCTTCAGCGTGCGCAACAATTTGAGGAACTGGGACCCGCTGCTTTCTCTGGACGAGTGGCTGACGGAGGACGACATCAAGTTTATCCAGTCACACAACGAAAAGGTCGGCTGTGCCCATCCATTGCCATGAACTCAGCTGTAACCACAGGAGGCGCCTGCGCTCATCAATCTGATGATGAACAGCTTCGTTGTCAAGCTGAACAACGATGGTGTGTTCTCGCACAGGAGGATGCTGGATCAGTTGCTGCAGGAGATCGGGCAGCTGCATGACGCATGGGGAGGTCTCCAGCGAATCAGAGGGACTCCAACTCCTTTTGCCTATGCTCATCACATCAAGCTGTTCGTCCACCTGTACTGCTTTTCGATACCCTTCGTCATGCTATCGACTCTGGGCTCATACGTACGTAAATTTATCCACTTTATAGACACTTTTCAGGCAGAACTGACTTAGTGATCGTCACCAGCTGACTCCAATTGCTGCTTTTCTTCTGGCATATGTCCTCATGGGAATCGACGACATTGCAGTTCAGATTGAAGAGCCATTCGGGACAGACCCCAACGACCTTCCAGTCGATGCTATCTGCCACAAGATACATGCTACTACATCAAGCATCGTAGCGGGCTCTGAAGACGTCAACGAACTGATGGCACGGCCACTGGTACCACCAGCTAGTTGTGAGAAGGTGCCACCAAAGTCGCCAGATGTGATTGTGATCTCAGTCGGGCGGTCAAATGATTCAGGACCTAACTGAACGAATAGTATAATATACACGTTAATGCATTAATCTGATTCACAAAAGCACAATTTGCAACAATAAGAAAGAAAAAATTACTTCATTATTCGTGATATTAGTACTACTGGGTATGTCAATTGTTGAATCTGAGTCATAGCAATATTATCCTCTTTTCAAATCGATAACTCAGTTCTTCAAGAGGGAGGAAAAACCAATGCATATCTGTCATAGACAACCTATCAACAAATCCGAGAAGATAATGATTAAAGCACGCTCTTGTGTGCCTAATGAAGCAGTGTGCTCATTATTATCGTATTAAAACTATGCTGAAGATCTGAAAGTTCAGTTACAGTTACATAAAGAGACTTTAAAGAGATAGAGAAAACTGTAAGAATCACTTTTTCCATCATAGTGATATCAACACAAAAAGAACTTCTCTTTGAGCATAGCAGTCCAACAAAGGGCTTATTGGTATGTAATTGATATATACACCAATAATGAAAAACAAGATGACTCTACTAACCTTATTAATGCATTAATATTCCACCGGTAAGTGCATTTCCTGTCATTCCCCCACTTTTTCTTGCTTGTATTGTGCCTTTTTGAGGTGTTTTTGATCATTATCTTCATGCAATTCCCCTTTCTTTCACAAAATAATCATGCAAATTGCTTAAAATACGGTAAATGCAGAATATAAAGTGAGAAATGCTACTTTAAGTTATTTGTACTACAGTACAATTAATCAAGCCAATTAGTTATTTTCATTAATGACTTAATACTTATTTTCAATTATTAGTGAAGATACATTGTCTTCAGCAAAAATACAATCACCTAGCTCATCTTAATTTCTTCAAATACAAATCAATCATACCTTTTTCAAGCTTTTGTAATTCCAAGGACAATTATAATCTGGAATGCAATGTTGTTTTTGCCAGTACCATTCAGTTATCACTTCTTTTTCACCTGTGAAGAATACTATTGTATTCCCTGGCATAGTATAGTGCCTCTCTCTCCTTTGTGCAGAAGGAAAGCAAATATGAGTTGATAATTCATGATCTTCAACAGGTAGGCATGCCTGTTTGTCGAAACTCTCAGGAGTTTCACAAAAATCTGAAATAGAAATCATAAAAAAGTACAGTGCAGATGGCACAGAGTTGTGTCTACTGCACATCTGCACTTCATCATAGGGCTCTCAGGGTACTCTCGCATATAACAATAACTCTGTGTACAACTATAGGATTTGTTTAACTCTTTATTAAGGTTTTGATCAGCACGATGATACTTACACATTTAGGACAAAATCTTTAGCAATGCAGTTTTTGTGCTATTTCGGCACATTTAGTGCAACATACGATACTTTATCACAGAGTCTCTCTGGAATTTTTTCCTTAGTCAAAACTCTGTTTTGGCTTTTTCACTGGGATGGTCTGGGAAACCAGATCTCCCTGGGAATATGGCACAGGAAGTTCTCACTGAGATACCAGGCATCTAGGTTAGTGTGATGGCAGGCCTCAGCAGATCATTGCACATCACTCATACCTCAATCACAGCCATTGTCACCTCACTGCTGCCCCCTTCCCCCACAATGGGCTCTCATGGTCCCACGACCATTCTACTCATCTCTCACTCTCTGCATGCCTCCTTCCTCTCACAGCCAGTTCCTTCCACAGACCCTCTCAACACGCCAGAGACCCTCACATTCCCAGTCATGTCTGGTGGAGGAGATAATGAATCAATCACTCAACTGTGTGTTCAGACCCCTCTTTCACCCTTCTGAGCACCTGTCCCCTCACGGGCCCAGACTGCAAGAAAGCACCCACTCGCAGTTAAGACACTGAAGCAATACAACTGATAACAGCAGGTACATTCCTCTGGTGTTCACACACTATTGGCACAAAAATCTGAATTTCATTCATTGGCCCAACTCCCCTCATACATCTTCAGGCAAACAAAGGAACTAACTCATTTTTCACATTGCTGAGACTGCTGATACCTTCAGCCCAATGTTAGGTGATTCCCTCAAACAGTGTAGTTTGTGGAATCGTTGAGACTGCACACTTTTTGGCCCCAGAATCTTACACTGTTCATTCCTTGAATCTGTATCAGATACCTGTGGGCCTGTGGCACAGAGGTGGTTGCCCAGAGAGTTGTAAGTAAAACGAGGGCTTGAAGAAGGGCTAAAATGGAACTTGTTTAATAAAGCAAAACTCTTAGGTTTGTTGCTCTCCATTCAGAGCCATGAATACGTGTCTCAGTGATTGTGGCTGTCTTGATCTGTCTTTTCGGATTCACCAGGGGCATGACTATCTTGAATGCAGCTGAGTGTTGATGTTTGCGTTGTGGACAATGATGACCTTGGTGTCCTCGCCCCCAGAGCAGTTGGCCCATGTGTTGCCAGGCACTCCATACCTCGTGAATGGATACTGCAGATGGATGTTGCAATCTATGAACTGTGCCAGCTCTGTCCACCTGGAATATGCTGATGAAAAGAGTGTCCTCTGATGGGTCCAGGGGTTCATGTGGATGATCTGGTTCAGGGCTGCCTGGTCACAGGAGGGCACATTGTGGTACTTTTGCTCCTCATAGATGGACCACATGAGGCCTCTGATCACAGTCTGCATGCTGGCCATCTGTCCAGCATTGTAGTACAGTTCCTTGTACCCTCCTGTGTTGTTATAGTACAGTGTGCAGGTGCTCTGGTTGCCTTTTGTCCACTGCCCCGAGTCAACAACTGATCCCTCAGAGGAGACAACCAGGTCAAGCTCCTGGCCATAGAGCTCCCTGGACCTGCCCAGGTGCTTCTCAAGGTACAGCAATGGGTTCACCTGGAAGATCACATCTCATATGTCTGTTGAGATGACATACCTTGGAGCAACTCCCAGAGTTGTGTCAGCACAGAAGCACAACAACTGAGAAAAAAGTACACATGAGTAACACCACACA
This sequence comes from Mastigamoeba balamuthi, assembly GCA_902651635.1. Lineage (NCBI taxonomy): Eukaryota > Evosea > Mastigamoebida > Mastigamoebidae > Mastigamoeba > Mastigamoeba balamuthi. The sequence goes on from CACRSC010000007.1 coordinate 364,944, forward strand.
GAAGTGGTGATGAAACACACAACCAAAAGTGGGCTGACACCTTAAGATGACAACAAGAAACCAGCAGAAAAAACAGGTGGCAACGAAGACACAACAGCAACTCGAAAAAGGAAATGGGAAACGACAACATACAGGGGAGTGATGGCAAGAGAGAAGGCGGCATCTGTCACCTGTAGTTGTAGGTGATGCAGTCGATGCCACACCAGTGGGCCCTGGGGTTAGCAGAGCAGGGGTTGCAGCACTCGCGACCCGCCCGCGACACCACCGCGAGGAACCTGTACATGGCGTGGAAGCACAAGGTCCTCGTGGATGCTCCTGTCGAAGTAGACGTCGTCAGCCACGTCCTCGGGCGCCTCGACGACCCTGACCTGCGGGTGTGGGGCCATCCACCCACGCAACTGCTCCGCACTGCCCTGGAGCTTCCCCATGGGCAGCACCACATCACCCACGAACCCCGACTCCACCAGCGACCTCAGCGTCGGGCACAGGTGCTCCACGTGGTACCCCACCACGTACGTGATGAACAGGTCCTTGCCCCCCTGCCCCCGTGCTGTTGGCCTCGGCTGCCGGCGTCTGCGGCTGTTGTGGCTGCTCCAGGGCCGCTGCGGGGCACTCGGCGGCAGCAGAGGCGGGCAGGGCAGCAGGGGCTGAGGACCGGCCGCCCAGCAGCAGCACGCTCATGACGACCTGCACGGCTACAACAACGAGGGTCTGCACCAGCATCGTGCTTCTGGAGTGACATGCCGGAGGAGCGTGTCACCCCAGGCCCTATTCACTAAGGGGTTTTCTGGGGGGGATTTCGGGCTGAGGGGGTCGCTGTGTAACTAAAAAGGTTCAAGGCACTCCTGCCTTGAACCTTTTGTGTACCATGATTTCTCCCTCCTCTGTGCTCCTACTTCCTTCACACGAGACATGCAGAGTGCAGCTTTGTAGCCTTAGTGGAGTACTTCATGCTGCCCCTGCCAGATGCCACAAAAATGCCCCCGAATTGCGTCATTTTGAAGGCAAAGGTCTCAAAGAGTCAAAGTCC
>CACRSC010000007.1:367367-410659 GCA_902651635.1 Mastigamoeba balamuthi
CGGGCGCCAACTGGCCGTCGGTCGTCGCCGTGCTCGTCGCGGGCACGTCGGCGGTCCTGATATGGCTGAGGCTGCGCTTCCCCGCGTCGCTGGCGACGTCGGCGCTGGAGGGCCTCGGCAACATGTCGTACTCGGTGTACCTCGTTCACTGGCCTGTCATACACCTGCTCCGCCTCTGCCTGCCCTCGATCGGCCCGCTCGCGCTGGCCACCGGCACGCTCTCGCTGACCGCCGGCCTCGCGTACCTCTCGTACCGCCTCATCGAGCAGCGCGTGCAGTCCGCCCGGTGGCCCCGGCACCTGACGGTCGCCATCTTCATCGCGGCGACGGTCATGCCAGCGCTCATGGCGCAGGTCGGGTACCAGGACGCAACGTTCGACCTTGAGCGGCAGCAGCTCAATGCAGCGCTCGAGGCAGAGAAGCTAGCACACAAGAACGATATGGCGGCCATCAGGCCGTGCGAGGGGCCGTCGGGGCCGTCGCGGCCGAAGCTCGTGGACCCAGCGATGATGCCGTGGAGGCTCGATGGCAACAACTTCACGGCACAGGAGCTGCTCAAGAACGCGCAGCGTGTGAGCTCAGCGCACATCACGGGCAACCCCAACTACAACCACCCGTGGCACCTCGTGCGCCGCTCGCCCGCCGTCCTCGTCATGCTGGTCGGCGACTCGCACGCCTGCCAGTACAGCGCCGCCGTCCGCGAGATGGCCGAGGGGCTCAACGCGAGCTTCGTCGAGGCAACGCTCAGCAACCCGGGAGCTTGGCAGTTCATCGATTTCACCACCAAGATAGCGATACCGAGCTGGGTCGAGGACTTCCCGTTCCGCTTCATCATCTCCGCCGGGTTCTACTACCCCAAGGAGATCGACCCCAAGATGATCGAGCCTTCGCTGCGCTACTGGTCGAGCAAGTCGACCTGCATGGCCCACCTCGCAGACGGGCCCAAGTTTGAAGACCGCTCGTGCCTGCTGAACAACATCGCCAACGTTGACAAGTGCACGCTCACCGAGTCGGCGGCGGGGGTCGGCATGGACGTGGCGATCTTCAACGCGACGGCGGCGCGGGACGCATCGTTTGCCAACAAGACGGAGATCATCGTCAACAAGGACTTTGTGTGCTGGGACGGCCTGTGCCCGATGCACATCGGCAACATCCCCGTGCTGGCAGACCGAGACCACTACAGCGACATGGCCGCGGTCGTGCTCCACCGCTCGTGGGTCATGCGCTTCCAGGAGACCCGCTGCCACGCCACGGCCGCACATAAGCTTCGCGAAGCTGCGAAGGAGGCCTGACACATCGCCGCACCCTAACTAACAACCAAAACAGAGCTCTCGCGACAAGCCACCTCCCACAAACCAATGGACAAACGGCTGCGAAGGCATGGTTGTTGTTGCCGCTGACAGCATAAGCATATCTTTCACGGCCCAGCCCGAACACCGCAGATCACAAGGCACTCGGCTTGTGTACATTCCCCTGGGCCCCGATCAGCAAAGAAGGGCGAACAACTTTGGAGCTTCAACGCTCGAGTGCACCGCCACCGCGCGGGCATACAAAGAACCACCACCGTGAGCCAACGTGGGCGTCGGCCCCCCACACCCCCAGATGAGGAAACCGGCTTTTCCTCGGGCCAGACGAGAGCGGCAGCCGAAATTCGACCGGAACAACAAAGACGTCTTGGAGTTGCTTGCCATTCATCTCGCCCCGACCTGAGCCCTTCTGTGGGGGTGGCTCAGCAGCCATGGTGCGGGGCAATCCTCAGTCGTCGAGGACGGCGGGAAAGCCGAACTCTGCGCACGGGGAGCAGCCGATGATGGCCTCGCGGTGATACATGTAGAGGCTCAGCTTATCGACGTTGCGGATGAGCTGGGCGATGGTGCTGAGGCCCTCGGCCCTGTCGTTGCTGAGCTGGAAGCCGTGGATTTCGAGCACGACGACGTCGAACCTGGAGGAGGGGCGACGTGTTGGCGATCTGCTGCATGGCATACACCTGCGTCTCGATGTCGGCCTTGAGGATGCTGCCGCGTGAGTGGCCCAGCTCGCGCATACTAGTCGAGACGCTATTAGTGTTTGTTGCGGGTCGTCGCGGCCGCTGACCAATGTCTTGTGTATCTTAATAAGCGCGTTGGGTGGCTCGAAGTAGTTCTTGTCGAACGTGTGGACCTCGCACGTGCCGCCACTGAGCTCGAGGATGGCCTGCTCAAAGGCCCAGTGCCCGTTGCCAGGGCTCGGCAAGAATAAAAGATTATGCGCCTGACTAGTAATCACTTGTAGTGAACAACTATTCTTATTATTATTCATTAATACGTCATAGATATTTGTGATATTGTAGATATTCCCTTTTTTGATGTAATTTGTTACATCAAACTGTAGTTTCCCCACTGTGTTGGGGTGGCTGAGAAGGGGCTCCTGTGCCTTGAGCCTGTGCTTGTTCTCTGTGAGCATCAATTGGGGGTGCCTCCTCTGGCCACCAAGTGTCGGCCTCCGTGGTAGTTGCCAGTGATCCTGTGCAAGGGGAGCTGAGTCAGAGATGTTAAGATATCAACAAAGATATAATGCAATCTATTGATCAGCAATGGCAAATGAATCGTGAATGGATGCCATTTGCTGAACTATTCAGTATTCATTTAACTCTTGTTTTTCAGCAACTTTAAGCATTCCTACCTGTTGCTTGTCTTTTTCAATTTAACCCTGTTTATTCACAATGCCGAAAGATGTACCATTGGTCTCTCTTCTCCCGTTTTCTCTTCAAAGTAAGAACAATCGGCTTCTCTTTTGATTGAAGAGTTATACTGCAACCTCAAGTCTCTCGAAGGGGAACCAAGAGTGCACAGCCATGAAGGTGCCGCCAATGAACTTGTCGACGGTGCCACCGCACGAGGCTACAATGGATGTCATGGCATTCATGCACTCTGTGAGCAGAGCAACAAACCGTTCGTTGCCAAGTTTGAGGCACAGCTGTGAGCACCTCTCGATGTCTGCCTCTGCCAGACGTTAGCATCTGACAAAGTGTTGGAGGTGTTTCCTTGGCTGTGCTGCGCCCCCTCTCAGACTGAGAGGATGGACGTGGGGCTGCCATCAGAGGTGAAGATGAGCCCCTTGGCATCGAACACCATGACAACCTGCCCGGGCCTCGTGAACATCTGCTGCAGCCCCCATGTGATGACCCCCATCGTCATCAGGAGGTACACAAGAGCCGGCCTGCCCTCTCAGACTGCATCACGATGAGGTCCAGCCACAAGACGTTGGGCTGCTTAACGGCAACACTGGATGACGTGGTGTCAAGGTATGTTTGATCTCGCTGTGAATGGCTGCCTGCGTGGTCATGTTGAGCACGATGACAGGCGGCATCATTGAGATGGCCAATACAGTGACGCACAGCACCATCACTGTGGTTCTGACCCTCACAGTGGTCCACGGTCACTCCTGTGCCACCTGGCTGCCATTGCTATGCTCGGCCTTCCACTTTGCAGCTACCAGGGGTCCTGTCTTATGGCTCAGGCAGTCTCAGTAGTTCTGCTCAGTTTAACGGTAATTTCCTCTTCAGTAAGAGATAGGAAACCCATTACTAGTACCTGAAGCTCTTCACTCCGCCTGACATGGACAATGGATTTGCTGATGTCGCTTCGACAGCCACCAGTTAAGAGTGCATGCTAAACGCTGCCAGCTCAGTTCAACTGATAGCTCACGTGTGCATGTGTGTCTGAATATTCCTCAGTTCTCCTCCATCAAGAGCAAATTGTGTGCTGAACTCGCCCGTAAGGGAGAATCACCCTTTTCGATAAAAACCATGTTTCTGTATTGATTGCAAAGGCAGACAACTACAAACTGATCAACAAACTAGAGGTTGGATACAAAGTGAATTCCACGATTATCAATGCCAGATTATACCGTACCCATCCTGAAATATGGATAGAGGTATAAAAAGGCTTCCAAGAAGGGCACTCAATCACTCATAATATCTGGGCACTGACCAGGCTATTTAAGTGGCATGATACAGTCTTGCTCATCAAAACGACCTCACTGGTCACATTTTTCGTTTGAGAATTGCAATTCCACTTTGTTAACAGGCTCAAAGAGAGATATGCGAATGCTGCTTCCTAGAATATAATAAGTCTTCATTGCTCTGTTTCACATGCTGCACACAGCAGGGAACAGAATTCACAAATTATTATGATACTTCACTGCAAGTCTCTTCCACTAAGAGCAAACGATGTGTCCCCAATTGATTGATATTTCTAGAATTTCGCATCGAAATTCGAGTCTATAGGAGTCCTGAAACATTATCAATTGTTATATCAGGACCGCATGCTTGTCATGTGATGCAGATTCACTTCTTAGAAATCTGACTTCATTGCTGCGAGATATTGTTCTCCTGCACAGACCAATATCTGACTCTCTTTCCAAAAGAACATTCTGGATAAAGGGAGTTGAGGTGTATGCAAATATGGCACATTCCAACTTCAGTGAGTTTTTCTGTGAAAATATGTAAGTGCTCAACCGCAAGTAGAAAACCAGTCCCACACATTCAGTATGCCTTCATATTTCATTGCACAAACCGGGCTTCTTTGCATTGCCAGACCTTTCGTGTTCATTCACCAATACAAAATGTTGCCTCGTCTATTCAAAGAACACTATTCCAATTCCTTATCTGGTTCTTCTTCGCAAACTGCAATTGTCTTTCCCCACATAGTAATGTCAATCTTAACTGTACATTATCTAGGTCTACTTCTTTTGTTGTGAGCTAAACTTTGGAGAGTGATTGATACCTGGATACCCTGATCTTTGAGTATGACTGGTATTTGATGTGATTCATGCAAAAGAGATTTCTGTAGTATCTTTCTGTTCTGATTCAGTATGATTACTCTCCTTTCTTCATGTGGGCCTGGCCAGTCACAGGAGTCAGTATTCCACTAATGTCTTGCAATTTTTGTATTCACTTCACAGTATATGCGGGCCCTTCATGTGAACAAACTACAATCCCCGAATGAGCTTTTATGAAAGGGCCATTATTAGTTCTGAGCTATTATCTGAGAAAATATCAAAATTGAATTTAAAATTCATAAGGATCAACATTGAGAATTCTATCCAATTTCCAAAATTAGTTTCATTTTCATATTTAGATTTAAAGCACTGATCAGGGAGCTCACTTTTGCAGACCGTAAGAGGCCCTTCACACCTTTCCAAGAATGCTAGTATGCTTGAAATTGGTGTTTCCAGCAGCTTCCAGGCACCACCTGGCTTGGATCCAAATCACTTCTTGGCACTGGGCAGTAGGGCCTTGTCACAAATGTAATTCAACTACTTAGTGTTGAGGTTGCAGGTGAACGTGTAAAGTGATACCTTGCAGGTCGGTATCCTCAGTGTATGGCTCTTCAGACTGGTGAATACTCATCAAAGCATTTCTATATGTGTACCTTGGCCAGATGCTTAACTTATTCACACCCTTAAGGTCCAGATCTGGACTGCCACGCTCCTCTGGGATAGCTCAAGAGCTTAGAAAGTCTTATCCGTGAAAATGGCCTGATTTCAGTTCCGGTTCTGCTGAGTTTTCGCGAAGAACTTGTAATCTTCATAACAGTGTGCTGAAAATGCAGAAACATGACTATCAGCTTCTGAAAGCAGTGCCCAGCAGCTTGCAAGCTGCACTGAACAGTATATAAAGATACAGTGATCCAAGCCGTTTGTAGATGCCCAGCAACAATCTCAGAGAATTCTGCAGGATGTGACTTGAGAGCTTTACAATTTCTTTTTTCTCTCTTAAGGGTGGTTGGTGCCTTGGAGTGTTAGTGCAGGAACCAAATTATTCCTTCTCTGCTTCTCTGTAAGAGACATATTTAGAACTAAGAGAAATGCAGAAGATAAATGCTTCATGATCAGATCTGAAATTGAAGTCTATAATTCCAATTGGCACATTCAGATTAGTATATCAAAAAAGAAAACAGGAGATAGTTATTAGTGATTTCTACTGTATCACACTGCCTTTTCATTGCACCACAACAATGGTAAGATGTGTCTCTTCACGGCTACTGTGAATTGTTGCATATGGCATAGTATGTATCACTGAGTGGTACCAGCTACTCACACACAATATGATTGGCTGTTGTCTATGGGGAAAAAAGTACACTTAATATGAATAAAATAACTGAAGAGACCAAACAGGTGTTTTAAGGGATATAGAAAAGAACGAAGACAGATTTGAAGCAGAAAAAGGGAATTTGTCTCCGTTCCCCCTGACATACTGCCACAGTGTGTTTGGGTTAGAACAATACAATCTAAAAGTGATATAGAAATGAACATTGCAAATTCTTTTCAGAAAAAGGAACTAAGACATGGCGAAAAACCCCAGTCAGCAGACTGGCCACTGCAGTATTAAAAAGCAGAGAAGAATTCAGTTCCATTATTGAAGAAGCATGGATTGAGTGCAAGAAAAAATGAAATAGAGGCATAATCATGGCTTAGTTACTTTTTGACTGTTGGAATGTTGGAAATGTATAGAAAGAGAGATAATTTATGAGAATTTGGTCAGCACTGCGACTTTAGCACAAAATGCACTACAGTAAGGGTAAACAGGATGGAGATACCATACCAAATCGGTGTATAGAGAAAAAGTGAAGTCCAATAACAGAGGGAAACTGGAGTACGAAAAGTGTTTCTATTTTTTTCTTCTTGCTGGGGTTGGGGGGTTTTAAAAGTGTGAAGAAGGAGCTCCAACAATAGAGGCAATTCCTGGGGGAAGACGCCATGCAGGTACAATTCCTGGTGGAATGGCTTCTCTGGTTTGCCAAGCATGGTGGTAGGAGACTGACTCCTTCAGAGCACTGCTTGTCCAATTCGCACCACAGGAGTACAGTGCCATTCAGCTCTCTGAACTGCCATTGCCATCACCTGTACCATCACAGTTGCTGCCACAGCTGCAGGGACAGCTGCAGCAGCAGCACCACCACCAGCAGTGGCCCTTGGGCCATCAGGGCCAGTGACTGCCTCTGCCAATGCCATCGGAGCCCCCACCAGCAGCACCTGAGGGGCTGAGTGCACACTCACACCTGTCACTGCCACCACACACACACTGGCCAGGCGACAGCAACAAAGATAGCAGCAGACACAACACCGTGCCACTGCAGAAGCCACGGACCCACCACAAGCCCGACGATGACGAGTATGTCAACGAGGGCATTATGGATGACAGTGATGACGACGAGGATGGCAGCAGCAGCAGCGATGTTGAGAATGATGGTGGCGTCAGCATGGATGATGGTGGTGGCAGCAGCAGCAACTGTGTGAGTGACAACCTCCATTACAGGGCACCACGGCATTCTCTCTGTGTCCTTGGCTCTCCCCACTGCTCTCTTCTTCCTCTCTCATAACCCATGACAGGGCTTCTGAGGACGTGCTGCTGCACGAGCTTGGGTTTGCTGGGGTGTGCCAAATGAAGTGCCCCCAACAACACACACGACGTACAGGCACCTGCAAGAACGTTTCGTTCTGTGGGCCATACACAAACACACCAAGGTCGTGGCCCCCGAGTTCCTTGCCGTGCTGCTGTGCAGAAAGCCACCTGGGGCCTCAGCCCAGGCCATGATGCAGAAGGACGTCAACAGGGAGCTTCCTGTGGTCACTGACAAGGCCCCCCTCTCATGTTCAGACAGTCACCATGAAGCTGCTCAGTGACTACATAACAGAGCAGTCATTGGACAGCCACAGTCAGCTGAAGAAGCGTGAGCCCAGCTTCTGCTGGAGAGGCTGAAATCGTGGCTGGTGCTGAGCCACACGGCCACCCCCAGGGATGAGATGCACTCCACGGGACTGTGCACTGTTAATGTACTCGCAGTGAGGATGGGCCACCTCTCTGAGGACGTGGGCCTGGTGCAGACAGAGGTCGCCAGGAACGTGCACCAGCTGCAGGCCGAGATCTCTGGGGAGGTGTGCCAGATGCATGCTGAGGTCTCTGGTGAGGTGCATCAGATGCGAGCAGACCTGGACGGACACGTTGTTTGTCCACATCGGTGGCAAGCTCACTGCCAAGAGTGGACCCTGCAACACACTCGCTGCTGCTGCTCACACACCGCTGGCTCCATTGGCTCCATCTTCATCTCTGCAGCTGCTGCAGCTCTCACCATCACCACTGCCCCTGCACCCATCACCTATGCTGCATGAGCTCGCCACAGAGCAGCAGCTCGCACCATCACGATTGCTGGAGCTGCATCTCTCGCTGCTGCCACCACTGTCACCATCATCACTGCTGCTTCCACAGCTCGCACCACTGCCACTGCTGCCACTGCCACCAGGCGCTGAGCAGCAGCAGTAGCAGCAGCCCCTGCCTCTGTCTTTGCTTGCCGCTGCTGTGGTGCTGTGACAGTGGCATGTGGGAGTGCCCACTGCACATGGTCGCCTCAAGCAGCCTGCATACAAGAGCAGCAAGGAGTTGCCTCTTTGAGCTGCACTCACTGTTTCACGTTCTCAAAGAGCATGCTCAGGACCTCTGCCTCATACCTGAGGGCACAGCCCAGCAGGTCGATATCAGCAGCCTGTTACTGATGCAGGCAGATGACCTGCTCTACTCCATCAGGTCCGGGCTTGGGCTTGCACTCACGATGCCACATGGCATGCAATGCAATGTGCTCTGCCTTCAGTGGTGCTCTGTTGTCATGACCATGGCACATGAGAGATGGACACACGAGGATTTGTCATGCACAGGGCCCATCCCAAGCAGATTTCAGTGGAAAATCCCGCTATCCTGCTCCTTCTCCCTTCGACTTTTTCAGCTTTTCTCTTGGGTTTTTTGCGATCATAAGATCCAGGCCCCCCCAAAAATGCAGGGTGTGATCTGATCCCCCTGCAACTGCCCTGCTGTGACCATGTGACTGTGCACTGCCCCTCGAGGTGCCTGCACGTGTTCCTGTCCTGAGAAGGCCAAATATCTGTGTAGCAGTGTGTAGCAGACCTTTCACTATGCACCACTATGATAGGGTCCACTATGCAGTGTAGCAGAGGGTATCTGTGTAGTGGCATGTAGCAGAAGGTCCACTACACTCTGCTATGATATCAGGTCTGCTACACTGTGTAGCAGAGAGTATCTGTGTAGTGGTGTGTAGCAGACCTTCCACTATGCACTGCTATATGTCTTTGCAGCCAAATATACCATTTTACCAGTTTTATGAAAAAAACCTATAAGTGAAAAAGTTGTTTTAAACGATATTTGAATAATAAGAAATAACTAAGTCAGTGTAAATAACTCATAATGTGCATATAAATATGAAAGCAATTCTTATTTTCGTGAATTCCAATAATACACAAATCGAAAACAATTGATTCTTGGTTTCTCAATTCCAAATTTGATGTCATTGTCGCGAAAGTGACACTTTTCAACTGTCACAAAATTGACACATGAAACAGTTGTTTTAAATGCCTTTTTTTCATACTTAGTTTTTGTTGAAACTGGTAAAGTGGTATGTTTAGCTGTAAAGACATATACAGCATTGCATCTGCTACACCATGCTGCAGAAGGTGCCAGTGTAGCAGTGTGAAGCAGAGGTTATGCAATGTGCTGCTACACTTCAACACACACTTCTTCTCTGACTTACTCTTAACCTCTAACAGACTTCCTTCATGCTGTCCCATCCTACTCACCTGCTATACACAGATCATGTTTTCACAGTGCAAAACTATACTTCTGTATAGACCTCGCTCATCTTATGCTGCTATTGATGTTATTTAACAGCTTTTTTGAAAATAACTTGAAACAGTGCACATCAAGGACACACCATGCAAAACCTCCATCAAGAAGCACAAGGACAAGAACAAGGGCTGCACAGGCTGATCATCTCTGTATTACCTCCTTCACCCCAGCAGGACATAGAACTAGAGGTTATGTCTCTCAAAAGAGCAGGTGTGTACAATTATTCTCTCTTCTCTCTCTCCATTTTCACATTACACACCCTCTCCTGACATTACTTAAGATGCTGTTGCAGCTGCACCAGTGCAAGCTGTGGCTGGTGCTCTGCATTCCAGCAGAGAGCAATCTGAGAAGAAGGAGACTAATGAGAAGACCATGGCATAGGAGTACAGGGGCACCTCACATGCCTTAGAGTCAAGCAGAGGAGGGTGCTGCAGGAGAAGCAGCAAATCTCAGCCCTCATGAAGACGTCACATGACCTGCTCAGTATCTTTAGTGTCAAGCCAACTGAAGAGTGTACTTACCAGTTCTGCACATTTGGTGAGGTCAGAGCTGGCTTCAAGGCCATGCTGCTGCTGCTTGGAGGGACTCTTAACGTCCTTCCCTCTCCCTCTCTCCTTTAATACAAACAAAAATTTTCAGGATGAATGCCCTTACATATACTGTTAAGGCAGACATGCAGACCAGAGAGCTGATACTCAGAAAGAAGCTTATGCTTGGTATTCCTGATGTGTTCCCCCTACCCTCCATTTTTCTCAATTCTATCATCATAGTTTTGTTTCAAATATTAAGTCCCGGAGCTGAAGAACCTTCCTTCAGACAGGAGAGGGGGGCCTTACACTGCTACTCTGTCTGCAATAATAGCAAGGCCCATTGTATCACAGATAGAGCAGTGGACCAAGGTGAACTACCACCTCCTGTTCATGGAGCGCACTGAGTGGAGGTATGGACTCTCTCTTCTCTGCTGGTCCTCAGTCATCCTGTCTTAAGGCACCTGCTGGCCCTCAGTGATCTCTCTCCCTTCTCTCACCACTCAAACGTTTTCTGCTGCCCTGGGCTCCTCTCTTCCAAAAGTGAAAACATGACCTGTCTGCCCTTTTAATGGCAGTTAACAACTGTTGTTTATTCAATAAGGGTAGCACAGGGACAAGATGCACATGCCAGCATTCCAACTTCTTGAAGTTGCAGGAGTCAAGAAGGAGAATCAGACGGGGTATCCCTTCATGGTGTAAAATTCCCTTTGATGACTTTACGTGGTTCTTATACATGCTGGTGGCCAGACGTGCACAGCTCCAGTTGAAGAATACCTTGTGGAGGATGTGCTGGTTATGTAAGATCGACTTGTGGTTGATCTTAAGCATCAGAGCAAGTTCGTGTTGGAGCCCATCAATGCTGGAGGCAGTGATATCCTTGAAAAGGTAATGTACACACACTTGCAGATGAAGTCACATGGTATCACTTTTCCCCAGAGACAGTCCCTCTTACGAGAGGCTTGAGCATTGAGTTCATTGACGATTTTATCTGGCACCACTGAGTGCATGTGGGCTTTGGGTGCAGGAAACGTGAGAACCATGGGGTTGCTGTGTCGAGAATATAGAAGTGCAACCCCAAAAGTAGCATGATTCAAGGGTTAAGAATCAAGAAAAAATTGGGTTAACCCTCATTAGCACAGTTTGCACTAAAAGGAGCACCTTTCAGAGGAAGCGACTGTGTGCCTGGCAGTCCATATACAAGACAAAGGTGGATAAGGAGCCATGTACAATGAGCCAACAGAAGAGATCATCATGCATGTCTGGGACCCAGATAAAGAGATTGAAAAGAAGTGGCTAGAGTATCCAAACCACGGCCATGCTGGAGGAAGAACCGAGAATTTGTGGCAAGGAAGACAACATACTTGGGTGTGCATCTGATCAGTATGGGGACCCGTGTGCCTCTCAGGTTTGAACATCCAGTTGCACGAAAAAGGCAGTGCAAGTACTCAAGCAAGTGATTGTAGAATTGCTTTGACTTCACCATCACCAACAGACCCCTTCAGTTCGGCGATTGCTGATTCAACTGTGTGAGCCTGATGCTCAATGAGATTGTCCCACGTTCGAGCAGCTGTGCTGCAAGAGTGTGTGTGTCTCATCATTCGCTCCCTGCAGGGTATACCACCCTGGTCAACATCCACGTTCTGTGTCCGCCATCGTGCCAGCATCTCCCTTAGTGCGTCTTGCTCCCCCTCGAGAACGATAATGACGCCACCCGGGTGGCTACCGCATGACACCACGAGACGGCCAGTCACCCCAAGCTGAAGAGCCCATGCAGAGAGACGCTTCAGGTACATCTTCTTCGAGCGTATGTGGTCCAGCTTGACTGTCCAGACTTGCAGTGTCGATGCGGATGTCCTGTTGCCAGCTAGTGGCCCATGGTCGCTCTGTACTGCGTGGTTGCTTCTCAGGCAGTAGGCAGCCCTGCAGTCCTGTGAGGGAGCATCTTCGTGGTAGTCCCTCGCCCAAGCAGCCGCCCAAAGGTCGTCTGTAGATGCAATCCGGAGCCACTCCCTGCACACGACAGTACAAGCCGCAAGAGACCGCGTGTCCAGATACGAGAAGACGCGGTGCTGAACCTGCGTGAATGCGGTGAAAATCCGACAAAGATGAGGGAAACTAGTTTACCACAGGAGAGACGAACTGGAAGAGGCTCGAGACGAAGCAGTCGGTGGTCACGTTGGTGCGCGCCATCGTGTTGGTGGCGTTGGCTGTCAGCTCCATCATCCTCGCCGCCTCTGATATGTTTGGTGGTTGCACGTCTCGTAAGGGATAGCCCCGTGCATCTCTTACCAGCGGCCAAGCCAAACAAGCCAACCTTTGGACGTCATCCCCGAATCTGCCCAGCAGCTGGCGGCACGCAGGTGGTCCTTGACCACGTCCACGAGGCGCATCATCGCCTGGGCGCCTTCGTGGGCGATCTCCTGCGCCTCCTGCTCGACGGCTCCCCTGATGATTTCGCACTGCCCGAGTTTTGACGCAATTTGTGAGAGAGGCGCAATTCCTCTCCGCGGCGTTGGCGAGCGTGTATGCGGACGGATCTCAGAGCGACGGAGCAATCGCGGCTGCGGACTTCCAAGGAGGCCGGCGGGCCTCGCGAGGGGTACGCGGGGCCGAAGCGGAACCTCAGCGAGCACGAGACGCTGAGCTGCGTGTCCGACGGCCGCACGTCGATTTCGCCCCCGTCGACGCCCGCGCGCCGGAAACCGTCGCCGAATATGGCCCCCAGCGCTTCCAGCTCCTCGCTCTGCTCCTCGTTCATCCCGCGAACTTCCACCCCGTGGGCGGTTCTCGTAACCGGCGCGCGCCCCGAAAACGTAACTGCCGCTGCCTGAGATATTGTTCCCTTGTCGCCCAGCAATCTCCCGGTTTACAATCTGACATTCAGTGACATTCAGCCCCTGTTCGAGGCCCCGAGCAGAGGTGCAGTTGTTCCTAGTCGTTTCATGGTGCGCTCCGCCTCGGCCCTCCGGTCCCCGCAGGGCCTCGTCCCCCCCGCATCCGGCGTGGCGGCCCCCCGTTGGGAGCGCTGCTTGCGGGCAGCAGAGCGGACTGACCGTGTTCCGGGTGGTCCGCGGGCAGAGGAGGACGCTGTCGGTCGGGGGCAGGGCCGCTGCAGGGCGCAGGGCCGGGGGCCGCGCGGCGTGCATCCTCGCCGTCCCGGGCCCCGACGCCGCCGTCGACGTCTGGGTCGCCTCCACGTCGCTCGCGACCATCACGGCCTACGAGTGCTCGGTGCGGTTCCCCAACCGCCCTGTGTCGGTTTTCGTGGAGCGAGCGGAGACGCAGGGGGCGTTGTTTTTTTTTCAGATGCGAAATAACCGGCGCTAGTCTGTTCCGCCGGTGTTAAGCGACGCTCTGACCCAACGGGCACTTGCGGTTCTGGGGGGCGACAGTCGGGCAAGGAGAAGTGGACGAGGCAGGCGCCGGCGGGGGCCGTGGCGGGCGCCGATGACGTGTCGGTGTGCATGTGCGGCGTCGGCGACCACGTGTGGGCCGGCACGGGCGACGGCTCGCTGCACCTGCTCTCTGCGGGCACCGGCGAGCTCGTCCGGCGCCTGCCGCACGCGCCGCACGGCCCGCGGGCGCCGGTGACGTGCATGGCGGCCACGCAGCGCCACGTGTGGACCGGCGGCGCCGACAGGGCCGTCGTCGTCTGGGACAGGGCCACCGGCGAGCCCCGGGCGCGCCTCGTGGCGCACAAGGGCTGGGTCCGCGCCCTGGCCTCGGTCGGGCGCTGGGTCTGGAGCGCCTCGGACGACGGCTCCATCTGCGTCTGGGACGAATACGCTGTGAGGCCCAATTCAATCAATTCAATTGGCGCCGTGCCCCCTCCTATTTCTCATTTCGCTGCTCCCCCGCTCGCGCAGATTGCCGAGGGCAAGCTCACGGCGGAGGAGGCGCTGTTCACGCGGGCCGAGGGGCACGCGGGGCCCGTGCTGGCGCTCGCCGTGTGCGGGACGGACGTCTGGAGCGGGTCCGCGGACAGCACGGTGCGCGTGTGGGACTCGCAGGGCGTGCGCACGGTCGTCAGCCTGCGCGGGCACAAGGGACACGTGACGTGCCTCGCGGCCTCGTCGACGGTCGTGTGGAGCGGCTCCGTCGACCGCACCGTCGTCGCGTGGGACGCGCGGACGCACAAGATGGTCCAGGTGCTGCACGGCCACGGGTCCCCTGTGTGGTCGCTCGTCTTTGTCGAGAAGGACCGCAAGCTCTGGTCCGGCGGGGGAGACGGCTCCATCAACGTCTGGGAGAAGGACGTGCGCGGCTCTCCCGTGCCCCCTGGCGCTTGCTCCTGTACTCAGGCGGCGTTGCATCCACAGGAGAACGCGTGCTCGGGTCCGAAGCAGCAGCAGACGCCTGTCAGGAAGGCCGAGGCGTTCGAGATCGACATCGACCTGTGCCAGAGGCCGCTGACCACACCGAGCTCGCGCTTCCAGAGGTCGGCGAGGAGGTCGGAGATCCTCAGCACCGGCGAGGGCGGCGGCACGCCCCTGGCGGCAGCGCACAGGCAGCGCGGGCGCCTGAGCAGAGACTTCCGCCAGATCAAGAGGTTCTCTCTCGACGCCAAGCCCTTCAGCAGGACGTGGGGCGAGGAGGGCAACGTCGGCGAGTCGGAGGACTACGACACCGAGAGCACCTTCTCGCTGTCGTCCGAGTCGATGTACTACAGCCCCGCACCGAGGGAGCCGGACAGGGACAGCGCCAGGCGGTCGATGCCGCCCGTCGCCAAGTCGCCCGGCGTTACGCCCGACGCCAGCGATAAGGTGCGCGCCTGCAGCGAAGTGGTCCCCGCCGCTAATGCAGGACACACACCAGACGGAGCGTCTCGAGAGGCGCGTGCAGCAGCTCGAGGGGGTGCTGTCGCAGGTCGAGGCAAAGTCGGCCAACCTGCAGAAAGAGTGTGACAACCTTCGTTCAGAGGTGCTTGCCCTGCTCGCCCTCGCTCGCTGACGCGGCGCCGCAGAGAGTGCAAATACTAGCGGAGCGCGAGGCCCTTCAGACAAAGGCCGCGGGTAAGCCCCGCGAGCAGATTGAGATGCAGGACAAAGTCGCAGCCCTGGAAGCCCAGACGCGCAGAGCCAAAGGCGAGCCACACGACATGCGCACGCAATTGCCTCGTTCTAACTCCCTCGTGCCCCCTCCCCCCACAGAGTTGCTTCACACCGACAGCCAGAGCGACCCGTCCATGCAGGACGCCGAGCAGCTGCAGCTGGCGAGCACCGTCGCGCAGGCCCTGGACGCGCTGATCACGACCATACGCACACAGATGCCGCCCAACGACAACAGCAACGAGCGCAAGCTCTGCGACGCCGAGCGCATCCGCGCGTCCCTGTACGAGAAGATGGCGGCCGCCCACGAGGCGCGCGCCAAGGAGGCCGCCAGGGCGCGGGACGAGGCCCTCGGGAAGCTCAAGGCCGCCCAGGAGGAGCTGGCGCCCCTGCGGGACCAGCTCGACAGGTCGCACAAGGAGTGCAGGTCCGCGACGAAGAAGGCGGCGGCCGCGGAGGCGGAGAGCGAGGCGCTGGCGAGGCTCCTGTCGAGCACGAGGGAGGCGTACGCGGTGGCCGCGAGCAGCCTGGCGTCGCTGGAGCGCCGCGTGGGCGAGCTGCGGGCATCGCTGGGGGCCGCGGGCTTCAAAGTGCCCGCGATCGAGGCATCGCTGCTCAAGCTGGCGCAGTTCAGGCAGCAGGACATCTCGCGCATGCGGCAGCAGGCGGCGTACATCGAGAAGGCCGAGGAGAAGCGCTCGCAGAAGCGCTGCGCGATGGGGAGGAGGAAGAAGAGCGATGGGCTGCCGGACATCTCGATGGACACGCGCGGCGGGGACGAGGCGCAGGCCGCGGCCACGGGCGAGGCCAGCGAGCTGCGGACGGGCCTGTCGGTGGCCACGGGTCTGGTCGACTCGATCGCTGCCGACTTTGTCACAACGAGGGCGCAGTTTGACGGAGTGCTGAGCAGGCAGTCGGACCGCGAGGCCCCGCACGCCGCGGCCGAGTCATCCGAGGACACGGCTCGCAAGTCAGTGCGGTCCAGCCACAGCAAGCGCAAGAGTCACAGGCCCGGTAGAGAGGAAACGTCAGGGACTCTGTTGTGAAACAAACACCACATGTTATAAAACACGCAAAACACGATTGTTGCCATTTGATTTGTCTCAAATGAGGACTGATGCACCCAACAACAACTCGAGCTCTCAGTAAGAGTTCCAGATACCGTTTCTGAGATCACGTGATTCCACAATCGGGATCCTCCACGAAAATTCCTCGGGATAGCCCTTCACATGCCTCGGCGAGAACAGCACTTCTGCACAAGATTTGCACGTGTTAGCAGAGTGTAACCCCTCTGTCTGCCCCCCTCTGTCCGGCTTTTCTTTTCATGGATTAAACCGTGGAAGCTTCGGTGGATCACTTTTTCATTCCCACATTTGGCAATTGCTTTACTGTCTGGCCGCACCTTTGCTTGGTGGCTGGCGTCCGCCAAGACAGCAGGTGACCCTAGAGACACCCGCGGGGTAGAAGCGGTTGAGTGCCGTCTGGAGCTGCTGTTTCAGCAGAAAAAGTGACGCCTGGCGCAGAGGAAAACGAAAATAACAAAGTAATAATTCCCGTGGGGCACCGTAGGTTAGCGGTACCTGCTACCAACTTGTTAACCCGGTGGTCTCTGGTTCGAGACTGTCCTACACCCCACTTTTTTTTGTTTTCATTCATGATCACCTTTCGATAAACTCCCAGTGCCCACGAACGGGTCGTAGACGAGCGAGCCCGGGCGCGACCAGCGCCTGTTTGGCCATGGAAAGTGCGAGCTCGGGGTTCATTGAGGTGGGCCCGATGTGCTCGCGCTTGTTGAGCCTCGGCGGGCCTGCCACGCGCCTGCCCAGGTACACGTGCCTCAGCGCCTGCCTGTCGCCGCTGTAGTACTCGAGGATCGAGATCTTCTTGTGCGGGGCTGGGGCTGCGCGCGTTCGGGGCCGCCGTGGCCCACAGGGGCAGCGAGAGAGTGCGGCCGACAAGCTCAGCGCGCTCGCTGGCCGAGTGCTTGCGGCTAAACGATACCACGGACAGACTGAGACCCGCGGCCGCGTCCCCCAGCTCCCCTCCCGCAGCCTCGAGCGTCCACGCGCCCGCCGAGGCCACCATCTCGTCGTACGAGTCGCCCGCACTGCGAGCAGTCCTGCACCCAGCCCAGTGGCCACCCCAACGAGCGGGGCCACCCCCCGTTCTTCATAAGGACCAGACTGGAGAAGTGCCCTCCCATGTGGGCTCGTGTGCTCAGTGCTGCCGGGCTTGCACTGCCGAGTCTCACCCACTTGATCTGGAAGCCCTCGTGCCGCTGGACACCGTGAGCCTCTCATCAATCCCGTTACGGACCAGCCTGTGGGGCATGAATGATTGGGGCGCTAAATTCGGAGGCAATGCCCTCTCCTTGTTCGTTTACACTTCCTCCATTTATCCCTTAAGGACTTCTCCTCCGATTTAGAGAAGAACGGCACACTCAGCGTGGTACCACGGCTCATCCCAGCCGCAGCCCTTTGCTATGAGGTCCCCGACACGAATGGGGTCGTCGCAATAGGGGCACGTGTGCCTGTCGAGCCTCGCCCTCTTGGTCTGGAAGCCCTCCTGCCGCAGGACACTCACGAGTCCCTCCTCCTCGCTCTCGTTCCGGATCAGCCTGCTCACCTGCCACGCCGTGGGGACGGCGGGGCTGTGACAGCGGATGGCGTGTCCCCTGGCCGCGATCGTGGCGCGCCAACCCAGCGGGGTCTGCTCGATCTTTGCGGTGAAGAGCGCCTCGAACTGACACTGCGGGAATAAAACAAGACTGTCACCAATTGCCAACAAAAGGGCGCACCGCACCTTGTAAGGTGTCCCGTAGCACGACGTGACGACACGGCGCGCCGCGAAGTGGGCCCTCAGCGCGTTGAGGGCGAGGACGCAAGGCCTCTCAGAATTCTCGTCGTACCCCTTCGCGAGTATTATGGTGGCGAGGTAGTTGTAGCCAGCCGCGTCCCTATTCTTGGTCAGGCGCGTCCTCTCAGCGACCTTCCACGCGCCGATGGCGCCGCCCTTGCAGAGACCGAAGGTGTTGATGATGCTCGCCGGCGATACCATTTGCTACGGACTTAAGATAAAAAAGCAACGGGGATACCTGCCGCATCTTTTCCCCCTGCGTCAAAGCCTCATTCGGGATGGACTGGTCATCTCAGCGGGTCAAAGGGGGCCGGGCACGTTGGTGGACTGAGCGGGGAAGCATGCAGTGCAACAACGAAGTGCGCTAATCGTAGACGCGTCTCGCAAACGTTTGGCCCAGGGGCGAAGGCAGTGACCCGCGATGCGAGAACATCGTCTTCAAGATTGCTGCCAGTGTGACGCCGTGTTGCCCACCGACGACAACGCCAGCACAGCATGGATGGTCCGATGACAGATGACGGTACTTGCGCGCGCACTCGTACTCGGGATCCTGGCCTCGCGCCCTCAGAGGCCTAAGTCTCGCCTGGATGGCATGGCAGTGTAGAGATCTTCTCGCGACGTCACTGGAGGGCGCAGCCGGAATACTGAAGAGGTGCGAGGCCCACAATGAAGCCGATCACAGAGAGATTCGCCTTAGCCACGTTCGTCGTCGACGTAATGGGAACGAATCACTCTAACTCCCCGACTGGGAGAGCACCGGTGCCAACGAGATGTTCGCCAAGCTTCTCGGCCATCTTCCCGTCGGGGGACAGCCCTGGCGCCCGCACCCGCACTGCTCGTGCAGCTAGTGGAAAAAGAGGAATCCCTGGGGCTCAACCACCCAACCAGAAATCCAATTGTCTAGAATATCGAGATATCTAGATATTACGTTCTTGCCGCCAAAAACAAGACAAGCAAGCAACCCAACGCCAACGCCCGATGTCTGGAAAGCGAGGGGCGTTCATCTGCCTCGAGGGCATCGACCACTCGGGCAAGACCACGCAGTGCGAGCTGCTGGCGCGGCGCCTGCGGGAGCTGGGCCACAGCGTCGCCAGCCTGCGCTTCCCCGACCGCGAGACGCACACGGGCCGCGTCATCGACGCCTACCTCAGGGAGCGCGCGCAGGTCGACGACCGCGCCGTCCACCTGCTCTACTCGGCCAACCGCTGGGAGCGCCGCGCGGAGCTCGAGCGCCAGCTGCTGGCGGGGACCACCGTCGTCGTCGACCGCTACTCGTTCTCGGGCGTCGCCTACACGGCGGCCAAGGGCCTCGACCCCGCCTGGTGCAAGGCGCCCGAGGTGGGCCTCACGGCGCCCGACGTCGTCGTCTTCCTGCACCTGGGCGTGCGCGAGGCGATGGAGAGGGGGGCGGACAAGGCGAGGGAGCGGTACGAGACAGAGGCGTTCCAGACGAGGGTCGCGGCGGTCTACGAGACGGCGCTCGTCGGCAAGGGCGGGATGCCCTGGAGCACCGTCGAGAGCGACGGCAGCGCCGAGCAGACCTCGGACAGGGTCCTCTCTGTCGCCCTCGCTGCCATTGAGTCTGCTGCCAGCGCCCCCATCCGCACCATCTCGTGGTAACACCGGCCTCCTTCGGTGGGCATTGGCTGCCTCTCGTCCTTCCCGCAAAGGTGTTGGCAGGGCTTGAGGGAGGCCCAGCTATCTGGGTGAGGGTTTGGGCGATTGGCGTTTTATGTGTGAGCCATTCCTTGGAGACGGGGAAGCGAGCATCCGCCAGCGTGAGCAGCGACGCCTCGATCGCTGGCACTCACAGACCGTGGCCTGCGCTCGCTGCTCTGGGGTCCGTGTGGCTGCCGAGGGCGCTGTACACGCCATGCCTGAGTGGGAGCGGATGTCTCGGCTGCAAACCAACGGCCTGCAGTGCTGGACGTCTTCGTTGGCCTTTGTGCAGAGCACAGGGCAGGCTGCAGAACATACCGGTACCCTCTCAATGGATGCGCGCGGTGGGGGCGCTTTCATGCGGTCAGGATGGACAACGATTGTCCAGTACTCCACCTCCGGATAATTCTCCATCAGGAACTATCAACGGTCAGGTGAGTGATGAACTTAACGCTGGATGTGGCGCATAGTGATTGTCCGCCATTTCCGCACGCCCCCCCCCCCCCCTGTGTTGCGACGGCGGGGGCAATCAGCACGGACAACGGCGCACTTCTCCCTCGTTGAATCTGGGAGAACTTCGCATTTGTCAAACTCAGCACGTCACACATGTGCCGCTGATTTCTGACGTGTAGAGTGCAGGTTTTCATTTTCCGGGTCGCATGGCAGCCCGCTAAATCCGCTCCACTCACAACTCTCCACACCAGGTATGATGTACACGGTATCTAGCGGAATCACACCTGCGCCTCCCGGATTCCCGGCTGTCGCAGTCGCAGCTCCAGTGGCCGAGGCAATCCCCTCGGGACAGGGCTTCACCTTCCGCGATGTGTGCGTCTCACTGCTCTCTTGTCCCCTAGCTTGGAAGGACAGAGTGCCAATTGGGTGCTGTGTGCTATCAGGAGCGTGAAGATCAAGTGCCAGCATTGCAATGCTGAGGTGTCGACCACGATCCAGCCCAAGCTGGGGCTGATGGTGTGGCTCATCTCCGGCTGCATGTTCTGCTTCTGTCTCTGGTGCTGCTGCTGCATTCCTTGCCTCGTCGACTCGTGCAAGGATATCGTACTTTACAAGTCTTACAGTGCCATTTTTCTCTAACCGGCTGTCACTTGTTGTGTGTATGTGTTGCAGGAGCACATCTGTCCGAAGTGCAATAAGGTGGTTGGCAAGTACACCCGTCTTTGAAGGACGCTCTGAATCCCCAAACACTGTCATCTCAGCTCGGTGTTCTTTCTTTCAGTGTGCTACAAAAAGTGATGGGCCTCTTGTTGTTGGTGAACTCTCTTCTCCCTTCTTCAGGTGATGGCTGAGACTGAAGGGAAACGAACATAGCTTTATGTTTCTGTGGACAAACAGTTGTGGATGCTCTTGTGGCTTGCTGCGTGTCTGCACAGTGAATGGGTCAACTGGAGGTGCTGATGCATGCGAGGGGACAGCACTCTAGGAGATGGTGAGCGTCGCCTGCTCCTGGGGCTCTGCTTTCTCTCGCCCCCGCCCTCATTGTCGCTCACAGGTTGTCTTTCCGCTTACCATCAATTTGATGTGCTGCGGTCATTGCTGTGCCCAGTCGAGCCGCCAGTCAAACTGGGCCAGGACATCTTGTGCATTCGGAAGAGGCTGCGGAGGCAGCGTACATCGATGGTGCTGGGCATCTCGGAGTTGGTGTGGCGAGACGAGGTGTAGGCCTCTGCCACGGACGAAGCCAGCGAGCTGTGGGCTGTCGGGATTAGTCTAATCAAACACTGCCAACCCAAAAAAATAATCTAGTGGCCGAGTGCTGAGGGCTCCCGGATCTCGAGGCCGGCATGCAGTAGCTGAGTAAACCGTGAACACGACCAGCAAGCCCGCAAGTCGGCGGTCCAGCCCAGTGCAGCTAGCGCAAAGAACCTCAGGCCCGCCAGGGAGGACATAGGTACACTCGTCATGTTAGAAACATGTTTTGCGGCACCAGAGTACTGGCATATGATTGCCTTACGAGGACTAGCGCTAGGCCTGCAAACGCCGAAGAGATGCCCCTCCTCCCTTACTTTTGAGACCCAGAACACGGAATGCAAGGGCTCTCGATTGCACGAAAAACGAGAGAACTATGAGCGAAAATTCGGCGAAAGGTTGCATTCCGTCTGACACCGACATCCTTCTACGAAGACATCCACTCGTGCTCTTCTGACGGGTGCGGTCCGCAGCTGGCGGCAAAGCGCTTGCGCCGTTAGTTTCTGCTGTCGTGGGTTGGGCGGTCTGGCTGATGAGCGCAGGTGCTCACATTAGTGTGCGCCTTTCCACTCCACACGCCCACACCACACCACCGGAATTCGGTCAGGGCAACCCCCCAAAACCCCCGGTGCTCCACAACATTTGTTGTACACACACCAAAAACCCAGCAACATGAAGACCCTGTCCCTGCTCGCCCTGGCCTTCGCGGTGGCCTGCGCCAGCCCGCTGGCCCGCATTGCCCAGATGTCCGCCCACGAGCGCGCAAACAACGTCTGGGCCTTCCTCGCAACCAACAGCGAGGGCTACGAGTACCCTGCCCTGACCCGCCCTGCCCGCACGCACCCGCCGTATTCCCCTAACCGCGGGGCACACGCAACTCAGTGACTACAACCGCGAGTCGGACCTCTGCGCTCTCTACCAGCAGCTCCACGCCATGGGAGTCCCTGACGACCACATCGTCGTCATGATCTCCGACGTCGTCGCCAACAGTACGGCAGCAGCGCCCCCCTCCCATGCGTGCTGGGAGGCACACCCTCACTGCTCTCACTGCACCTTCCGCAGGCAAGTCGAACCCCAAGCCCGGCACGCTCTTCAACCAGCCGCAGGGGCCCAACGTGTACCCGGGCGTCCCCAAGGACTACACCGGCCGCCTCATCACCCCGGCCAACTTCGTCTCGATCCTCACTGGCGGCGCCCCCGCTGGAGGCAGCGGTAAGAAGCTCGCGAGCACTAGCAAGGACACGGTCTTCTTCCACTTCGGGTACCCATTCGCCCCTCTCTTGAGGGGAGCCCTCGGTGGTGTTCTCACGACGGCCTGCGTGCAGTGGGAGCGGGGCGTACAAGATCCTGTGGTTCCCCAAGCAGCAGTCCATGTCGAGCGACGACTTGATCAAGGCGATCAACACCATGGCCCAGAGGAACATGTTCAAGCAGCTCATCATCAGCATGGACGTCAGCTCCTCGGGCTCGCACTTCTACACCGCCAACCTCCCCGCCCGCACCTACGTCACCACGTGCGCCGGCGCTGTGCAGTCCTCGCCTGCTCTTCTCCTCACTCTTCGATCGACCCCCTTTGCAGCGCGACGTCGCCGTCGGAGCTGTCGTACAGGTGGATGCCCAGCAACGAGCTCGGGGCGTTCCTGTCGGACGTGTACTCGTGGACGATGCTCGACTACATGCGCCAGCCGGGCGCCATGAGGCACACGCTGCAGGAGCAGTTCAACGAGACCCGCGAGGACCTCGCGTCGTGGACGCCCTCGTGCCAGTACGGCGACCTCTCGCTGACCTCGCAGACCCTCGGCGACGTCTTCGGCGTCAGCAACGCCTCCGCTGCCCGCTGGGCCGCCCCCTCTCGCGCCGCGGCCGTCGACGAGGCCAGCGCGGGCCTGTTCACCGCGATGCTCCGCCACCAGCGCCACCCGACGCAGGAGAGCCTCCGCGAGCTCAACGCCGAGCTCACGGTGCGCTCGAGGCTGGACGGGCTGTTCGCGAGGATCGTCAGGGGGTCCGGGGTCCTCGAGGCCGAGGTCGAGAAGGTGGCCACAGTGGGCAACCCGAGCTGCAGCGTGGGGCTGAGCAGGGAGGCCGACCAGTGCCTCGTGGCCGCCATTGACACGTTCGTCGGCACGTGCAGCCGCCAGCACAGCTACGTCGACAGCCTCCTGCACCGCTTCGGCAGCGTCTGCGAGGTCGCTGCGCAGCACGGCAGCGTCTCTGAGATGCTGTCGGCGATCAAGCACGAGTGCTACGAGTTCGCCTTCTGAAGCTGAGGACTGGCCGTCACACCTATTCACAGTAAACACTGTGTGACCATCTGCCTCCCTCTACCATCCTCCTGACTGCCCACGGCTATTGCTTCAGCCGCATTGCAGATATGATCTGTCAACAAATGCTGAACAACGAGAGCCCCTTGGAGTGGTCATTATCCATTTTT
Source organism: Mastigamoeba balamuthi (assembly GCA_902651635.1). Taxonomy (NCBI): domain Eukaryota; phylum Evosea; order Mastigamoebida; family Mastigamoebidae; genus Mastigamoeba; species Mastigamoeba balamuthi. The sequence continues at coordinate 391,275 of CACRSC010000007.1, forward strand.
CCCCTCATCTTCTGAATCAGCATCACACCGCTGGAGGGGTGGGCCCCTGGGGCACGATGCTAGTGACACTGGTTTTCAGCTCCCCGGGGTACTGCTGTGCAGCAAGTCGCCGAAGGCGAAAGCAGTGCGGTGCTCCAGGCCCGGGTGAAGGTAATCATCGACAACTGGTGAGTCGGAGCTATAGACGTTGACTCTGCCGGCATGGCCATTGAGGCTATTCTGAGCATTTATTCTGTGTGCAGAAGACGACTGCTCTAAGATAATGGCCATACACACGCACAAACACAGAAAGATGCTACCCCATTGGGGAAGGGGGACTTGGGCGAGAGACATGGTGACAGTCAGTCTGCCTGCTGTGGTGCCGAGCATTGGTGAGTTGGCCGTGACCAGAGGAAGAGCACCCTCCGAGGTTGTGTGCCAGTCTGCCTGCAATAGACTTTAGGTAACTCGAGTCACATGTAGAGTTGTTGATGGTGGGCAATTGCAGGAACCTACAGGTCTAGCCAAGGGCAGTGCTCGGTGATTACTGTCTTCAGAAACATACAAGTATGCAAACAGTTGTCCGGACTTCGTCTGTGCCAGAGTGCCCTGGAGTCGGCAAGTTTCGCACGGTTCCCCCTGGCAGATGTCACTGATGTTGCGAAGTAGGGCTGCTGCCCCAGAGAGGAAGGGGGAACTTGGGCAGGCAGGCAGTCCGCCTTCCTGTCGTAGCCCAGTGTAATGAGCGCAGGGGATCCTGGAGCTGCTGTTAATCACTGCCCAGCCGCTTCCTCCCCTCTGAAACAGCATGCTCTGCCTGCACCTCTCGGCTGTGACATACATATGAATTCCGAATAACGTCGGATTGCGGCGGACCCTCTGGGAGGGAACCTTGGTGTCAGTGTGCTGTTATCAGAATCTGAAAAGGGCGTGTCAATTAGACATCACTGCTGAACCATGTCGTGTCAGTCAGTGACGACAGCAGTGACGAAATGGGCCAGTTGAGTGACGTCACAACGAAGCGACATCAACATGAGAGGGACAACAGTCCTGAGCAGAGGCTGTCGCAGTGCGTCGTCGTCTTGTGGAGTGCCGCTGCCGGGGGCCCAATGATGCTGTGTGGGTTCTCACACGGGCATGCGGGGTCATGAACAGGCGACCGTGCACTGCTTCATGGCTGTGCTGCTCCTTCTCGCTGGCGCTGCGGTTTCTGCCCGCCCCAGCACGGCCAAGGGGGCCTCAGCATGAAGCCACTGCAGTCACGTGGGCACCTGAACAGGAGCAAGTAAGGCATCAGCGAGGTCCCTGTGGTGCACTCTGACTCGCAGTCACACGTAAGGGGGCAGAGGAAGGAGGGCCTGCGTCTCCCGAGCCCCATGGCCTCAAACAGGGCCCTTGATGCCCTGGTGACCCCGAGTGGGTGTGGAGGAGCCAGAAGGGCTGGGGGAGTGTGCGTGGGAGAGGGATTATTGCAGAATTTAACGGCAGACGCCGCAGACGCTTACGAAGAGCCCCCACGAATCCAATAGTATCTCGATGCAAATCCCGCAGGTGAATCAGCGAGCGATGCTCATTGGCTGCGGACTGTCCGAGCTGATCCGTGGCCAGCTTGTCAGCGTGGACTCTGTTCATGGCCCATCTCATGCTCTGCACCCTCTCCGCACCCACGACCGACCTCTCGCAGTGCCGTCCCTGCCCCTCATGTGAGCTTACCCATGGTCAGTCCCTGAACTACTCCTACTAGAGGTGACGTCAACAGGATTCTCCAGAATCTTGCCTGATATTGATATCTGTCTTCAGGGGAATGCGGCTGCTCTGCAGGTTTGCGCACAGGCACCTGGGGTTCCGAGTGCCCGAGCTCGACGCGATTTCGCGTCTGGTGGAGGTGCCCGTGTCGTACGACGCCGCGGAGGCGCTGCGGATCTCCTCTGTCGACCCGAACGAAGAGGTCCCGCTCACTGCCGCGGCCCCACCGCACTGACGCGCCCCGCCAGACGCCCTACCTCTGGGTGGACGTCCCCTCGGTCGAGGCCGCAGCGCGAATCGCGTCCCGCTCGCTGTTGATACGGTGCTGCGCCCGCGCTGTGGCCCTCGCCCCGGCCCCTGCGGCTCTCACCGCGTTTTTCTCAGCGGGTTCTACCACGTGTGGGGCGAGGGGGCCACGTACGACGAGATGGTGGCCTCGGCGGGCGCGTGGACGCTCGAAGCTGCGCGAGGGGAGCTGGGGGACGCGGCCGCGGGGCTCAGGATGTCCGTGGTGTCGTTTGGCCGCAAGCACTCGGCCAGCGAGCGCGCAGAGCTCGTCGGGCGCACTCGCTCGCTGCCCCTGTGGGCCGCGGTGGTCCCGGACGCGCGCAGCCCCAGCCCCGCGCACAAGTTCTCGATCCTCGAGTACTACAGCGGCGACAGGCAGGCGCTGAGGCACGTGTACCTGGGCAGGCGCGTGGCCAAGGGGAGCAGAGGGCTCCCGGAGCTCTACTCGCTCAGCAGGCGCGAGTACATCGGGTCCACGTCGATGAACCCCGAGCTCGCGCTGATCATGGCCAACCAGGCGCTGGTCGCGCCAGGCTCGCTGGTCTACGACCCATTCGTGGGCACCGGGAGCCTCCTGGTGGCCTGCGCGCACTTTGGGGGCCTGGGGTTCGGCAGCGACATCTCCGCCGCCGTCCTCAGGGGCCGAGAGGGCCCCAACTCGGCCGCCTCGCGCGAGGGCAAGGACGTGCGCTCCAACTTCGCCCAGTACGGCCTCTCCCACAGGCTTCTCGACCTCGTGGCCCTCGACCACTCGCGCAGGCCCGTCGACTTCCGCGAGATGCTCGACGCAATCGTCTGCGACCGTGCGCAGTCGCTCTTCCCCTTCCCCGAGGTCTTACGCCCTGGCCCATCGCAGCGCCGTACGGGGTGCGTGCGGGCGCGAGGAAGGTGGGCAAGAAGGAGCGGAGTGCTGCGCGCAGGGCGCGGGACGAGCGCAAAGCCGCTGCGCTGGAGCAGGCGGGCGGTCATCACATCTCGCAGTGCGTGTCGTACGAGGTCCCCGAGATGCTGGCGGACCTGCTGGACTCGGCGGCGAGGAACCTCGCAGTGGGCGGCAGGCTCGTGTACTGGCTGCCCTCGACGGTGGACTTCCGCGAGGAGCACGTGCCCTCGCACCCGTGCCTGCGGCTGGTGAGCAGCTCGCTGCAGCAGATCACCCTCAGGTGGGGCAGGAGGCTCGTCACGATGGAGAAGCACGCGCGCTACGACCCGGGCGTGCACACGAGCGCCTCGGCGGTGGCGACGGGCAGCTTCGTGCTCAACAGGGGCGACGCAGAGGCCTCGGGGAGAGTTGTGCCGGGGGAGCTGGCGTTTGACGACGGCACCGGGCTTGCGGCGAGGCTCAAGTCGCGCAAGGAGAAGAAGCTGTTCGTCGAGGAGCAGAAGCTCGCAGCAAAGGAGAAGTACCTCAAGTTGTCGTCCACCACACAAGACAGTCCCGACTGCGGCAACACACAGTGACAACCCCAACGCGGTGGCATATAGTGCAGCCCATTGAGTAGCGTGTCTTGCTCGTTACTGCGGACAGTCAATTCGACGTTGGAATCCAGTGTCTTGCCCCCATGGTGTTCTCAGGCCCGCTCGGTCAAGTTGTATGTGATTGGGTGGGGTCATCTTGGTTGTCTGTAGAAGTGAACGGGAGAGGAAAACGCGAACCCAGAGGACATGGGGGATAGGGGCATTGTTGAATGAGAACATTTTGATGGGTGCTATTGGTTTATTTGATTGGCCTTCTGTTTTGAAGGTAGATTTTCAACATTCAACGCTGGTATCCGGGATTCCACCGGCTGCTTAGAACTGGGCGGCGAGGGCAACGACCGCGGCGGCACCGACAGCGACGGCAGAGGCAGTGCCGGGCTGGAAGTCGTCCGAGTGCGTCGGGCACTTGGTCGAGCTCGAGTGCTGGGGCTGGGGCTTGGTCGACGAGTGGGCGGGGACGTCGCCAGACTTGGGCACGCCGGGGGTGGTCGAGCCGATCGGGCCGAACCTGATGTTCGAGAACACGACCTGCGCGTTGGGGGACTGCGACTCAACCTCCGTGGGCTTGCCAGACGTGGTCGGGCACGAGCCACGGGCCACACCGGGCTTCGAGGCGTCGGCGTTGGCGGGCATGTTCGAGTCGAGCCACAGCATGTTGACGTCGTGGTCGTCCCAGAGAGACAGCACCAGGACCATACCGCGCCTCAGCATCTCGCCGTGGGTCTTCATGCCGCCCTTGGCAGTGAAGTCGTCCCTGTCGCCGAAGATCGACTTCTGGGCCTTGCACATCTTGTCCGAGATCGAGTTGAACGAGGTCAGGCCGTTGATCTTGCCGAAGCTGCTGGCGATGACCTTGTCGTTCTGCTTGTAGAACCTGCGGATCTCCACGAGGTCGCCGTTGTCGGTGTTGTCGCTGGTGACGAACTGGGTGATGACCGAGAAGGGCCTCGTCGTGTCGACAGTCTTGCCGGGGCCGAAGAAGTCCTTGTCGCCCATGCGGTACGCGTTGAGGTCGCAGCCGTCCTTGTCGCAGACACCGTCGAAGCGGTTGCCCGACGCCGTGTCGCCGCAGGTCTTGGGGTCCTCGCAGCGCTTCTGGCCCTGGAAGTTGCAGTTGTGGGGAGTCACGGCGGCCGACATCTTGTTCGCCTCCCAGATGTCCATCTCACCGCAGCACGAGCCCCACTTGCCGGTGCCCGCGTTGACGTCGCTGGGGCTCTGCTTCCAGTCGACAATGTTGGCCGCGCCGTTGATGAACTTGATGTCGTGGGGGCACTGCGCGTCGCAGTAGCCAGTGCCGTACTTGGCACCGGCGTTGTTGTTGCCGACACCCATGCCACCGTTCTCGGCCATCTCCGAGAAGTAGAGGGCGCCGTTGAGGCCGCAGGGCAGCTGCGACACGTCGACGTCGAAGGCGAACTCCCTGTTGATCAGCTTGAACATCTTGTAGCGCGTGTCGTCCTCCATCATGAACATGCGCGAGCCGATGTTGACCGAGTAGGGGCCGTGGGTCACGAAGCGCAGCGTCAGCGCGTCGTTGTTAGAGGTGACGCCGTAGGTGCCCTGGTAGTCGCAGCCGTCGAGCGCGCAGGTCCTCGCGCACGTGTCGGGGTCCGGGCAGTACCTGGAGATCCACTGTTGGTCCACGCGCAGTCATTTAGTCGTGTGTTTCTCCAGTGCCGGTGTGTGGCGCTGTTGTGTTAGGAGGTGCAGTGTTTTTTCTTCTGTTTGGTATGTTTTTTACTGAAACGCGTGATTGGGGGCGGAGTGTGGCGAGGGGCTGCTTGATGGAGCGGAGGCAGGGCCGGGAGGGACTCTACCTGGTTGCCCCTGTAGCAGTTGTCGCCGTTGCTGTGCAGCCAGCGCCAGTTGGCGTCCATGGTGACGGCGCGGTTGACCGAGTTGCAGCCGCTGGCGGTGCACTCGTACGTGTTGATGTAGGGCTTGTTCTCCCACGTCCTGGTCCCAGCCTGCTGGGCGACGGCGAGCCCGAAGAGGGCCGCCGCAAGCACGAGCGTCGCACTCCTCATTTGTTTGTGTTGTTGCACAAAGGAGCTGATTTGCTTTGTGTTGTGATAGCCGCGTTGCGTGGTGCCTTTTATGCGCCGATATCCGAAAGCCGTTGGTGCACCTCGGGTTGAACAGTGGAGCTTTGCGTGAGGAAAACATGATCATCGGCCGCCGGGGGTGCACCGCTCAGGTGCACCGAAAATGCACAGAGCCCTCACAGCAATCCAATGGACAAAGAATGTAACTCCACACCAATCAGAGCCACCGCCCCCAGCCCTTTCGGCGCCCAAGCGGCGCTCCTAAGCAAACCGTACCGGAATGTCAGGACTATTCCGTTCACTGTTACAATAATCAGAGTCACAGCTGTCTCTCCCCACACGTGGACCTCCTCGCTCCCTTCCGTCTCTCCCCCCAGGCCACTCAGCACACTGTTGTGGCCCCGGCGAAGGGCGCCATGCCCGGGCTCAGCGCGGGGAACGGGGAGAACGCCCCGCCAGTCGTCAGCAGCGGGGACGTCGGCACGCGCTCTCTGTACGAGAGCTCCTGGGCGAGCAGCTGGGCGACCTCGGCGGTGTCCCTGGGGCGCGGGTGGCACACGAACTGCGGGGTCAGCGGCAGGACGGGCACGACGGGCTCCCGGGCCTTCTCGGGGCTCTCTACCTCCTTGCACTTTGCCTGCTTGGGGCTCTTGGGGCTCCTCGGGGCCGCTCGGCAGGTCGTCTTGGACTGCAGCAGAATGGGCTCGGAGAGCACCCGCAGAGCGACAGCCCCCGTCCGGGACCTCAGCACAAACTCGATCACCAGCCTGCCCCCGAGGTGGAGACGCGACGAGTTGCAGAACCTGCCGAGACATGGGGAAAACCCGAAGAGAGGCGAGGTTTATTTTTAGGCGAATGTGCTGCAGACGAAGGAGAAAAGGCGACGGTTGAGAAAGGCAAACGTACGAAATGCACCGGTCGAAGAGAAAAGTGCGCGTGCCCGGCTGCAGCGACGGCACCTCGAGCATGCGGTGGTCCAGCAGCAAGTTCGGCAGCCCTCGGCCCCTGCAGCACTTGGCGCACGGCTGCGGTGCTGTTTCGTTTTTTCCGTGACACGCGTTTTCCCCCGCCGAGGTCAGCGCTTCGTCACGAACCGGAAACGAACCCCCGCGGGAAAAAGGGCACGTACGCATTTGCTCCTCGCACTCGTGCAGCAGCGCCTGCGAGCTGCGGGCGGCGTCGTGTATGCCGTCGGGTGTCACGCCCATCTGCTGCATCCAGTCGGACCGAGCGACAAGGCAGACCTAAGCAGACCGTGGAGCGTTGAGTACCACCGAGGCATACAGAATGGGTGCCCCCAAAGAGAGCGAGCGTGCGAGAGCGCCGTGCGGGGCGTGGGACAAGAGGCCATGGGCGGGTGTGGACTCACGTGGAACGGGGCCATGCGGTAGACGATAGAGGAGGAGACGGCCAGGTAGGCCGGTGCCGTGCACTCGGTGCTCATCGATGTCGCGGTGTGCCCGGGCGTGGGGGGTTCTGGCAGACGTGCTTGCGCGGTGTACGTCGGGCGGCACTCGGCGTGAGGAGGGGTTCGCTGGCAAAGGGTCCTCCTGCGATGGCTGTGCCGCGATCACCGAGGCTGTGTGTCTCGACTAACGCGCGGGTCTGAAGAGACCAAAGGACTGGCAGATGCTCTTCAACGAAATGCAAAGAAAGTAGTGAAGAAGGACCAAAGATAAAGGCGGTATAAATAGTGCGGAAGCCCTCGGAGACGCGGACCAAAGTACATCGGCTGTCCTAATTTACCGGTCGGATTATGCCAATGTCCTACTTGCGGCAATTCGGGCAGCAGTTCGGGAAGCTGTGCGCCGCCCTGGCCCGCGAGCCCAGCTCCAGCTCGTCCTGCGCGGGCCTGTGCACCACCAGCCCCGGGATCGCCGGGCTCCTCGCCCTCCACGTGCTAACCAGCAGCCCGGCCTGCTCCGGTCCAATACCGTTCCTTTTCTCGCACGGTTCGGGTCGGGTCTCTGAGAAAAAGCGAGAGTGGACAAAGTCTTACAGTGAAAAGTCCATGAAGTCCATCTGCTGGATGGCCACTGGAATTGGCCGCGGCAGCCCAGGGCCGGCCCCCAGCTGGTTGCCCGAGAGGTCGAGCACGCGTAGCGCCGGCAGCGCGCCGCCCAGGGCGGAGAGGACAGCGGCGCCGTCGGCAGCGCAGAGGCCGCAGGACCCCAGGCAGAGCGCGGCGAGCGACCGGCACTCGGCCAGCGCTGCCACGACGTGCACGACCCCGCCGCGCAGCGCCGAGTTGCGCGAGAGCGACAGGCAGCGCAGGCTGCGCGGGAACGAGGCTTGCAGGGGCGACGGGGCCGAGAAGAACGTCTGGCGCAGGCAGAGCTCCGAGAGCGCGGGCGAGGCCAGGGCCGCGAGCGCCGAGCAGAGCGCGCTGGGGTCCTGCCCGACGGGGTTCACCGACAGGTCGAGCATCTGCAGCGTGCAGGGGCCTCGCGACTCGGCCGCGGAGCGCAGCCGGGCGACAAACGACGCGGGGATGTTGCACGCGGTCAGCCGCAGCGACCGGAGCCCCGGGGCGGCCCACGGCAGCCCCGCGAGCGCGTCGAGGTCCGCCGGGGACGCGTTGAGCGCGACGCGGGTGCCCGAGAGCGAGAGCTCCTCGAGCGACGCGATGGCCCTGCAGCTCGCGGCGATCTCGTGCGCGTCCTCGGGCCGCAGACGCGCGCCGCCGAGGTCGAGCGAGCGCAGCTGCGAGCACGTCGAGAGCGCGCGGATGAGGTCCTGGACCGCGGGCCTGTCGAGCTCAGCGCAGCCCGAGAGGTCGATGGAGCGGGCGGTCGTCGACAGCTGCGTGCGCACTCGCGAGGGCAGCGAGCTGCCCGGGCGCGGCCGCAGGCACACGACCTCGCCGGGCGCCGTGAGGTCCGCCACGCGCTCGTTGTCACCGAGCAGCGCGTTGGCGACGGCCGCCTCGTACTCGTCCGCGGGCTGTAGCCGCCGGCCGCTGTCCTGGGGAAACAGATATTTGCGCACAAATCAATTGACCGCCCCCGAAATATCTACTGAAGGAAAAAAGCTCACAAAAACGAAAGCAGCTCAAAACACCCTACCCACACAAACCCCCTGAGCAGCCGTGAGGGCTGACGAGCCGCCTGGCGTTCCGGGGGGAGCCCGCGGCGCGTACCTGCAGCTGCCTCACGGCCTTGGCGATGAGCTCGCGCGTGGTCATCGCGGGCTGCGCGCAGAGCACCCGCGCCTCGACGTCGCCCACCTTGACGTGCATGATCCTCGCGGGCTGCTGCTGCTGCTGCTGCTGCTGCGCCTGCACCGGCACCTCGGCCGCCTCGGGCACCGCCGGCTCCTCCTCCCCGTCGACGCCGCAGTCGCCGCGGACGCGCCTGCTGCGCGGCTGGCGGGCGGGCTGCAGCACAGGCGGCGGCGCCCCGACAGCGGGCGACCACGACGACCGCGACGACCGCGCGGCCAGCAGGCACTCGAACGCCGCCTCCCTGTCCTCCTTGGCCCCCTTGCTGCCCTTGCGCAGGCCCGCCGCGGGTGCCCTGACGCCGGGCGCGGAGACGCTGACGCCGCCCGGCAGCGGCAGCGCCGCTGTGCGCCGTCGCTTCCGCGCGACCCGCTCGTCGTGGCCGTCGGCGTCGTCGTCGTCGCTGGCGCTGCTGCTGACGTCCGAGTCGCCGATGCCGCCGCCGACGTCGTCGTCGACAAAGGCGTCGTGGGAGAGGAAGGCGGGCTTGAGCGTGCCGTCGGGCTCGTAGACGCCGCTGTCGAGCGCGAGGCTGCGGCGGCGCGCCTCCTCCTCGGCGTGGCGCTTGCGCGTCAGCGCCTCGAGCGTCTGCGTGCGGCACCGCGCGGGGGCGGGAGGGGAGGGAGGGAGGGCACGCGAGTGAGCGGGTGAGCGGGCGGGGGGGTGAGGAGGCCTGCGGGAGGCGTGCCCTTTTTCTGGAGGAGAGGGGGTCGCGCGGCAAGTCCATGGGGTTTTTATGAGGGCTCTCTGCCTGACGCCTCGGTAGTGCTGCTCTGGTTTCCCTCCAAACCTTTGACGGGGCTTATCGAGAGAATCCCGCTTTTACTGGTCTTTTTAAACCAACAAATACCCCACGTGCCAAAAAACCCCTACAAAAAGACCCATTGAACTACAGGCAGTCTTTAAGGCATTTATGAGGACCCGTCATGCTCTCGACCCCTCTTTTGATGTGCGCGATTTGGCGCGGCTGGACTCCGCATCTCCTTGCTCACAGCACACCGCCTCACCGTATCCTGAGCACGGAATGCCCCAGTCCCATGGTGGGTCTGACACAATGATGAGTGCCCGCCCTGTGGCCCTCACCTGCTATCGTGTGACATCCAGTGAAAAAAACCCCCCCTGCAACACTAGTGAATAAGCGCACGAGCCTGTGTAGGCCCTGGGCAGGCCTCTCTGCTTTCTGGTTGCGTCCCCTGCCGCTCCGGGGGCCTTCGTCCTCTCGGAGTGGTAACCCGCACCACCCGCAGGTCACCCACCACACTTTTCTGTGGGGTCAGTTCGAACTGTGTAGGTATCACGCAATGTCGTCCGGCGTGTCGAATGAACAAGTTGGCCTTTGTGGCTTTTGCGTCATTGGCGAACACCGGCGGGATAACCGACGGTTGCCGCAACACATCAGATATACTACAGGCATTGGCCTGCTGCGTGAGGTCATCAGGGTCCTAGAGGTTGTGTGTTGCAGGGCAGCCAAAGGTCAGAAAGTGACCTCCTCGTCGTTTATACTACAACCAACTTTGCAGACTTTTCCGTTTTTCTCTGTTGTGCGTCCAGCCCGGCCGTGCAGGGCAGCCCAAGGGTCAGAAAGTGACCTCGTCGTTCATTCTACTACCGACTTTGCATATTTTTCTGTTTTTCTCTGTGGCCGGAGACCGACGGTGTCGGCCTGACCGGACAATCGCCAATCACGTCATCCACGTTGAGCGATACCGCCCATTTCATTAAAAACCGTCAAGGGCACCAAAGAGCAACATCATTCCTCGACGATGAACCGGGCGGGGTCTGTTGTGTTTCTGGTAGTGTCCACTTTGCTGGGTGCTTCCTCAGCAGCTATGCCATGCACCCTCGGCAACCGAGAGTCGGGCTTTTCACTAGCCGAAGTTCCTACGCCCCTGACGACCGTCAACGACAACGAAACGTTCGCACGCGAGTGTGGGGCAGTCTGTGCAACGACAGAGGGCTGTGAGGGCTGGACCATAGAGGCCCACAATGGTACCTTTGACGAGTGTACGCTCGTGACGAATCTCTATCAATTCGTGGGCCTCTCGGCCAATCCCGACATCTGTTCGCAGGCATCCGAATGCCTCGTGCACAGGACCATCGTGGGCGGCACCCTGCTGTCTAGCAGCACGTCCAACACTCAGGGCGAGTGTGCCACAGATTGCAGGCGCACGTCCGGGTGCACGGGGTTCACTTTCGTTCCCGGTCAGGCGCCGTCATTTGTGGGTACCTGCTCGTTGTGGTCGGGAGCTCTGCAGTACGCAAACACCTCGGATAGCGTATGCTCAATGGTCCAGCGGTGCATTGTCGACACAACACTCGAGTCTGGCTCCTCAGTCACGGGCACCATGCCCATTGGTGGTGACATTCTGTGCGAGCGCTACTGCCGTCAGGAGAGCAGGTGCATTGGGATCACGTACAAAGACAACCCTGGCTACAATGCTGGTGGATCATGTACGCGGTTCTTCGGGGCAGCAACCAACATGACAGGGCCTCGGACCGTGCAGAGGGTCGGCTCATGCTCGGCCTGGGTTGTTGGCGGCCACAGATGGGGGCTGTGGAACGACGCCAACAACACAGAGGTCGATGCAATCAACGAGCTCGAATGCGAGAGTGCCTGCTTGGCAATGCCAGATTCGACAATGTACTCCTACGGCAGCGGCTCTCAGCTGCGGGGCTCATGCAAATGCTCATTCGGCAAGTGGGACAATTATGGAAACAACTATGCCCTCACTTTTGCTCAATGGGACTGCCACCCTGGTTATAGCCTCAGCATTCCGACCACCGAGACACCAATTCTCGTCCATAATGGTCAGTTCGAGTGCAACGACCTCTGTAAAGCGGAAAAGTGGTGCACGAGCTACACATTCCACTGGCGCGGCCCCAACAACGCCATCTGTGAGCTCAGCAGGGCAGCAGCTGTAAGCCTCGTTCGGCAGAGCAGCGGGGATCATCCCGTTGTCTGCTCTGCTGTTCTTCGCTCTGGCGTACACCCCCCACCTGCGTTTTGCTACGAGCCCGATCCGACCGGTTTCAACAACCCGCCGATGCTTCTACTCCATGAGAGCCGTTTCACCAGCCTCGACTCGTTCACAATCAGCGTGTCCTCGCCTCGTGTCCGCTCACGCTCCGCCATATCCATGTCTATCGGCCCCTGCGCACTGGACACACTTGCAGCCAGTCTTGACAATTGCAGTGATCGTGTGTACGGAAGCAGGAGCTGGGCATCGCTGGTGCGCGACTGTGGCGTTCATCTGAATAGCTCTTCAACCGACATAGACATCTACGAGGGTTTGGTGACAGTTGCATTCAGTGAGGAGGGTATTCCAGTACACGGTGTTCCCACTAATCGCACGGCCTCAATCGATATTCCCTTCCGCGTGCAGTTCAACAACACAGTCGCAGCCTCGGCAGGGGATGTGCGCCTCTTCGCTCCCGCCAACCTGGAGTGGTCGCTGCAAGGTTTCAAGGTGCGGCTCGCAGCCGGCAGCGCTGCAGTCCAACTCGAGTATGTCACGGGCGTGCAAGAGCCCTTCGAGCTCGAGCTGGAGAGCTTTTCTGCAATCGACACCTCTCAGGCCACGTCAGTAGTGGAGCATACGCCGTTTAGAACCTCTTCCACCGGGAAGTACTTCATGCAGAGCTGGAGGACAACTCTGACGCCCTCGACCACAACGTGCAGCTTCAGTGCTCTGATAGTGCAGGCTACCTTCATGGGTAGATGCCACAGCACGACGCCCGCTGCTTTGTGCCCCTTCAGCGGCACGATCCCAGAGCGCTTCAATGCGAGCTTCGCGGTGACGACGGCCAGCTTCTGCGGGGAGATCACGGACACAGTGCAAGTCAGAGCGTCAGCACTGCGGCTCTACAGGGACAACCAGTTTACAGAGGACGCAGCCGCATTCATCATCAACTCGCCTGTGTGGGCAGAGGCCACGTTCAGCAGCAGCAGCGCTACCATCACCTCCGTCGAGGTCCTCTCGGTCGTCGCCCGTGGCGATGCGGTGGTGAGAGACTCCGGAGAGGTCGACCTGATGGGTAATGGATGGGTCCACGTGCTGCCTCAAGATGAGCCCGCAAGGGTGAGGTTCATGTTCACGACCTCGGATGAGTTCTTCAGGGTCGAGCAGGACAGTTCCAGCTCCGTAGTCATCACAGCGCAGTTCCGCGTGCACTACCTCGGGAACAACAAGCGCAGCGCGGAGCACAGGGCCTCTACTGTGCAGATCACCTCTGCGCAGATGCAGGTGTTCCAGAGCTCCGCCACGCCCACCTCTGCTGCTTCGTCGCTCTGCCCTTGGTTCTGAAGCCTCGAAGCGCACAGGGGTGAGCTCGCAGATCGTATCATTGTGCATACATCCCCTCTGCAAAAAGAACAACTGATCTGCAAGCATCCATTTCGTTTGGGCAGTTCCTAGAGTGCCTACACACCTCTGTGCTGCTGATTCCTTACCTGTGGCGCTCGAATTGTTGTAGCATTCAGTGAGAGTGTGAACGAGGGGCTTCCCTCGGCGGATGTGTAGTGAAGGGCATCCTCACAGTCATCTGCTCACTGGCCTCGACTCGGGTAGGCGATCGAGATCCCAGGAAGAGCGTAAGACTGATACCTATACGGCCGACTCTCTCATTGTCGCTCCGGTGTCTTGTGGTCTGCATCGCTCCATCAACGCCCTCTATATAACTGTCGCCCTGCGGTTGACCTCCGGATAGCCCCATAGCCCGCGCCTCCGGGAATCCTCGAGGAAATAAACGAATCCCAGCCGTACCACAGAGCAGAGCGTCCCCGTCCTCCTCGGCGCCAGCCCACACCCGCCCGCCACCGAGCCCGACGCGATGGAGGCCGCGATCCACGCCGCCATCTCCGAGTACCTGCGCCATAACGAGCTGACGCGCACCGCCAACGAGTTCCGCGACGAGTGCGCCCGCCTGGGCCTCTGCGCGCCGCCCTCCCCCGCCAACAGCGCCGCCGAGGAGGCCGCCGCGCGCTCCGCCGCCGCCGACCGCGCGCTCCAGGCCCTGCGCGACGGCCGCCGCTCCGACTTTGCGGAGCTGTGGGCCCGCCACGTGCCCGCTGCCGCCGCAGGCCGCCCCGACGCCAAGAAGCTCTTCTTCCACGCGCAGGTCCTCTTCGCCGTCTGGCCCCTCAGCGCCGCAAACCCCCAGAAGAACGTGCGCTGCCGCTGCCGCCTGCCGGGAGGATGGGCCCCTCCTTCCCTTCCTCCTCCTCATGGGGGCTCGCGGGGGCAGGCGGGGGCTGCGGCAGGGGCGATGCAGGAGTTCAGGGCGTTCCTCGAGAGGAGCAGCGCCGAGCTCAGCAAGACCGCCGAGTACCTCGCCTTCTACGCGCTGCCCTTTGTGCCCTCGCCTGAGCAGCACCCCTCCTTCACGTCCTACTACAGCGTGCGTCCTGGCCTCCTGCCGCCCCCCCTGCGCCGTCTCTCTGCGCCGCCGCGTTTTGCTGCTATTTTTAGCACCGACCAAGCGCCGTTGTTGGTTCTTTTATTTGTATGCTGCGTTGCCTGTCTGCCGTTGGGCGCGGTCACGAGGCTTGCTGTGGCCACAGCTCTGCGGATGCGACCGGGGAGGGTCACGAGCAAAAGTGTGTGATGTGAAGTTGCAATTACACAATTGCCTGAAAAAGCGCGCGAAAATGCCAACTGTGGGACTGTGGTCTGTTTGTTGTGTGCGCTGGACAGTAGCATGCACCCCCCAAACCTCTTCCTGATCCTCTTTGAGCGGCACACGGGGGCCACGTGGTCTCCGGCGCACTCGCACCCAAGCAAACGGGGTCGCAATCGAAAAAATGTAAAGCGCCACTGGATGACTCAGCTAATGCGGGGTTGTGCTGGTGCGGTGTGTGCCACCACACCCTGAACACCAACCCGCTGACGCGTCCGGTCCATGGAACCACCGTCAGTCTCCTCCCCCTGTGAGGCCCATGCGCTCGTTGCGTGCTTGCTCGCTTGCCGGACGCGGTCCGGGTCTCGCGCGCTATTCAACTGCAATTGATTTTGCACGCAAGCTCTCACCCGCCGCGTGCCCGCCAGGCTGCGTGGGCCGAAGAGATCAAGGGCGAGGTCGAGGACTTCCTGCGAGTCTGGGCGAGGACCGGGGACAAGCCGAAGCTCGAGACGCTGTTCGAGGCCGAGTCTCGCGGCGGCTCGGGCCGCTCAGCCAACCGCTCGTCGGACCAGCTCCAGGCCGAGACCCGTCGGCTCCGCGACGTGCTCTCGGACATGTGCGAGATGATGCAGCGCGTGCAGAGCGGCCAGCAAGTGCCCCCCAAGGCCATGGCCGCCCTCCTGGCCCGCGCCTCGGACCTCCTTCCCGAGAGCCCCTCGGGCTCCTCGCCTGGCAGCGGTGCCTCGGGTGCGCGCCAGGGCGGCAGAGACCAGGGCGCGATTGGCTCTCCCGGAGCCCCGCCCGCGCAGCCGAGGAAGGGCTGGGGCTCGCAGCCGCCTTCGCGCCCGCGCAGCGCGTCTGCGGTGCCGCTCGACTACAAGAAGGTCGCGGCCGACCTCAAAAGTGCAGGCAACGAGACGGGAAAGTGCCTCCTGCTGCAGGCCCTGCGCTGGGTAGGAACTCCCATGGGGCTGCTCCCGATTGTCTCACCGCTCCCTTGTTCCCGCAGAGGCTGTCCAAGTCGACGGGGTCGCAGAAGAAGCAGATCTTGGCGTCCTACGCGCACAACGACGTGATGGGGCTGCGCGGCTCGCGCGAGTCGCTGATCGCGTTATTGTCTGCGTCGCGGCAGCAGCCGATGGTCCGCGAGTACGCGATGCGGTTCGTCAACGCGCTGTCGTTCGAGTGGGCGGGTCGCGAGTACCTGCTCGAGTCCAACGCGACGCTCAAGACGCTCTGGGACGTCATCGCCGCCGAGAAGAGTGACTCTGTGCTGCGCCAGCAGGCGCTGGCGGCGTTCCAGAAGCTCAGCATGCGGTTCGTGGCGCAGGACGCGATGATCGAGATGAACGTCATCGAGTGGCTGCTCAAGCTGCTCTCCAAGCCCTACGCGGTCAGCAAGTACACGCTCGAGTACGCCTCGGCGCTGCTGCTGAACCTGCTGCTGCGCAAGGCAGGCCGCGAGCGCTGTGACGCGCCCGAGCTCAACGCCGTCGACGTGCTGATGGCTCTGCTCGAGAGCGACAACGAGCAGGTGCGGCTGTACACCAACGGGTCGCTGTTCAGCATACTTCAGCGGCCCAGCGTCCGCGAGGCCGCGCGCGAGAAGAAGCTCGACAAGACTCTGCAGGCCGCGGCCAAGTCGTCGACGGACCCCAACTTCTCCAAGCAGATCGAGTTCATCATCCAGAAGCTTGACTCGGATGAGGAAGAGGTCGACGACGACGAGGACGAGGAGGACGACCCCGAGCCCGAAGACGACGAGGAGAGCGTGGGCGACGAGGACGCCTCCGAGACCCTCGTCGTCCCGCAGGGAACCGAGCAGGGCGAGGACCTGCTCGCTGCCAAGTTCCAGGCCGCGCAGAAGGACGAGGTCAGGGTCGAGAAGAAAGCCCCCAAGGCCCCTGCCGCGACCTCTCGGCACCCGTCGAGGCCCGGGACCAGCCCCCTGCAGCCGTTCACGCGCCCGGTGACGCCGGGGAACCTCGGTCCCGCCCAGACGATGCCGCGCGGGCTGGCCGGCAGCAACTCGCGCAAGGAGACGCCGGGGAGCGGCTCGCCAACGTCGTCCGGGGAGCCGGCACCGCCAAAGGGCGCCTACAGCAACTTCATGAACGTCGACGACCTCTCGGCGTTCAAGACGACGTGCCGCTTGGCCAGCACGCCTCCCGGCAAGGGAATGGCGCCAGCGCCGATGCAGCAGGCGCCGCAGCAGAGGCAACTGTCCGCCACCGGGCAGCGCAAGAAGTAGGCCCGCACAGACCACGACATGCAATAGGGAATAGTACCATCGTGTATCGAGCCCGTGGTGGAAGCGGTTGCCATAAACGCTCAGGAGTACTTGTATTTACTGTCTGCGACTCGACGAGACCAGCGGCACGTGACCTCCCGATAGCGCACCACAGGACCAGGGTCACATTGAGATGCTCGAGGCACAGAGCGGTCGCAACGCACGTGGACACAATGTGCCGTGCTCTGACTTGGCCGCACCTCATGACCGTAGCATAGAGCTCCTTCAGACGCTGAAGTTCTTCCTGCCGAAGCTTGCCTTCAATCTTGTGAATCGTTTCAAGTGACTTTTTTCCAGACATCTGAGAACCTGAGCCATTGCAGAGTAACAATGACCTTGTCTCAGACAACAATGTAGCTGTGATCCAGTGGGTTGCCAAGACTCTCACTCAGTATCTGCCTGTTGGCCTGAATTCCTTGCAGCTTGAGAAAACAGCTGATAATGTACTGAAGTCGCCACCAGACACTGTTGGTGTTATGTAACTTAGATTTACCACATGCCTTCAGTATGTCTCTTTTGAGAGAAAATGCAATGATATTGTATGCCTGATGGAATGAATGCTCAGAGACCCTGAGTGCCTGCCATCTGGCTGGTTGTGCCTGTGGAGCCTCAGGGGAAAGAAACCACTGGGCTGTATGAAAACAGAGATGTTACTGGCCAGAATATGGAACCCCAGCAAGGGGAACTTCAAATTAAAATAGTCCTGCCTCCAACACATCACTGAGAAGCTTGCAGATGCTCACTAATAAGCATCATACTGTGCATGCACTGAATCATGCCCACTGCAGGGGTTGAGACACTTCCTAAGAAGGTGAAGAAGGAACAAAAACAGGTTTTGATGGCACACCTAGCCCGAGATTGTGCCTACAAAATCAGGGGTTGCTCCTCAGTGGGCGTGTCTTGTGCGTTCTACTCTTTGCATTGCTGTCGCTATCGACGCCGGGCCGCTCGAGAGTGGTTACGCCGGTGCATCCTCATCAATGCGGCCGAGGCTGTGGCAGTGGCTGTGCAGGGCTTGTGGTTGCTGTGTTTGGCTATGCTGGGGCGGTATCGGCAGTGCATGGTGTTCCAGAACTGGCTATGCACGTCCGACAGAACGAGATGGAAATGACACATTGCCAAGGACAAACAACGCAAAGCAGGCAAGGGACAGCAAGCAGAACCCGCGAAGGGGAGGAGGAATTGCCAGCGAGACCTATGCACAGAAATGTAAGAGGGTTTTGATTGCTTTGCTTTGCTTGGAACAGGTGTCTGGCTTTCTCAGTGCCTGCGGGCGCCTCCACAAGGGGCGCGGGCAACGACCTCGGCGGGGCCACTTCAGGCGACGATGGTCGAGAGCATGCTGTTGATGCCGCACATGTTCTTGCCGCGGGCCAGGCGGATGTAGCCCTGCTCGCCCCACGACGACCCCCACGAGTTGCGGACGGTCCAGAAGTTCTTGCCGCCCTCGGTGCCGTAGCCGACGAGTGCCACGCCGTGGTCGAGCTCGGTGCCGCACGACGTCGAGTCGAGGATGCCCGACTGGTAGTTCTGGAAGACGGCCTGGTCGGCCTCGATGGCGATCGAGAGCGGGCCGTACTGCTTGAGGTTCGCGATGATCTGCTCGTCCGACTCGATGGCCCCGAAGTCCTTGTTGCTCGAGTACGAGACCGCCGCCGTGAAGGCCTTGCACCTCGGCACGCTGCCGCTGCCCGAGACGTACGGGTACGCCTCCTCGGTGGCCAGGCCGTTCTTGACAATGTACGCGTCGGCCGTCGACATGAGGCCGCCGTTGCAGCCCGAGTCGTCCTTGTCGCACGAGACGAGCTGCTGCTCCGAGAGCGCCAGGACCTTGTGGTTCTTGAGGTAGTACTGGCCCTCGGCGTTGGCGATGGCGCTGAACGCCCAGCACGAGCCGCACTGCGCCTGGTCCTTGACGGGCGGCAGGTAGCTCTTCATGTCCAGCTCGTCCTTGACGTTGTCGGGCACCACGCTGACGGCCCCGCGGCGCGCGCCGGCCAGCTTGGTCGTGTAGAGCGCCGCGAACTCCTCGCTGGTCAGGTCCGAGAACTTGTTGGGCGCGAACGTGGCGCCGTGGGCCTCGAGGTTCAGGCGGTTGATGACCGCGACGTTCTCAGAGTACACGTGGAAGCGGTACTGCTCCTCGTCCTCGGTGTAGAGCTTGCGGTGCTCCTTGGCCCACTGGCGGAACTGGTACATCGACGGCGCGGCCGAGCACAGGGCCGCGAGCGCGAGCAGGGCGACGAGGCACCTCATCTTCTGCGAATTCGCTGACTTAGTTTGTGGTGGAAAATCTGCCCCTGCGATCGCCCCCGGTGGTCGTGCGGCGGCGGTGCCCACACCCCACCACCAGATACGCAGCGTGCCCACACCCAACACCCGGGCTTTTGCCTGTTCCGGCGCGATTTCCCGTCGGAAAACGGAAGAATCGGCGATCCTGGCAGAGCGAGCGTGTGTTGCGGTGTGGATTCTGCACCCTCTTCCACAGCACCCCTCCGGCGTCCCTTCCACACCCGTGAGGGGCGTGTGGCCTCCCCCCATCGCCTCTTCATACGCGAACCGAAACCTCTTCCATACACCCCCCGATTGCCTTACGCACCGGCCGAGTGCCTTCGGATCACCTTTCCACGGCGGCGACCGTGTCGTCGCTGCTCCGCTATCACAACCCGTTCTGGGAACGGCTGCAACACCGGCGGCCGCTGCGATGCCACTCTCT
>CACRSC010000007.1:411197-444124 GCA_902651635.1 Mastigamoeba balamuthi
CCCCCCACACGCGACCGACCGAATCCTCTTCCATACGTCCGGTGTACCTCTTTTTATTTGCGCACAGCGACGACCCAAACAGTACCGCGTCGTCGCTGCTCGTTGCCGCGACCCGGCACACGCCGCAACGATGCGACGTCAGCCGTGGTAGGTGCTCGCTCTCTCACACTCTCTCACCGCCCACCCAGCAGAGAGAGAGAGAGAGAGAGAGAGAGAGAGCGCAGCAGAGGCAGTTAAACGCCTGTTCAGCTTCAGTTGCCCGCTTCTGAGGGGGCAGCGCCAATTGCGATGCAGTGAAGTGCATTGCTCAGCACGCAGCAAGGCAGGCCGCCGCGTGCAACGGAGTACAGTTGCAGGCTGAGGTAAGAGGAGGTGGACTCTCTGCATTCTCGGCTTCCCGCAGAGACAGGGGTGGTGGCGGGGAGACCAGCGCCGCGAGCGGCGTCTGCTCAGGCGTGCCTGCAGGGTCGATTGATCGTTTCGCCGCCGAGTTTCGCGATTACCGAGAGAAAGCCCAGAAACAACTGCGTGTGGTGTCACAGTTTTCCAGAACAGCGGCTCAAAACCGGGGCCCTTGGGACGTCATCAGCTCTTCACTCGCGTACTTGACTGCCCAACACTCGAGCACAGACAGTATGAAGGTCACATTCTCCTCCACTGCTGCCGTCGCCGCCGCCCTGGTGCTGGCGTCGCTGGCCTGCCGGGCGTCGGCGTCGGAGCTGGGCGTCTGCGAGTGCCGGTGCTGCGTGCGCTGCACGGAGCCGCCGCTCTCGGGGACGTTCCGCGACGACACGTGCACGCGGTGCAACGACAGGGGCTGCGCGTCGCACGTCGACGCCTGCTCGACGGTCGGCCCCTACGGCATCATGGTCCTGACGCACTGCGACGCGCTCTACATGTGGGGCGTCAGCGCGTGGTCCCCCTGCGGCCCCGAGTGCAACCGCACGCGCAGCGTCGAGTGCGTGGCGACCAGCAACAGCAGCGTCGTGCCCGACAAGAGGTGCGCGCCGCTGGGCCAGAAGCCCGCGGCCGTCGAGCAGTGCGCGGGCGACCAGTGCGCGGGCAGCGGCTACTGCTCCTGCGCCTGCCAGAAGGCCGGCGCGCTGAAGTCGGAGCGCAGGTACCACGACGGGCACTGCGACACGTGCTCGGCCGACGCCTGCGCGCAGAGGTTCCCCGACACCTGCAGCACGAAGGGCGGCGAGATCAGCTCCAAGTGCTCGTGGAGCGAGAACAGGCACTCGGGGATGCCCGGCTGGGCCGCCGCCCTGCTCGCCATCGTGCTGCTGGCCTGCGTGGCGGCGGGCGTCTGCGCGGGTGTCTTCCTGTACAAGAGGTGGCGGGCGAGGAGCCCCTACGACAGCCTCATGCACTGAGGGCCCCCTCGCTGCTCTGGCCTCTGCGCTTGTTGCTGCCTCAGTTTCAATTGAGCACTGACCCACACACCCACCGCTCACCGGGTTCTGGCGACGTCTCAACAACAGTTTCAGACCTCTCAAGGTGATAGTGGCTTTTGATGTGTGTGTGGAGTGCGTCTACTTGGATGGCAGACTGAGGCCCTCCCTCTGGGCACCGTGCATTACCCTACAAGAGCACACACTCCTCGGGACCCCATTGGTTGGCATCAGTCTTTGCAGAGTCCTCCTTCCCGTCCTTGAACCACACATCCCCTTCACGGGGAACGGGGGCAGGTGGCGCCAGGCTGACTTGGAACTTTGGAGAAAACCATCCCACGGAATCCGCCAAATCTCGCAAATCGCGATAAAATCTCGCCCGACAAGATCTCTCCTGCATCGCACAATTGTGCATCATCGCCAGCAGACCCTCACCCACCCATTCTCTCGGACATGTCTGCTGACGAGGCGCTCGAGGAGGAGGCCTTCGCCCTCGACGCGATCTTCGGGCCGGAGCTGACGCGCTTCACGCCGCGGTCGCTGCGCGTGCTGCTGGCGCCCGGCGGCCCCTCGCTGGCCGTCGAGCTCCCGCAGGGCTACCCCGCCACGGCCCCCGCCCTCGCCCGCCTGCACCCCCCGACGCACCCGCGCGCCGCCCGCGTCGCCGCCGCCCTGCGCAGGGCCGCCGAGGAGCTCGTGGGCTCGTCCGCCGTCTTCTCGCTCGTCAGCGTCGCCCGCGAGGCCCTGGCGTCGGACGACCCGCTGCCCGCCGCCCCCGCAGAGGCCGCCGGGGGCTGCGCGCCGCAGGTGACGGCGCAGGGGGTGCCGCAGGGGCCGCAGGAGCAGAGGGAGACGCTGCTGATACAGGTCTCGGCGGACAAGAGGTGGTGGGAGGGCGAGCAGGACGAGGACGAGTGCGCGGCGGCAGTCGTCGAGGCCGCTGCCCAGGCCGCGGCGGACGACGTGCCCGGCGCGCCCTCTGGCGCTGGCGGCAGGTCCGCTTCTGTGTGCCCCTTTTTTCCTGTCGCATGCCACCAACGCGCTGCCCCCCTTCTAGAAGAACATCCATCTCTTTCCCTTCCCCTGCCCCTTTTCCTTTTGCGGCACCGGCGCGAGTCACCCTGACTCACAGCCGCTTGATAGCGGGCGGGCTTTGTTGCACTGCCCTCCCCTTCTAGAAGAACACCTATCCCTCCCTTTTCCTTTTGCGGTTCTGGCGTGACTCACCCTGGCTCAAAGTAATCTGCTAGAGGTGGGCTTTATTGGCGTGTATCCCCCTTCCCCTCCCCACTCGGTCTCTAATGCCTGCGCGAGTGGCACGTCGCGCTGCGGCTGATCGCGGGCCAGAGGAGGCCATTATAGCCCACAGTCAATTGATTTACTACCTTTGATGCCCAGGCTGCCAACACTCGCAACGTGCAACTGAAATTCAAGGCCGCCCGGTGCAGCTGCGAGCGGTCCTGGGAGTACGTCGTCGGGCTCGTGGGCAAGCCCAGCAGCGGCAAGAGCACTCTGTTCAACGCGGCCTCGGGCGCCACCGACGACCGCCGCGCAGCCCGCATGGCCGCGCACCCGTTCACGACGATCGCCCCCAACGTCGGCCGCGCCATCGCGCGCGTCCCGTGCCCCTGCGTCTCGCTGGGCCTCAAGCCGCACGCGTGCCGCGGGTGCTCCGCGCCCGGCAGCGCCGCGGGCCACCGCGCGATCAGCGTCGTCGTCAAGGACGTCGCCGGGCTGGTCCCCGGGGCCTACCAGGGCCGCGGCAGGGGCAACCGCTTCCTCGACGACCTCACCGACGCCGACGCGCTCGTGCACGTCGTCGACGCCTCGGGCGAGACGGACAGCGAGGGCAGGGCGCTGCACGGCGCAGAGGCCGACGACGGGCGCCGCTCGAGCCCCGAGGGCGAGGTCGCGTGGGTGCGCGCCGAGCTGCACCGCTGGGTCTTCGACAACGTGCGCGCCAAGTGGGCCGCCGTGCGCCGCCGCCCCGAGCGCCTCCCGCAGCTGTTCAGCGGGTACCACGCCGACCGCTCGCTCGTCCGCGCCGCTATGATGCGCGCGGGCGTCGACCCCACGACGTTCTCGCTGGTCCCCAAGGGCGCCGCGGGCTCCGGCGCCTCCCCGATCCCTCCGTCGAGCTGGACAGCAAAGGTGTGCTCTCTCCCCTCCGGTGGCGAGGCGCCACGCGCGCACGTGCCTCACGCCTCCCCGTCGGCAGGACCTGCACCTCGTCGTTGCGCACTTCCTGCGCGTGAGGTTCCCGGTGCTCGTGGCGCTCAACAAGGCCGACACCGCGGGGGCTGCGGTCGGAGGCAACCTCGCGCGCGTGCTTAAGGCGTTCCCGAACGAGCGCTGCGTCCCCGTGTGTGCGCGCGGCGAGCTGCTCCTTCAGCACCTCGTCGCCGAGGGGGCGGTGTCGCACGCCGACGGCTCGAACACGTTCGAGCTGCTGCCTGACGCCACCGACGAGCTGCTCATCCAGGCCGCAGTTAAGGCGGGGATGCGCGCAGCCTCGGGGACCGAAGGTGCGCACCAGTTCCGCTCTTCTCTGCTACACGACACGCAATGTAGTCTGTGCAATATCCGTGATGCGTGCGACGCGAGTCGTTGGACACGATGCGTTACTTGCCCATGGCTCGTTGTCTCACTCACAACCCTTCCCCCGGTAGACACGCCCCCGACGGCAGAAGAGGTGCGGACGGAGCTGCAGAGGCTCAAGGAGAACGTGCTGGACAAGCACGGCTCCACCGGCGTGACCGCTGCCATGAGCACCGCCCTGGCCATGCGGCGCCCCGTCGCCATCTTCCCCGTCGCGGACCTCGACACCCTGGCGCCCCTGACCACGGCCGCGGGGCCCGGCCCCCTGCGGGACTGCCTGCTCATGAGGCCCGGGAGCACCGTCGGGGACGCGTTCGAGGCGCTGAAGAAGGAGCCCAACAGGATGCTGGGCGGCGACTACGTGCACGCGGAGGCCCTCGACTTTGCGGGCAGAAAACGCGTCGTCCACAAGAGCGACGCCCTCGACGCGGCCAACAGCGTGCTCCGAATCGTGGCGACCAGGAAGCTCTGAGGGTTGCCGGGTTCTGCTGACGTGTGCCACCGCACGGCGTTCCGTTTTCCTTGCGCACGGGCCGTTTGAACTTCCGAGATTTTTCTCAGTAGATCCGCGGGCATACCATTAATAGTGTCGCGGGCATGGGTGGCTGCTGCAGTGTGTGCCTGCGCACTCGCCGAGTGTCCGGGGTTCTCGAGCTGGGAGCAGCGGCACACACGGTGCCCGCGCCGTCCTTCCCGGTGGCCTACGACCCCAAGGGTGGCCTGCTGCTCATCCTGGGCAGCTTTCGGGGCACTATTCTGCGCCGCGTCTGGAACGTCGTGCTCGCCGTGGCGATCGTCTCGGTGGTGGTCACGGTGCTTCAGCGCGAGGGCGTGGTCGACCTGTCGATCGGGACCACCTGCCACACGTTTTTGGGACTCGGTATCTACTTATTCACGATTTAAGTGCGCTGACAGCACCCCCGACCACCACGGCACGCACAGCACTGAGCTTGCTGCTGGTCTTCCGGACGAACTCGTGCTACGAGAGGTGGAGGGATGGACGAGTACTGCTGGCCTCGCTCGTCAACAGGTCGCGCAGCTTCGTGCTCAAGTGCTGTGCCGTCATCCACGACGACCCATACAAGGCACAACACGATTGAAGTGCCCACTCTAACAGAGCTGGTGACACAGGAGAGGTCGAGACAATTGACGTCGGCGTTTTTGGCTGGCGTTAGGAGAGACCTTAGGAGGGAGTCCGACATTCCCGAGCTGCAGCACATCTTGCCGCACGCAGACCGTGGTCTATTCAACTCGCAGAAGCGACGACGAGCAGTTTCGCTCTCCAATGCCCGACTACACGAGGACTAACCAAGCGCACAGAGCCACCCACAAATGGCCCTGGAGATGCTGTGGATGCACGTCAATCAACTGAGCAGAGAGAAGCTTATCATGGAGTGCGAGACAGCAGCCATTCCCCATGTTTCTAACGGCACTGCCCCGCAGCCGGCACATTCTGCTGCTGAACGAGGACCTCACGGCCCTCAACGACACGTGGGGGCAGCTCATCCGCATCAGGGACATGCCCACGCCTTTTGCCTACGCGCACCACATCAAGTCGTACCTGCTGATATTCTGCATCACCGCGCCGTTCGCCATGCTCGCCACGATGGGCGTCACGACGCCCGTGGCGTCCGTCCTGCTGACGTACGCGCTGTTTGGCCTCGACGAGATCGCCGTGGAGATAGAGGAGCCGTTCGGCCGAGACCCCAACGACCTGCCGCTCGACGTGATCTTCGAGAGCGCACAGGAGAGCCTCATGGTGGCGACTGAGGACGCTCAGGTACAGACCGGTGCTCACACGAATGCAGCGTCGCACCAACAGGGCCTTCGGGGCAACGCAGTCGCTGAGGAGGGTCGTGGACGACTGGTCACCACTGGCAGACCAGGACGGCGGAGAGACGCCGACCCAGCAGCCCTCGCAGATGAAAAAGCAGGACACCAAGTCCAGCTCGCACGTGAACGTGACGAGTTTCGATGCAGAAGCCCCGACGTACATCCAGCCGCTCAAGAGCTCCCATCTATTAGTTTCGTGCTAAGTCATTTGACTCATTACACACTGCATACATACGAAACAACGATACGCTACTGTGCACCTACCTGGGAGAGAGTCACGCTAGGCTTGCAGGGCTGGATTCCTGCTTGGAATCTCAGATTCCTTTGGGCGAGATACGCAAATCAAGCCAGAATATCTACAGTCCCGCGCCAGATGAAGTACGCCCACATGCTCGCGCAGCGCCACTAATAGCCGCCCAGCTTCGACGTGGAGGATCTCGGGGTGGCGTTCCCCTACCCCCGCGTGTACCCCGAGCAGTACCGCTACATGCGCGCGATGCTGTTCGGCCTGCGGGCGCGCGCGCCGAGCCTCATCGAGATGCCGTCGGGCACAGGCAAGACAGCGGCCCTCCTCAGCCTCGCCATCGCCTACCAGGCCGAGCAGCGCAGGGCGGCCCAGGACCCCGCTGCCCGCCACCGCGTGCTCTACTGCTCGCGCACCGTCCAGGAGATATCGCAGGTCAGTTTGCGGGCTCAGCGGGGCGGGGGGGCCGTCGCTGCACCCCGAGCAGCGCGGCACCCAATTGATTTGATTGCCTGCACAGTGACGCAACGCAGGCATTTCTTGAGTCGAGATTCCGAAATCCTGATATTCCATGGGGATCTCAACCGTGAATCCGCCGCTGTGCTGCTGCTGCCCTGCCCTCCAGGCCACCGAGGAGGCCCGCAGGGTCGTCGAGCGCAGGGGCGGGTCCGAGCTCGCTGTGTGCCTCAGCAGCCGCAAGAACCTCTGCATCAACGCAGCCGTCTGCGCTGCACGCGAGGGCCGGGCCGTCGACTCGCTCTGCCGGGACCGCACCGCCACTTGGGTCCGCGAGAAGGCCAAAACCGCTCGCGCCACCGGCGACCGCCCTCCGGAGACCTGCGAATACTACGAGGTCCCAACTCCCCCGCCTTGCGCGTCGCTGAACCGTCGGAACCCGTTGCGGAACGCGCTGGCTCTGGCAGGGGTTCGAGCAGAAGGGGCAGACGATGAACGTGGGGGCGATGCGCGGCGTGCACTCGCTGGAGGACCTGAAGGAGCTGGGGCGGCGGGAGACGGTGTGCCCGTACTTCCTGGCGCGGGCGATGGCCGAGTACGCCAACGTCGTGCTGTGCAGCTACCAGTACGCCATCGACCCGCGCATCGCAGAGCACGTCACCAGCGACTTTGGCCCCGACACCGTCTGCATCTTCGACGAGGCCCACAACATCGGTGCCACCCTCCCCACACACGATCGGGAGCAATCGATCGTGCTGGCGACACCAGTTGATTTGAATTCGGATTCAATTCGAGAGAGAACTTGGGAGAGGGAACGGGACTGACACTGCGCTTGAACGGCAACGCAACGGCAGATAACGTGTGCATCGAAGTGCTGAGCCGCACGCTGACGAGCGAGAACCTGGGGCTCGCGCTGAAGAACCTCGACACGCTGGTCTCGAAGGTCAACGCGTGCGTAGAACGCCCCACGCTGCTCGGCCTGCTGCACACACGCCGCCCCCTCTGACGCCCCCAGCGGCCAGCACCAAGGCCATCGACATGGATAAGATGCAGCGCGAGTACACGAGGCTCGTCAACGACGTCGCCCGGCCCCACGACGTGCCCCTAGCAGACGACATCGCCGCCGACCCGCGTACGCTCCACCCCAGCCACGCAGCCTCAGGCCACAGCACACACGGCCATCACTGCCCAGAGACAACGCAGCGCACACAGTCCAACTCGTCCAAATCGCCACACAGCATAGACAACGCAGCCCACGCGAGCACGCGACAGCGAGCACTTGCACTAACCCGGGGCCCTCTCAACCGCAGTGTTGCCAGACGACGTGCTGCAGGAGGCGGTGCCCGGGAACATCCGCAAGTCCGAGTCGTTCCTGCGGCTGCTGCGCGTGTGGCTCGCGTGGCTCGTCGAGCGCATCCGCGCGCCCAACGCGTGGGTCGAGTCGTCGCTGCGCTTCGTCAGCGAGTTTGCGCGGCAGAAGTTCGTCGACGCCAACGCGCTGCGGTTCTTCTCGTCGCGCCTGGCGTCTCTGGTGCGCACGCTCGAGCTCTCCGAGTCTGTGCGGCTCGCGCCGCTGGCGACGGCGGCGGAGATGGCGACGATCGCTGCGACGTACGACCGCGGGTTCCGGCTGCTGCTCGAGCCCGCCGAGCAGGCGCACCTCTCGTCGATCGCGCTCGTCTGCCTCGACTCGTCGGTGGCCATGCAGGCCGTCGTGCGGCGCTTCCCGATGACGGTGCTGACGTCGGGGACGCTGTCGCCGCTCGACGTCTACACGGCCGTGCTGGGCATCGCGCCGGCGGTCACCGAGAGCTTCGGCATGACGGTCGTGCGCAACTGCCTGAGCGCGGCCATCGTCACGCGCGGCGCCGACCAGGTGCCCATCACCACCAAGTTCGAGACGCGCTACGAGACGCCGGTGATACGCAACTACGGCGACCTGCTGCTGGAGCTCTCGAGCGTGGTGCCCGACGGCATCGTGTGCTTCTTCCCGAGCTACGGGTACCTCGAGCAGGTCGTCTCGCGCTGGGAGGACCTCTTCGTGCTGAGCAAGATACGCGAGAACAAGCTCGTCTTCAGCGAGACGCAGGACCCCGTCGAGACCTCGTGGGCCCTGCACCACTACAAGCGCTGCTGCGAGATCGGCAGGGGCGCCGTCATGCTCGCCGTCGCCCGCGGGCGCCTCTCCGAGGGCATCGATTTCAGCCGCCACTACGGCCGCTGCGCCGTCGTCTTCGGCGTCCCCTACACCAACACGCAGTCGCGCATCCTCAAGGCCCGCCTCGAGTTCCTCAGCGACCGCCTCAAGGTACCGCGTCTTGCTTGCTTTGCGTTCCGTTCCGCCTCGGGTTTGCGCTGCAAGCTGAGTTCACCTGCGTTCCTCGTTGGAGCGTTTTTACTCGTGCTCCTTCTCGGGCTGTACTGCGAGCTTGTCTCGGTTCTCACCGCATTTGCTCGTGCTCTGCGTCGTCTGACAACGCGTTTGCTCTCGCAGATACGAGAGGAGGACTTCCTGTCGTTCGACGCGATGCGGGCGGCTGCGCAGTGCGTGGGGCGTGTGCTGAGGGGCAAGGACGACTACGCGGCGATCGTGTTCGCGGACAGGCGGTTCTCGCGGGCGGACAAGATCTCGAAGCTGCCGCGCTGGATCGCCGAGGCCGTGCGCTCGTCGGGGCTGACGGACACGTCCAGCGACGTCGCCGTGGGGCAGGTCCGCGAGTTCATGCTGCGGGCCGCGCAGCCGTTCCCGAGGGAGATGCAGGAGGGCGTGTCGCTCTGGTCCGCAGAGGACATTGCGCGCTACCGCCAGGCGCAGCTCAAGAAGCAGGCAGCCGCGCAGCAGCAGCAACAGCACCAATGAAGCACGCACGCCGGCTAACAAGAGAGCCACTTCTTTTTAAAACAAATACGCTGTACGCCTGCGCAGCAGCCCAACCCCAGAGCACCCAAGCCCAAGCGCGAGCTGAAGCTGGATTAGTGCAGGTCTCTGCAGTCTTTCCTGACGTCCGGACCACGTTTGGCAAATCTACAGGATTGCCTGACGACAAAGCCAGACACATTTGGGTGTCTCATTCCCCTTTTTGCCGCTGATTTTTTGTTAACAAAACTGAGACTCCCATCATTTCGCTCGAGTTACGCGGGTGCGGGGATGCGGAATAGAAAAAGTAAGGCGTCACGAAGACCCAGATTTACTCGGTCCCTTTTTTTCCCGGAAACATAACCGGTGGGTATGAAGTGCTGTGTTGAGCTGGCCCTGGCGGTGCTTCTCGCACACGTGTGCGCCCTTGACTCCAGTACGCCGCCCCACGGGAGAGGGCATGCCACGGGGTCCGACTCTTACACACACCCCGCAGACGGGGGGTGGCAAGACCCGAAGCTCAGCCTGTGCATACACGCGGGAGACGGCACCGGGAAGGTGCTGTGGTGTACGGGTGACGCATTCCCCACACGAAACGAAACTGTCGACGCCATCGTACGAGGAATTACAACTGCGTATGTTATCCGGATGGCGGATCGCAAAAGACGTGTTCTCACATGCCTCGACAGTGATGAAGTGCACAGGGGGTTCTCTGGGTGGCCCGGCAGGACGCCGAACGGACCGAACGTGGCCACCGTGTACATCACCCAGAGCGATGCAGTGCCGCCATCCACCGCTACGGAGCTATGGATCAGCAGCAGAACGTTGTCAGACACGATGCTGTGGCGAGAGTATGCAGCCGGGATCTGGAGCGACACGGCCACCGACACAGCGACGCTCCTCGTCATAAAAGCGAGCCCTCTGGGACATATTCGCCCTCACAGTTGACACCATTGCGCACCCCGATGCCACGCAGATCAGAGCTGCAGGAGAGTGCTCAGGTATCGCTTCTCTTCTGGCTCGAACACGTCTCACAAATTCAATTGCGCTTGTAGAAAAACGCCCCTCTAAGCGGTGGGTGATGGCCCACGATTGCGGACACCCGGAATTATGCCGTGCTCCTGGTATGAACGACTCAGGTACCCGGGACACATGGGCACCGAGTTGCCTGAAAATTCGAAATACGGATTTTTCTTCTTCAGCCGAGGAAGTCCCATATCCATCCATTGTGTCAGAGATGCAGCCCCCGCCCTTCGAGCATCAAGATCGCCATGCACTGTTCAGTAAGTGTTGAAATGACAGTCCAATGCCCATTCACCATATGCACACAGATTCGCTTCCAATATCACATACATTTGCAAGGCTTGCTGATGGAAATGCAACGAGTGGTGCAGCTGGGATTGGGGTTGATACTGCCTATGCTCTGTTTTGGTCGGCTATGAGCCAGTGCCACGGGAACACCACGTTTTTCACGTAGGCTTCCCTTTGTGTACACATATAAGTCTGATACGTCTGAACATCAGGATGGCCAATGACCTCAGGGCATCATGCCTGCGTCTCATAGGCTCGACTGCTCGGGGTCATAATGGGGACAACAATGTGACCATCACTGCAGGCGTCTGCAGGTCGTTGGAGAGGGCTCTGCATGCAACAGGGATGGATCTGCCTCTGCCTGCAAAACTGGGCCCAGCATCTCAATTCAGATGTAATGGAAAAAGATTTCACGACATGCCTATGTACACCGGTGAAAACGAGTACGATTTGATATCCTTCGAGGTCTTCTTTGGAGATTTCATCAATGCGAATATCACAGTAACTCAGAACGCCACAAGGACTTCCTGTGCCATTCGTGATCCCTTCACCCTCTTGTCATCTCTCAGTAGATCAGTGGTGGTCACAGGATATGTCCCAGACGAGATCGGCCACAATTCTGTGCAGGGCAATGCTACTGTCCAAGTGTCAATTACCGGAGGATCAACTATATCAGCAAATGCCTACTTCCTGCCATTTCCAGAAGTCACAAATGTGTCAATTGCTGGAAGAGACCCAAATGGTGACTACGCGATCAAGCTGATGGGTAACTTTGATACACACTTCGAGAGTTCGGAGGGATCAGAGCACATTATCATTGTACCCGATACTGACGACGTTGAGATAAAGATGACGAGATTCAGCAACCCCAGAGAGCTGATCCTACATGTCCACGTTCCTCTTACCCCTGACCACGTGTTGTTTTTGCTCTCTCAGCACGGAGGTCTCTACTGGAATGGTCCTTTCGATGTCTACATTCCCTCTGATCAGAGACCGCAGCATAAGAAATCCGGGTGGTGGGTCACCCTGCTAAAGTGTCTGGCCGCTGTGCTGGGCGGTGTCGTCCTCTATGCTTTCCTCTCCAAAGCCATTCGGTGGGTAAAGAAGTGGACACATAGGAAGCACCAGGAGAGCGTTGTGGTGACCAATGAGGGGTCTGGCCTCGTGGACCACGTGATCTAGAAGACAACAGATGCAACGCCACTCAGCTGAGCTCGCGCACACACGTAACCCCGCGTGGCACGAACGCACGTTGCCCCAACACTGCCCGCGCAATTGAAAGACCACTGCACGTTGTTTTTCTACTTGGTATCTGGGGCGCTGCGTAGAGGGGCCAGACGGGCCTCGAGGTACGAGCACGCAGTCTCCAGGTTGTCGTACAGGTTCGACGACCACCGGTTCGGGTCGCGGAGCTCGGCCATCTTCCTTGGGAGCCTCACCCACTCGATCCTCTCGAGCTCCTGCTTCTTGTCCCCCGCGAGCTTCGCGTTGACCGCGTCCACGTCGACCTCGTCCCCTTGCACGCGCAGCCAGTACGTCAGACTGCCGTTGGGGCTCCTCCTGAACGGGTACGGCAGCGAGAACGCTCCCTCAGGCGCCGCCTTGTCCTGCTGCTCGCCGAAGTCTGCCTCGTGCAGCTCCTCGACCCCGTCCGCCGCGAACTGGAGCGCGCCAAAGGCCTCCTCATGCGACTCCCTCAGCGCGGCCTGCCACACCGTCTCCTTGTCGGGCACGCTCACGTTCCCCCCGATGAAGGTCAGCTGCGTGGCGAGGGAGCATAGGGTCAGCTGGGGGGCCACTGGCACGCAGGAAGGAAGCGGGTGGCCTGACCTGACTGGGGCCCCTGGACTGGCGCTCGAGGCCGAGCAGCACGTCGACGGCGCCGGGGCAGTCCTTGGCCTGCCTGTACAGCGCAATGCCCGCGGCCGTGAAGAAGAATGTGTCGCCCCTGCCGAGCAGCTCCCTGTCGTGCGCACGCCACGGGCCCAGTATCCACTTGCTCCTAAGCTCCGGCTGGTGCTCGACAACGTACCTGCAGGACAAGGGGTGGCAGCGACCGTAAGTCTGCGAGTGCGCGTCGTGGCCCGCGGAGAGCGTGCGCCGCAGCCAGAGCACCTCATGACACTCCAGTCGCCCTGGGAGAGGTGCGGGTCGAGGCGCGCGCGCTGCAGGTCGTCGGGGGAGCACACGGGCTGCTGCTGGGCAGTGTCGAGGGCGCAGTGGACGAGGCAGCTGGGCACGTCCTGGCCCGCGAACGAGTGCGTGTACTGGCGGTCGAGCTCTGCCACGTGCTCCTCCGAGCTCAGCAGCACCACAGCGCTCAGCTTCGACAGCCACCTCACGCTGCAGCTCTTGTCCGCCTGCAGCGCACGCCCCCTCGTCAAAAAACCCGCCGCATTTTTCTTTTTTTCCTCAGCGATTATGAGACAAAACGCTGCCGCAAGTCAATTGACTGCGGGACAGAACCCAACAGCAAAAATCGATATGCGCCACCCGAGAACCGTCAACTTGATGGCCGAGCCGCGCCAGCCACTTCAGAGATGCGGTGGCGAGACCGGTGACGTCATAACGGAACACGCAATATGACGCGCCTTGAGGGCGGTGGTGCGCAGCCAGTCGGCGAAGGTGCGCGCGGGGTGGGCGTGGCGGGCACCGACGCCGCACGTGTCCTCGAGGTACCAGCGGGCCGGGAGGCCGCAGACGACGCGGCACAGCGCCACCGCCGGCTGCGCGCTCATCGTCGAGGTCGAGGGAGAGGCGGGAAAGATATCTCAGGGCAGGGAGAATCTCCGCAGAGGATCTACAGCTACAATCTCGAGAGATTTATACGACGTCAGTGATGGCATCAGCATATATAGTCCAGAGAGTTCAGAGTCCCAGAGAGAGTCATCAGCAGCTCTTCTTCTCCTTCTCGGAGGGCCGGGCCGCGGCAGCCTCCAGCGCAGACTTGAGAGCGCTGATCTTCTCGTTCGCCTGCACAGAGAGATGAGCGATGAGCGGGCAGGCGAGGGAGAGAGGACAGCGGCGCACCACGTCCTCGGGCGACTGGTCGTCGGCGGCGATCTGCTGCTGCAGGAGGGGCTTGAGCTTGCGGAGCAGGGCCGACTCGGCGAGGAGGGCCCTGTTGAGGCGCTTGGCGCGCATGTAGTGGTGCGTGTGCATGTAGGCGCTGTAGAAGAAGTTGGAGCCCTCGGCCTGGCGGCTCCACGGCGAGACCTCGTGGAAGCACCCGAACACCGGGGCGCACGAGCAGCAGCACGCGGGGAACGGCACGCGGCGGGCCACCCAGACGAGCAGGTTGACGACCCGCGGGACCAGCAGCGTCACGAGGTTCAGCGGCGCCGGCACAGGCGAGATCTCCGAGAACTCCACGACCACGTCCGACAGCGTCGCCTTGTGCAGGTCCTCCAGGTCCTCCTCCACCGCGTTGAACGTGTCGTTCATGATGGCGATCAGCAGGTTCATCAGCACTGCGGGTTGTTTTTCATCCCGGTCTTAGGCTAGCGAGTAGAATAAACGACCAGAACCGGCGGGGCAAGGGACGCAGCGGGCGTCTGGGGCGCACCGATGGTCGTGACGGTCATGAACGCGAGGGAGAAGAAAACGGAGACGACGTAGCGGCCGACCATGAAGGGCGAGGGGTCGAGGCCCGGCATGTTGTTGATGCCGAAGCCCAGCGTCTTGATGATCTTGATGAAGAGGATGAACGAGCCGGCCTTCTCGGCGATCTTCTGCTCGCCCGTGCCCCCGCTGACGTCGCGCTGGGCGTCCTCGATGTTGTAGATCTTGGCCAGCGAGAAGGTGAAGGCGAAGATGACGATGATGGCGAAGACGATGAAGACGGCGACGTTCTTGAGCATGCGGCCGAAGCTGAGCAGCAGCGGGCCGACGCTGTGCGAGGGCAGCATCATGTATAGGCCGCGCGTGTACGACGAGATGATGGCGATCGAGAGGATGCAGTCGTACGACTCGAGCAGCGTCACCACGCCCGAGTCGCCGACGGTGTCCGAAGCCGCGATCGCCTTAATGGTCAGCGCTGCAAAGTACATCGAGATGTGCACCGCGTCGAACAGATTCCACGGGCCTGCAGCGAGCGAGATATCAGTAACGAAGACTGATATCAGCTCTCGTACTCGTGAAGTACGTAACGCCCGTGCGGAACGCCTGTCGCGCAATTGCGATGTGGGGCATCAGATAAGATAATTATTCTATGTGGAAACTGAGGGCAGACCTGCGTGAACTCTCCGACGAGCATCCCGGTGACCCATACAAAGATAAAGCCCTGCAGGATGGTGAACTTCCTCTCGGCCACCGCCGCTGTGTTGGCGCTGACCGCCACGAGGAACCCGAGGAAGAACAGGAAGTAGATCTGGTAGGTCATCTTTGGCGAGATGGCGAAAGAGTCCAGCATATGCCACTGGCCCTTCTCGCGCTCCACCAGGATGAGGGCCTGCGAGGGCACGGGGAAGCGCGTGAGCCCCGAGAGAGCACGAACAGACAGGCGAGGTAGGTACTCACGAGGATGGGGTGGGCCTGGCGCTGCCTCACTGAGCGGAGGCTCTTGGCGAGCTTGTTCATGCTCAGCGCGTTGATAAACCGCACGACGAGGGAGATCACGAACAGGAGCAGCTGCGCGAGGATGAACTTGGAGGTGCTGAACGACTCGTCGGTCCTGATAGGTGAGTTCCACTTCTCCAGGACCACCGAGTGCATGAACCTGTGCGCCAGGAAGTCGTCGTGGTACGCCTCGAGCGCCAGGTGCAGCAGCGACCTGAGTGCGCCCGACCGTGAGCATCCCGGATGAGGAGCGAGGGGAAGTGAGAGCGCACCTGGGGATGCCGCTGGGGCGCGGGTTCATGACGAGGTTGCGGATGTACTCGTTCTTGTCGAGCTTGTTGAGGATCTCCAGCGACCACTCTCGCAGGTACTGCGACTGCGCCTTCCACACGACGCCCGCCTGGTCGTACTCGTGCGCGTAGGCGTTGGAGAGCGTGATCAGCCTCAGCGCCGTGTGCAGAGGCCACTTGCAGTTGACGAGCAGGCGCAGGATGAACGGGTCGAGCTCCTGCAGGCGCTCGCGGAAGGCCATGGCGACCTCGACCTCGTAGACGATGGGCGGGGGCATCTCGCTCGAGTTGTGGACCATCTCCTCGAGCTCGTGCCACGCCTCGGGCGTCTTGGGGATGCAGGCCGCGTCGAGGATCGACTGCGTCTGCAGGCCGCGCTCCCACTTGAGCTCCTGCTTGAGCGCAAAGTCCTCGAACTTCTTGTACTCTGCGCGCTCGACCTTGGCGCGCAGCATCTCGAGGCCGTGCAGCAGGCGGGCGGCCATCGCGAACGACGGCTTGTCCCGGTGCGCCTCGCGGTTGGACTCCTCGGGCAGCCGCTCCTCGATATTCTTGAGCGCACAGCTGAGGCACGTAGCGAAGCACGTCTTGTGGTCGCTCAGCCACACGAGCGGCGTCGCGGGGTCGCCGACGTCGTCGGGCGTGAAGTACTCGCTGCACACGGAGCACCAGAAGGGGTACCTGCCCACCTCTACCGAGAGCTCGACGGTGCAGTCGGGCATCTCGCAGGGCTTGTTCTTCCTCGCGTGCTTGCGCTGGAAGACCACAAAGTCCGAGCAGGCCGCGCAGAGGACCATCGGGCAGCGCGAGACGGGGCAGACGACGGCCACGTCGGGCCCGTCGCAGTGGCCAAAGGTCCGGCCGCAGAGCAGGCAGTCGAACTCGAAGTCGCGCGAGAGGTAGACGACGGCCGTGGGGCACTTGTGGCGCGTGCAGGCGATGCCCTGGTAGCAGTGGTCCACCACGGGGGTCCCGTTGCGCATGCCGACCTGGATCTCCTCGTAGAGGCACTGCACGCACCGCACGTACTCGGCACACTCGCAGCACTGCACGCCGGGCGACGCCACGACGCCCACGCACTTGCCGCAGTGGACCTCTGGGCACGAGCGCACCTGCAGCCTGTGGTGCGGGTTCGCCGGGCACGAGATGCGCCCCGAGGTGATCAGCTCCGACAGGCGCTCCTGAGACATGTCGCGCAGCACGGGGTCGAGGTCCTCGGTCATCCTGCGCCGCAGGCAGTCGATGCAGAGCTCGTACGTGCAGCGCACGCAGGCCGCGTACCTGCTCCCCTTGCCTCTGCGAGTGTTTCGCACGCGGGTGGAGGGACTCAGCGCCGCTATGAAGCGCGTGCCGTGCGGGGGAGGCGGTGGGGGCGGCTCACATGAAGCAGCAGCACTTGTCGCACTGCTGCTGGGACGAGTGCTGCGAGATGTACTCGGAGAGGTTGTGGCCTCTGGGGCACTGCACGGGCATGACTGGCGGGGGGGGGGGCTCTGTCGTCAGCACTGCTGCTCGCCGCGTGTCGGACACTCACTCTGTTTGCCGTCGTCGGCGTGGGCCTTGGCTGGCCGGTCGCCCTTGAGCTCTGGGGGTTGGGGACGGTGTCGGTGTTATTTCGGGTGGGTGTGCTGTCCACAGTCGGGACGAGGGGACCGGACCCTCGGCCTCGAGGAACCGCGGCAGCACAAGCGAGTAGGCCGTCGAGAGACTCAGGTCGCTGAAGTGGTGGCGCACGCTCTGGGCTTCCTCGTGGCAGGCCGCGGCGGCCTCAGTCGCCGTCGCCGCCACTCCAGGCGCCTCCGCATCCATCGCTCGTGAGGACCTGTTTTCTATTAATGGACCTCCCACGTCACCGTGTTGCTATTTTCGGCAGGCGGGCTGGCTGGGCGGGTTGGCCTTGTGGGCATAAGCAATAATGTCCAGGTCCAGGATACATCCGGCGACCGACGAGGGTTGGCTCCTGCTCCCCCCCGCCTCCCCTCGCGTGCGGGTGGTAACGCCATTGCCCGCCGCCCTGCAGGAGGGGAGCCCGACTCGGAGGTGCTGTGCTTTCATGGCCACGCGCTGGTCAGGACTGCGGTGCCCACGACCCGCACGTGCGACAGATGCGCATCTTTGTGAGCCCCCGCTCCCCCTGGCCTCCCCCGCCCACTGGCCCACTGGCCTACTGGCCCCTCTGGCTGCCCCTCCTCCCCAACGTGCCTAAGCGAAGGCCCTTCTGCCCCCGCGCACAAGCTACACGTCGGGCTTCTCCTATGCGTGCCAGCGGTGCCTGTACTACATCTGCGAGGCGTGCTATTCTCAGAAGGTGCGTTCGGGTTTTCGACGCTTTTTTGTTCCATTTCCGTACCGAATGGAATTCGCTGCGTGCGATAGGTCGAGACCGAGCTGGCCCCGGCGATCGCGCGGCTCGAGGCGAACCTGGCTGCGGTGGCCCAGCGCTACAACTGCCCCAGGGACCCCACTCACCGCGTATCGGCGTACGACCGGACCGTGGACGACTGCTCGCGGTGCGGGCGGCTGCGCGAGAACGAGGGCGGCGTCCACTGCGCCTCGGGCTGCTCGGGGACAGACGTATGCGCGCACTGCCTCATCGCCGAGGCCGAGAAGGCCGTCAGGTCGTCGGACGACCGCCAGCGGTTCGTGGGGATGCGCTGCACCAAGCACGACAAGCAGGTGGTCACCGCGCGGCTCTCGGGCCTCAAGCTGTTCTTCGACTTCAACTGCCTGCTCTGCCGCAACAGCAAGCACATCGAGAACGGCCAGCTCGAGGACCTCGCTGAGGACGACGAGGACCCGAACCCGCCGCCCGTGTGCGAGGGCGACGAGGTCGTCGTGTGCCCCAACCCGCGCTGCAGGCTGGCGCTGTGCATGGAGTGCGCCCGGTGGCTCGAGAACCAGCGTAGGCTCGCCAGCAGCGCCGGCGTGCTCTCGGAGACGCTGCCCGGCTACACCCTCGACCTCATGATCGAGCACACCCGCAAGCCCTTCCGCTGCAACGTCTGCGACGAGTACCACGAGCCGCCCTCGAGGCCCGACCGGCTGCTCGTCTACCTGCAGGACCCGCGCGCCTGCTTCTCGCTCTGCCTCGGGTACGCCGCGGCTCTGGACCCGCCCGCCTCGCTGATTCAAGGCTCCCTCCCCTGCTATTCAGGTGCGCGGGCAGCAACTCGCTGGGGGACAAGGGCGTCGTCGCCGAGATGAAGAGGCACGCGGGTGGGCACATGTTCGGCAAGGACACAGACGACGACCGCCAGGAGTTCGACAACTACCGCAAGTGGAAGCGGTTCGCGCTCAAGCAGCAGGAGATCTACGAGAAGAACCTGCCGACGCGGTCCATCATGGCCACCCCCGAGCTCAACCTCTCGCCCGAGGCCTTCCACGAGCTCGAGCTCAAGGTGCACATGTGCGACGACATGCCCGTGCCCATCATCTTCGAGGTCGAGGTCTCGTCTGCCGACTCGAACAGCCTGGCGACGATCATCACGTGCGCAAGCGTCGCTCGGGTTGGAGTCAACTGAGGTCTGTCTGTCGCAGAGAGCTCATCCGGTGCTCGCGGTGGCCCCTGCACACGACGCTGAAGCTGATCGAGCACGCCAAGGAGCAGGCGGCCACCGTGCCCAGGACCAGCGAGCTCTGGAAGGCGCAGGCCAGCGCGCTGGAGGAGTACAGCGTCACGATGCTCGACAAGCTCGGCAGCCACGAGCTCATCGAGATGCTCGTGATGTGCCCCAGGCCCCGCCTCTGCGCGCCTCCCAAGTGCGTCCCTCGCATTACGTCCTTTGTCCCGCAGACCTAACGGCAGCAATCAGGCCGCTGCTGACGCTGGCCATCGACGCGGACAACCACCCGTTCCTCTCGCACAGGTCCGTGCAGATGTCGGTGCTGCGCAAGTGGTTGTCGCCCATCCGCCTGGACATGGACACGTCGCCCGAGATGTTCATGGCGTCGAGAGTGCTGTTCACGTTCATCTCGTGGATGATCCTCTTCGCCAACTGGGTATCGTGCGGCGCTCTCGGAGGGCACCTCAAGACCAAGCAGGAGCGCCAGAGCCACCCGATCCTTGTGAACTCTCACTTTCATCCATCCTCTTCCTCTCCAGTTGCTAACGTGGCTGCAGGCACATATCACGAGGCCGGACGAGACGCACGTGGCAAAGGAGGACTTCTTCATGTTCTCGCCCAAGACATCGTTCCAGATGTACAGCCTCTCGTACCTGCTCTTCGCGGTTCTCGTCAGCTACACGTCGCTCGTCAGCTGCCGGGAGGAGTTCACGTGGAACGAGATCCTGATCGCCATCTGGGTCGCCGCGCTCATCCGCGTCGAGGTCTACCAGCTCTCGTCGATCTTCCTCGACTACTTCCGCAGCTTCTGGAACGTCTTCGACATCCTGCTGCTCCTCGCCTACGTCGCGGCCCTCGGGGTCAAGCTGGCCATCAAGTCGACGCCCAACGGCTCCTACAAGGAGCGCGTGCTGATGGAGACGCACGAGTGCGTCCTCTCGGTCGCCGTCTTCATGACGTACATGCACGGGCTCTACGTCTGCCGCCCCAACGCGCACCTGGGGCCCATCCTCATCTCGTTCGGGAACATGATCGGCAACGTGCTCATCTGGATCTCCATCGCCATCACCGTCATCGTCGCCATCACGCTCGCCCTGCTCAAGCTCTACATCGGCGTCGGGGTCGTCGCGGCGCTGGGATCCAACTCGTCGTCCGGGTCCTCTGCGGTGTCGGTCGGCTCCTCCGCGGCCGCGGTGGGCTCGTCGGTGACCGAGTCGTCGTCGGATGTGCCGGCAGTCGGCACCGCCGTCGGGGCCAACTTCGCGACGGTGTTCACGAGCCTCGTGTGGGGCATGACCAACATGCCGCCGCTCGACGGCTCGTCGTACGAGGACGTCAACGAGGAACTCCTGACGCCTGGCCGCCGCGTCTTCTCGCAGATCATCGTGACCATCTTCATGATCCTCGTCACCATCGGTCAGCACACGCGCACCCCTCCTCCCCCTCCTCCCACGCGCCGCTGACTCGCCTGCGCAGTGCTGATCAACCTGCTGGTGGCCGTCATGAACACGACCTACTCCAAGGTGACCAACGCGGGCACCGAGGAGCA
The DNA here is from genome assembly GCA_902651635.1 of Mastigamoeba balamuthi. NCBI lineage: Eukaryota > Evosea > Mastigamoebida > Mastigamoebidae > Mastigamoeba > Mastigamoeba balamuthi. Next base: position 431,850 of record CACRSC010000007.1, read on the forward strand.
CAAGGTCTCGTTCGTCAGCGTCGTCGAGGAGTTCGCCGTCACCCCGCCGCTCCCGCCGCCGCTGAACCTCGCCATGCTCGTCGTCGCGGTGCTCCTCAAGGCCACCTACACCGTGGCCGCGCGCCTGGCGCGCCTCTGCGGCGACACGCGGTGCACGTGCTGCACGCCCAAGTTCTTGCAGCCGCGCGACAAGCTGAGCCCCTGGGCGCCGATGCCCGTGCTCAACGGCGTCCGCATGCACACGACGCACTACATGCACCTCAAGCGCCTCGACATGGCCATGACGGCCGAGGCGTCGGTCGAGGGCAGGCTGCGCTCGTGGCTCAACGCGCCCAAGGAGGAGTCCGAGACGTCATTCGCCGAGAAGGCACGCACTCGTCTGACCCCCTCGCTCGTCTGCCGCACCGGCACTAACAAGGCCACCCGCGCAGGTCTCCTGCGACCTCGACGAGCTGTCTGGCATCGCCTCGAGGCTTGCCGGCAACGCACCGCCGACAGAGGAGACGCAGTAAGCCCTGGCAGCGCCTTGGGGGAAGCAGGACACCCGCTGACTTGTAACCAACTGAACCAAAGACACCATGCGGCACACACCGAGTGCTCTCTCGGCAACGCCGAGCATGGTCGCACGCGACGCCTGCCGCCCGGTGGCGCGCAGTGTCGGGCTACGCAGACGTGTGGTGACTTGGGAGGACATCGCAGGACCAGAGGCACTGAGGGGCTGTTGGCTGCTCTCATTCGCTTCGGGATTGCGTGCGGGCACGCGTGGCGTCCTCGCCGTGCCAACAGCGGGTCAGGGTGCTGGCGCTACCCCTAGAGGGGAGGCCTGGCAGACTGGACAGGCAGAGAGGCACCTGATTGCGGTCTCTGAGTGCGTTGTTGCGAGCGAGGGGGCAGCGGGCAGAGCGGTCTTCACTCCCTCTCCTTCTCGGCGTTCTCGTTGTGCCAGTCCTGCAGGTACAGCTCGTAGGCGCTGATCGTCGCCTTCTCGCGCAGCATCTGCACCTCGCCTGCAGCCCATCACCGGTGAGCGGGGAGGGTCGCAAGAGGCAAGGAGAGGAGGGCAATTCGTGCTGTCTCAGGGAGATATCAGGGGGGATATTTTGGATTTGTAGATGACGTCGCACGTGTCACGGGAGGGAGGAAAAGAGGGCTGTGGGTGCGCACTCTTCTCGTAGGCCGCCTGGTTGGCGTACAGCGTCTCGATGGTGCGGAGCAGGATGTCGGGCGTGAACTGCTTGTCCGAGGCACGGCGGAGCTCGAGTCGCCTGCGCAGGAATCGACGCGGCTGCTGAGGAAAACCGCAGCGAGAGCCGCAGGGGCCGCAGGGGGGGAAAGCGGCCGATCTCCGGAAGTGGGAAGGGCGCACTCGACAGACTGCCTGAAGACGCTGTCGTAGTACTGCTGCTCCCACTCGGAGTTGGGGTTGCCCTCGACGGAGACGCTCATACTGAGGTGCGGTCTGTGCGCAGGTGTACACTGTGGTCCACTCCGGTGACTGGAGAGATATTTTTCGCCCCCTCCAAAAGAGCCAGAGATATCAAGTGTGCACGCGTCGTGTTCGGAATCCAACCGGCGCCCGTCGATTCGGAACTGCCCGCACTGAACACCAACTCCGAGTGTTTTTGCATACAGCGGACCAGAACCGCATCATAATCCATGCAGTCAAATACAGTGGGTTTCATTTGAACTCGAGAGTACTCCTTGCATTGTTGAGGCTAACGCACGGAGTGGTCTTCTCATGTCGGCATTCTCGGTGGTTCGCCGCTGCCCGTCCGGGCGGCGTGAAGAGCCTTGCGAGGGCTGTGCCGAGCGCGTGGCCTCTGCGAGCTTCTCTCCCGCCACGAGCACCTCGGCGTCCTGGGGCAGAATGGTGGGCAACCCGCTGCTGGGGTCCCCGATGCGCGCCAGTGTCCAATACGCCGGCGACACGAACTCTGCAGGAGGAGTGGGCTGGGCTGTGAGAAACAGTGGTGCACAGATCTACCAGATCACCTCCTGCGAACTGCTCGGCCTCCCCGAACTCGCCGAAGGCGGCTACGGGCGTCAGCGACGTGAACACCACCCACTTGCCGCGCAGGCCCGGCCGCGCCTCAAACTCGCTCGCATGCGCACGGGTAAACTTCTCCACGGGCCTCGGCACGCCGCCCATCATTTGATTCTGACCGGGCGCATATCCAAAGATACAGGTCCTCTCCCCGGATAATTCTCGCTCGGCCCAACCCCAACAACACAGACTCGGCCCCAGAGCGCGCACTTCCCTGTCGAAGTGCAGCCTCGTGGGGATCGGGACTTCCTCAGTGTCCCCATGGCAGACGATGACACGCGACAAGAACGTCCAAAAACCAAGTCCACAAAAGGCGCCGGTTGCCTGGGGGTGTTGCTCTGGGGGCGCTGACGTCCGGCCGCGGTGTCACAGTATCGCCGCGGGCGCGCTCGGCAGCGAGCTGAGCGGCGGCGCCGTGCCCACCGCGGGCGAGCGGCTGGCCCCGACGGGGCCCTCGGGCGGCAGCTGGGCGTAGGTGGCCGTGGTGCCCGTGGCGAGCGGGGGGAACGAGAGGTACCCCGTGGGCGCCGCGCCGTCGCTGTTCTCCACGACGTACGTGACCGGCGGGGGCAGCGGCTGCGCGGGGTCGTAGGGCTCGGCGAGTATGGGCTCGGACACGGGGGCCAGCGGGGCCGCGAGCAGCGCGGCCATGCGCAGCGCGAGGTTGATGAGGTAGAGCTTGCAGGCGAGCACCGCCAGCGACAGCACCAGCGCCAGGAACGCCACGGCCACGGCCCCCGCGCCCTGGCGGCCCCCGTCGACCTCGGTCAGCCAGTCCGCGTCTGACATCTTCCGGCCGGCGCCCGCCTGGCGCACCGCCAGACGCGTGGTGGCCGCGCTGCCGGCCTGGCTGCTCCTGAGGCCCGGGGGGAAGAGATATAGTGCAACGTCAGATCGACACGTCACGATTCAATATATCCTGGAAACAGCACGGGGGCACGGGGCTTTACTTCAGGGTCCGGTAGAGCTCGACGCCCGTCCAGACGATAGAGGCGAGCAGCAGGACCGAGCCGCAGAGGGCATACTGCGCGGAAGCACCCACGAGCAGCGGCGGGTTGCGCCCGGGGGATTCCAACGCCGATACGGCAATAGAATCAGGAATTAGAATCAGGGGTGGCTGATATCTCGGGGAGGGCTCCCACACCGTGCTGAGCGCCCAGCGCCGCCGCGTGTAGGCCCCCCAGAACACCATCGCCATCAGCGCCATGCCCGCCATCGCGAAAAGCGCGCTGACCGTGTCCCTCTCGGTCCAGTCCACGACCATGGAGACAAACTCGAAGGCCTGCATCGCACCGCCACCGGTTCCCCGCCACGAGAACCGTGAGACACGCACACCCAGACAGGCGGGGGGGGAGAGGGCGGCACCGTGAGGAGGAGGACAAGCTTCTCGACGCGGACGGCCACAGCGCCGGCGTCGTCGATGAGCTGCGAGCGGAAGAAGCCATCGCAGCGCCGCAGCATGATTGGGCCCCCCCCGCAAGATCTTCTGTTGTGAGCCCCGCGAATATCTCCGGAAGATCTTTTCTTCCCTGGGAAAATCCTGGCTGGCGACTGCCGGCGATGTACTGAGTCCTAATACTGTTTGTACACATAATGCTGTGCTTGTGCTCCGGTAGTTGTTTCACTATCTCGCTTGCGGGTCGATCAGGCAGAACGCGTACTCCTCTGTGGCCTCGAGGCCGCTCGCGGGAGGCGGCCTGCCGTCGGCCACCCTGCGCCTGACGATGGCGTCGTGGATCTCCTGGCTGTGCTGCTGCATCTTGCCGAGCATCTCGCGCTCGGTCCCGTTGACGTTGCCCTCGCACCGCTCGGCGCACATACGCCTCTCCTCCTCGGTCTGCGCGGCCGAGACCGTCCGCGTGTTGCCCTCCTCGACGTGCGCGACCTCGAGGTCGCCGCCCTCGCTGGCCACGACGCTGGTCGTGCCCGAGACGCTCCTGTCCGCGAGCTCCTGCGCAGCGGACCACGCGCGGACGACCTGCAGCGACGCGTCGTAGTCCTCGAGCAGGAACACGGTGACGGGGCTGTCGGGCCCCGGCGCGGGCGGCACGAGCACGCTGTGCACGACCCACTGCGAGAGCGGCAGGAACAGCACCTCGCCCTCGTTGGGGGTGAACGACAGCGACGAGATGTCCGCCTTGTTGCGCAGCCGCGCGTCCCACGCGGGCGGGCACGTGTACATCACAAACAGCACGCGGAACTGCCCCGCGTGCAGCCACTTCTCGGCGATGAAGCGCGACCTGGTCGCCGAGACGAACCCCGGGAAGCAGATCCTGCTGCCCCGCGCGACCACCGGGGGCAGCGCGGCGGCGTCCGAGACGCAGAAGCACTTGCCCGCGAAGTCCTTGAGGCACCGCAGGCCGCTGCCGCCCGTGCGCTGGAAGAGGAAGAAGAGCCCGTGTATGTAGTGCGACCAGCAGCGCACGGCGGCCTCGTCCGCCGCCTGGCTGAGGCTCAGGTGCACGGCCTTGGGCACCGAGGCGTCGCGCGTGAAGACGTGCAGCCAGAACTTGAGCAGCTCTGCGCAGCCGTCGGCGGGGCGCGTGCGGTCGAAGTTGCCCTCGGAGGGCTTGAGGTACTTGGCCACGTTGAAGAGCTCGTCGTACGACAGCCGCATCGAGCAGCCGGCGACCGACAGGCCCGCGATGGCCAGCGCCGTGTCGTTGGTGCCGGGCTGCCGCGCCTCCTGGTTGATCAGCCGGCTCAGCACGGCGTGGTTGCGCTCCCTGGGGTCCTCGGGCGTCGCCACGGGCGCCCCGTGCGCGACGGCGTAGAGGCCCCTGTGCTTGAGCTCCTTGGCCGTCTTGGACGACCTCGTGGGGGCCGCCGACGCGAAGCACTCGATCGTCTGCTGCACGGGGGCCTGCGGGCCGCAGACAGAGCGGAACAGCGACGCGTAGCTCTCTGTGTTGGAGACGCTCTTGCGGAAGTCGAGCCGCGGGCAGTAGACCGCGGGGCCGCTGACGCGCTTGAACAGGAACGCCTCGTACCGCGCGGCGGGGCTGAACTCGACGACGACCGGGGGCTCGAACGAGGCCTCGCGCTGCGCCAGCATGTGCCGCACGTCGCGCTCGAGGTCGGCGAGCAGGTCGAGGTCCGCGACGACCTTCCACACGGTCCACGGCTGCGCGATCGTGCGCAGCAGCTCGTCGATGTCGCCGCAGACGAACAGGCTGCACCACTTGGCCTTGCGCGAGTTCACATCCGCGAGCACCTCCGGGGCCGGGCGGAACAGCATCACGTTCAGGGCGCTAGCCTCGTTGGGCTGCGCGTCCGCCACGCTGACGACGCGCTTGGAGAGCTCGGGCTGGCCTCCGGGGGGCTTGGGGGTCGTGGACCGCGACCTGCCGGGCCCGGTGGCCATTGTCTCCAGCGCTCGGGCCCAGCTGCCCAGCTGCCCGTCCTTGGGGATGAACAGCAGGTCGCGGCCAGTGACGCTCAGGCGCAGCACTGTCGCCTCGACGTGCGAGACCGTGGCGGTCTCGGTGGTGACCGACGCAGAAGGGTTGACGACGACGGCTCCCTTCTGCGGGCCTCCGGGCTCGGAGTAGTAGCGCAGCCAGTGGTCGCTCGTCAGCACGAACCAGCGCTGGCGCCACGTCTTGATCATGCGGCCCTGCTTGATGCACCACCCCGAGGCCACGACCTCGGCGCTCTCCCTGTCGGTGCTCGACCGGGGCGTCAGCTTGGGCGACCTGCACGGGAATCGAATTTGCTGAATTGAATTTCCTGCACTCATTCAGGGAACAGACGCAAAGTCAAGCGAATCGCGGCTGACCTCGGGGATCGCAGGGACTTGGAGTCCGAGAGGCACTCGGAGGACACGCGGGGCCTCTCGAGGAGCTCGCCGAAGGACTTCTGGAGTGGCACCAGCTCCGTCAGCGATCTCGAGGCTGCGAGCACAGCCCTCGACGGCGTCCTCCTGTGCAGCTTCGACTGCGCGCGACAGCAGTCAGAGGCGTGGGGACGGGAGCGAGCGAGAGAGAGAGAGAGAGAGAGAGCACGAACGCCTTCGTCTCGGACTGTGCTGGGCGCCCACTGGCATCTCTCCTGCTGTGCGTGTGTCGTCGGCAGGGCACCGTGTCAGGCATAACAGGGGGCGCTTGCAAAACCCCCGTTGCTCAAATCGGAAGTAGCACGGCGGGCGCGGCATCCACTCGTCCACGGGCGCAGGAGACGCGCAGCGCAGGACGGGGGTGGCACAGGTGGGCACGGCGGGTGCTGCTCTGACCGCGGGCGGTTGCAAGTGGCGCGCACGCTTGTCGCAAACGGCGGCTCACCCACAGTGCCGCCGCCACAGTATCAACAACGCAGCACACATCCGGAACTGAAGGTGGGCCGCCCCGTTACCCCTTGCCAGTGCCCTCGGGGGCGCTCTCTCGTGTGTGTAGGGCGCCTGGCTGGAACGGACCAGCAGCGCAGGCGCACACCAGAGGTGGAAAAAAACAAAGTGTGGCACTTCACTGTAACTCCAAACGCGTCTGGACCGCTGCAAGCAACACGGCGCACAGGCAGCAGCCAAGGCGACCCGGGTGGCGGTGGCGCCTGCTGCGCCACTTGTGTGGTGCTGTGTGGGGGTTGGGGTTGTGTTTTGGGCTGGAGAAGAGCACCTGCTGGGTGGGGGCTGGAGTGCTGCTGTCCTGCGGCGGTGGCTCAGCGGCACTGAGCACCGAGTCCACTGAGCCGCTCGACGACGAGAGCGGGTCCGGCGACGCCAGCGGCGGTGAGACGCTCACCACAACCACGGCCTCGGGCTGCTGCGGCGGTGGCGAGGCCGGGGGCGAGGCAGGGGCTCCTGAATCGGTCTCGCTTTCCATGCCCTTCCTCCCGCAACCGCCGTGCGTTGATATTAAGTGCACAAAAATCTGTTCAGATTCTGAAATCGACATTCCAGAATTCCCACAGAGCCCGGGATACACACCATTCGCTTTTCCTTCTCCCCCCCCTCGCGATGCCGATACCCCGAGGGGACTCAGTTGGCAATCACCGCGGAGATGTCTTTGGCCAGCTGGCGGAAGGCGTCTGCCGGCTTCAGCTGCGGCCAGTGGCTCGCAGCGCACATGGCGATGCCGTCGATGAAGTCAAAGTACGACAGCTCCTGCTCCACGCTGAAAACGCCATCTGGGTCCCTCCAGACGCGGCTCGCGGCATCGATCCCCACGCCGCTCTTGCTCTTCTGCGCGACGGGCGGCGAGAACACGGCCGAACCCGATTCAATTGCTTGTGTGAGACGCTGCGAACGAGACGGGTTGTTCTTGCCTTGATGAGAATGAGTAAGTCTCTGACGGTGATGGTGAGGTCCCCGGGCGTGACCTGCTCGAGGTTCTTGGGCGGCCTGTGGGCGGCCTCCTCGTAGACCTTGGACAGGGACTCCTCCTCCTTCCTGGCCGCCTCCCACACGCCCTCCGCCGCGATGGCCGACGGCGCCTGCTTGGAAGGCGTCGACAGCAGCTCGCCGACCGCCTCGCACACGGGGGTCACCGGGTCCTCTGGCGGCGCGTCCCCGGCCCTGGCCCTCGCGCGCCTCGACTCGAGGGCGACCGCGGCCAGGGCGGCAGCGAACTCGTGTGGCAGCAGCACGCAGCGGGGCGCGTGGGGCTTGTCGTAGAAGGGGCAGGGCACTCCGGCCGGCGCTGCACCGCGGGCGACCTTGGCAGCGACCCTGTTGGCTGCCGTGCCCGGGAAGACCCGGCAGACGGCCCCGATGTCGCGCACGAGCTGCCCGAACTGCACGGTCGTCATGAAGTGCCGCGCCCTGGCGGCCACGGAGGTCGGCGGCATGCTGGCGATGGACGCGAGGCTCAGGGTGGCCGGCGCCGCGCTGCTCGCCGGACCCCCACGCTCGCCGGGCGGCGTGGGCATCCCGAGCTCCGAGTAGGCGTTGTAGAGGCGCTTGAGGTCCGAGAGGTGCCTCTGCAGCAGCGCCTGGTAGTCCGAGCGGAACGACTCGATGTCCTGCACCCCCACGGCAGCGGCGGCCGCAGCGATGGCCGGGGCGTCCTTGGGGACAGCGTTGGGCGGCGGCTTGTCGCCCGCGAACTCGCCGGCGATGCAGCGCCCGTCGTCGAGCTCCATCGCGCCCTCGCCCTCCTTGCGCCCGTGCGCCCACATGCCGCTGTACCGCGAGCCGTCGGCGTACACGAACGTGCCCTGGCCGTGGCGCTCTCCGTTGTCCCACTGGCCGTTGTACGCGTTGAGCCGGCGGTGCAGCGGGGCGACGGGGTCAGCCCCGCGGGCCGCGGCCGCCGAGTAGGCCATCGAGCGTGCGGCTGCCACCGCGGGCTCGTCGGCGCCGTAGTAGTGTGCGCCGGCGCCGCTCTGTACCCCTGAGTTCCACTCGCCCGCGTAGACCTGCTGCTGCGAGGGCCACGCCATCACCCCCCAGCCGTCCTTGAGCCCGTTGGTCCAGTTGCCTGCGGGCCCCAGCGAGCGTGGGCAGCACTGAGCGAATGCGTCGAGGGCCCCGAGGGCCGCGGCAGTACCTTTGTAGAAGCTGCCAGAGGGGTAGTGCATCGACCCCTTGCCGTTCCTCTGGCCGCGGACCCACTCGCCCTCGTACCTCCACATCCCCTGCGAGGTCTGCAGGGTCCACGTGCCCTGTCCCCCGTCCACCCTCGGTCAGGCCAGGAGGGGCAGAGCCAGACAACCAGCAGCCCGCGTGCGTACAGTCCCCGAGCGCTGCCCCTGCGACCACTCGCCGTCGTACGTCAGCCCCGCCTTGGAGCACGTGATGGCGCCCCTGCCGTGCCTCACTCCCTCGACAAACTCCCCCGTGTACTGCCACCCGTTGGGCCTGGCCACCCGCAGACAACGCGACGTCTCCCAGCGTCAGCCGCTGGCGATTCCCTCCCAGGGGAGGACCAGGGGTGTTGCGTGTCGTGCCACGTCATTGTGCCGCGGCCTGTGATGGTGTTGTAGGTGAACTCGCCCTCGTAGCGGACGTTGTCTGGCCACCTGTAGGCCCCGCGGCCGTGCATCGTGCCGCCCCGGAACTCGCCCGTGTACGTGGCGCCGTTCCTGAACCACGACCTGCCCGCGTACGTCCCGCTCTCCTCGTCTGGCAGCGTGAAAGCTGCGTGGTGCCCCCACATCCCCACAGCCATGCCAGTCAGCCCAGCCCGCCCGAGTGCCTTCTGGCTTCGACAGTGGGAGAGTCGTGCGTGCTGAAGGGGGGGGAGCACCCTCGAAACGCCATGTGGCGATGTCCTTGAGCGCGGGGTTCATCAGGCGCGGCTCGAGCGCGTCGCCCACCTCGGATGCAGGCATCGTGAGTAGCAGGCTCCTATTTTTGGATTGGCCCCGGATTCGTCTGACCAGAATCCCAGATATCGTGATGTCCCTGTGCAGTACCGTGCGCCGTCTGTGGCCCTGCGGCCCCTGCTGCTGGCTGGCGCATAGTGAATAGAGTCGCACGACAACGGAGGGAATTGGTGGATGAGCTGTGTTGAGTATCAACAAACAACGACCGCCTGTTCTGCTTTTTGTGTGGCCAGTCGGGAACAGCGTGTCGTGTGTGCCCGGATCATGAGTGTAACACTCAGACGCTGATGACTCAGGCCTCGATCAGGGGGTTGAACAGGCCGTTGCGAGCGCGCCTGTGGCGCACCACAACGACGGCGGTGCCAGCCATCGCTGCCACGAGGGCAACGCAGCCGACAGTGGCCGGCACCCAGACCTTGGCGGCGCTGGCGGCCTTGTAGCCGCTCGTCTTCGTGCTGATGCTCTTGCTCTTGCCGGCCTTGCTGTGGCCAGCGTGGGGGCCAGGCGCCTCCGAGCCGTCCGACGGGTGCGGGTGCGGGCCAGGGCCGGGCATCTCCGAGTCGTCCGAGGGATGAGGGTGAGGACCGGGCCCCGGAGGAGGCGGCGGGAACGGCGTGTCCGAGTCGGACGTCGGGTGAGGATGGGGGCCGGGGCCGGGCATCTCCGAGTCGTCCGAGGGGTGCGGGTGTGGGTGAGGGCCGTGCCCAGGAGGAGGCGGCGGGAACGGCGTGTCCGAGTCGGACGTGGGGCGAGGATGAGGGCCGGGGCCTGGCATCTCCGAGTCATCCGAGGGGTGCGGGTGAGGGCCGGGTCCAGGAGGAGGCGGCGGGAACGGCGTGTCCGAGTCGGACGTCGGGTGGGGATGGGGGCCGGGACCAGGAGGGAACGGCCTATCCGAGTCGTCCGAGTGCTGGGGGTGCTGGCTACGCAGGCCACGCTTGATCTGCTTGCCCGAACGGCCCGACGGATGAGGGCCAGGAGGGAACGGCATCTCCGAGCCATCAGAAGGAGGAGGGAACGGCATGCCCGAGTCGTCCGACGAATGGGGATGCGGCCCGGGTCCCGGAGGCGGCGGAGGGAACGGCATGCCCGACTCGTCCGACGACGGGTGATGAGGGTGCGGTCCGGGTCCAGGAGGGAACGGCCCCTCAGAGTCGTCCGAGGGATGAGGGCCAGGAGGAGGGAACGGCATGCCGGAGTCGTCCGACTGAGGCGGGGGCGGCGGCGGCGGATGATGGCCACCGTTAGGGAACGGCATGCCGGAGTCGTCCGAGTGAGGGCCAGGAGGAGGGAACGGCCTGTCGGAGTCATCCGAGGGCTGGGGATGCGGGCCGGGGCCAGGAGGCGGAGGGAACGGCATTCCAGAGTCGTCCGACGGCGGTGGCGGCGGGTGGTGGCCGCCGTTCGGGAACGGCATCGCCGACTCATCCGAGGGATGAGGCCCCGGGCCCGGCGGGAACATACCCGACTCGTCCGAAGTCGGATGAGGGTGCGGCCCTGGTCCAGGAGGCGGCGGAGGGAACGGCATGCCCGACTCGTCCGACGACGGGTGAGGATGCGGTCCGGGGCCAGGAGGCGGCGGGGGGAACGGCATGCCAGAGTCGTCCGACGACGGATGATGGGGGTGCGGCCCGGGTCCAGGAGGAGGCGGAGGGAACGGCATGCCGGAGTCGTCGGACGGGTGAGGCCCAGGGCCCGGCGGGAACGGCATGTCGGAGCCGTCGTCGGAGGGATGAGGGTGGGGGCCGGGAGGGAACGGCCTGTCCGACTCGTCCGACGGGTGTGGCCCTGGGCCAGGTGGGAACGGCCACTCTGATCCATCGGACGAGTGTGGCGGTCCCGGGGGTGGTGGTGGTGGCGGGTGGGCACAAACCGCGACAGCGGCTAGTGCTACGAGAAGGACAAGGATGTAACGGTCCATCTTACCACTAACTGTCAACCGAAAATGTTGTGTGATGACGACATGTGGGGGCCGAATTTTATTCGTGGGACACGGTAGGGTGAGGTTCTGTGCAACCACACCCCGCACAAGGACACCGCCCCACCCCGCACCGTGGGATATCCTATGTTCGGCCCAATTTCCGCCCCCACTTGTGAGAAGTCGCACGGAATTGAAACTCTCCAACGCCCTCCCCACCAATCTCTCTTTTGTCGGCCCCCTCGCGCGTCCCGGTCTCGCCCCTCCTGCGCCCTAATGTGCTGCCCAGCATTCCCACAAGCTCTGCGGCGCTTCAGCTGCCATTGCGGGACTGCAGTCGGGGTATCTCGGCTCAATCGCATTGCAGGACTCTTGAGCTGCCCGGATGGGGGAGTGCTCCATTTGCCGAGAGGCCAAACGCCAAACTACTTGCTATTTTAACTGGGCCCCCTCAGCGGCTCCGAGCTGAGCCAACGGGTGTGCGTCGAGCTCCCGCTGACGATCCGGTGATCGCGGCCGTGAGGGACCTGTTGTTGGTGGCTGGAGGCGCCCTCTTGCCGAGGCTGAGCTGGGCCCCTGGAGTGCTACAGTGCATCGTCTCACACGTGTGGCGCACGTGGGGCGCCCATCCTCGACGTGCCCAAGAACTCCGAGGAGCGGGAGCGCCTGCGCAGAGGACGAGCGTTCTCCAGACGCAGACCTGCTCGGGCCAACCGGCACTTGCCTCGTGCAACAGCCTGGGTTTCTCCAAGTTATTGGGCTGTGCGCCACGACACTGTGTTCATCTTTACACAAGCACATGGGCAGCGCCATGCTTGTTGATGTCGTCGAGCCCGCGGGCATCGGACTTCTTCATCAGCACCACAATCTGCGCCAGGCGCACTGCAAGGATGCCGCGCAACGGCTGAGACGCGCTGAAAGATGGAGAAGGACGTAGAGACCGACCGATCGTGGCGGTTGAGCGCCGCCTCCATCGGGGCTCATCGTCAACGTGGCCCAGACAAATTCAACACATATTTTCAGTCAGGAGACGTAAGGGGGGGGGGGGGGGGG